>CM040910.1:45454804-45589804 GCA_023029165.1 Gobiocypris rarus
CCTGGTTACAAAAACTAAAGTCTTATCATTAAATGAATAAAATGTTCTCATTATAACTGTATGTAGTTATGATGCTATGTCGGCCGATATATCGTGCATCCCTAATTTACATCAAAATCAAATTACAGCAAAACTTGTGAATTTGGTATTAGCCATCACTTTCATCAAAAATATACAAAGACAGATCCTGAAAGCATTTTATAGTACTCAAGTCTTGTATTAGTTTGTAATGATATGACAGTAACTGAAGTATTTTTGTGGAAACTAGATTTTATTTGTCCAGATATTAACTCCAGAACAGTGTCTTTCACACACAGACTAATATGTTTACTCCTAAATGCTACTGTATCAGATCCTGAGCGGACCTCAGCAGCACAGCTGTTTATTAATTCCATCAACAGCGTGTTACCAGCAATCCGATTATTCCGATCAGGTTTTTTTTTTCATTCGCAGTGGCTTTTTATTCCTCTGTGTGTAATGAGGGGAGAGTGTGAGGTAATCACAATCCTGTGTCGGACCACTGAACAAGGTAATCTGTTCATTTGTGGCGGGCCGGGCCTGTTGGCTCCTAATTTCAAATAACGGCCCACTGCTGCTATTAAATGTGCAGAAGAGAAGCGCTAAGCAGCTGAACGGCAACTTCTAGAACACGCTGTGCGAGATCTGCTCTTCCTTCCTGCCCTACTTCCTGCTTTTTCCGCTAGTAGCCGCGTGTGAACATCCTTATGGAGATTACGGCGAGTTCTGAGGATGTGCGCGTTGGGGAGGAAGTGGATTTTGGTCAATGAGGCTTCATGTAGCAAGGTCGCAGTCTTGGGAACCTCGTATTTTAAAGTGTGTAAGTAATCTCTGGAGAGGGACAACTGATCCAAACCTCTAAGTCAGTCTATCTGATTTCGATCTTCACAACCGTCACTACTGTTTCCTTGTTTCCGCTTTCAGGAGGAAATACAGGCCTTTAGATTTGAGCTGAATTTTGTTGTTGTGTTGCTATTGCGTTTTAGATATCAAGCAAATATTAGTAAAGTTCTTAATAAAGAAGTTAAAGGAATAGTTTTCCCAAAAAACAAAAAATTACCCATAATTTACTCACCCTCGAGCTGTGTATTTGACTTTCTTCTTTCAGCCAAACACAAATAATATCCTGGCTCTTCCAAGCTTTATAATGGGAATGAGTGCCATCCCATCCCATCCCTCCATCCAGTGTTTTATTTGTAAGAAAAATATCCATATTTATCACTTTATAAACTATAATCACTGACTTTGACCTCTAACTCAACGCATGACATAGGCGTAGCGTAAGCTTAGCTGAGGATAAAGCAAAACAAAACGGCTTTTAGTTGGACAAGAGGTTCATAAATGCTTCCCAAGTTTGGAAAGATGTTTGACGCGTGTTGCTTTTTCAAATGCACGTTATAAGCGACTCAAACTCGAAGTGTTTTCAGACGGAGCAGCATTTACTACTGATCTCACAGCCATGCTCACTCATCGGTTTAAGTGTGATTTCAGGTAATCGTGCAGCTCTAGTTGGAGGATCTCAGAATAAGAGAGGAGCTATGTCATACGTGGGGTCAGAGGTCACCTTTCCGCTGGAACTCGACTCTCGTAAACGTGAACGGCCGTAGCCGGAAGCCAGTGATTACAGTTTATAAAGTTTAAAGTTTCTTAAGAGGAAAATGTGTTACAACCACCTGATGTCTTTTTGCATTGCCTTCAGATTGTTTTGCATTTTAAAGTTATTTTGTGCTTGAGTGCTGCTAAAAAAATGTGTAATGTAGAAAACAAAAACATTTATTTTAAATAAATTATAAAAAATAAAATACTGATATTTGAAATAAGATTTTGGAAATCATAGAATTAATACATTTAATATGTAATTTTGTTAAAGCCATTTTAATTAAAATAATACCAATATGTTGTTAAGCATAACATTTTAGGTTTTTTTTTTTTTCAGCATAACTTCTGTTTTATTTCAATAACTTAAAGAGTTCTGCTGTGCATCTGTAAACAATAAACCTGAGCTTAAGCTGTGTCTCATCTTGAGCAGTTTGGGACTCGCAGCTCTGTTTTTTCACTCCATCACTTTCACATGTAATTAACGAAAAGCACTCCTGCCGCAATAGCCATGCCACTATATCTACTGTTATAAAAGCCATAGCAAAATCTTTACCTGTATTTTGCCCTTGTCATAGTATACATTGTCACAGCAGCCATAGAGAACTTCTCTCTGTGAGTTGTGGAAGTTGTCTCTCAGGCTGCAGTATTTGGCTGAAACCTCTCCATTGCTGTGGAACATCTCTGGCCCGCTGCTCGTGTGGTGGTTAGTGTTCTTGAGAGTAAAGAGATGGGCTCAGCTCTTTTGACCTCCGGTGGCGTGTCTTAATGAGCATCGCTTGGACAGAATAGTGACGCCCCACGTATGCGCAGGACCCCATGAATTATTGCTTTGCATAAGAAAATGCCAAATGTGAAACAGTTGTCTCTGCGAAGCGCTAGTCAGGCAGAACGCCATCATGGGCTATTAGTCCTCGCATATGCGCCGACAACAGCGCGCAACTCATCAGCTATAAAATCATCTGTGATTATGTGGAAAGGTTGGAGCATTTAAATTTGCATTTGAATGATGACGTGCGAGTACGTTTTAAGCATGCCGTGATGAATTTCGCCAGAGATGTGTTGTGGATTGTTTCACTTGCTCACTTAACACCTCGCCTGAGGGTTTTTTCTCTCTTGGTTCTGTTTGCTGTTCATGTTTAGTGAACCATTTGAATGTTTTACCCGGTGTGAGCTAATTGTTCAGCTCTGATTTTAGATTAATGGTACATGTGTGTTGGTTTTTATTCAAGGTAAATAGCGCTTCTGTATGACTGCAAGGCTTAAACGCTGCCTGAAGTATTCATACATTTTACATTTATGCATTAAGCAGGCGATTTTATCCAAAGAGACTCACAAAAGAGGAGCAAAGGCAATTAGTCAAAGAGCCAACAGTATTCAACACATACAATGCCAGGTTTATTAGACACAGATTATAAAGCAAGACATGGTGTTTGCTAGGCCTGCAGATTTAGGGGGGGAAATCTAATTGTGAATTTTCTGATCAAAATTGTGATTTGCAACTTTTAAAATGGAATTTAAAAAAAAAGTTTGCTGTGCATGTTCGTTGGTCTGCACAATATTATTAATCTTAAATGCTCTTTTTTTTGTCAAATTACAGTACTAATATTGAATAATTTTGACTGAAAACCACAGAGAGCCTCTCAAGTGACTTTTTCTTGGGCCATAACACAATTTAACTTTTATTTCGATTAATCGTGCAGCCCGTGCAGTGTTTTTCAGCAATGATACACGCAATTAATAAGTAGGCAAACCATTTTATCATCCTGCACACGAGTCATTTTTCTTCTGTCAGGCGGTTTTCTTATAAAGCATTGTTGAGGTGCCAGCGTTTGGTTTTCACTAGTCAAAGAGGTGTTAAATTGTGCGTGGTGTGTGCGTTTAGTTTTATTGTCTCAAGTCTTGTAAGCTTTTGTAATCTTTGGCAAGAAAGCATAATTGTAAATGTAATTTAAGCCCAGCACATGGCCTTTTTTTGGCTGTAGACATCAGTAATCACAGCCCAAATGCAAACATCCTGTGAAAAACAGCCCTGGGGTGTTTCAAGTCTTTGGTTTTTGTTTAACTTGTCTTACATCTGTGTTTGTTTCTGATCTATATTCATCCCCAATGAGAGTATCATAAAACCGCGTTCAGGTGGGATGTAGATGATGATGAGTGTGTGTGTCGAAGCGAGTCTATGTATCATAGCTGGACTCAATTGAGTGTGAACATTTAAATCTGGCTTAGAAATTGCTGCAGAGGGCCTCTTATGACACGCCGGATGCATTATTCAACGCATGGACTGCTCGGAGAGTTTGAGTCAGGGCCAGCTTACTTCCAGGTTCACCAGCCGAACACAATCTGACTGCTCTGATCGGAGGACAAAATTTGAGGTGGCTACTGAAACGCCTGGCTAGCCACGACAGGCTCAGCTCGCAAGACTTCCAAACACACAGAGCTAATGCACTGAAAAAAAGAGAAAGGTGGAGGATTTGCTTTGAAAACTATTTTCTCTTGCACATTACTAGTAAATTACAAAGAAATGGCAAGTTGCATTGAATTTTGAAGTAGAAAAACTTGAACAGTAGGGCTGGGCAAAAAAAATAATAGATTTCTTGATTTGAATCGATTCTCATTTTTATGAACCGTTATCCATTCTTAAATCCCAAGAATCGATCAGTCATCCTGTTTTCTGTTGATTAATGGACGGGACATGGTTGCGCGCCTCCCGTCCAATAAATCGCAATAATCTTTGTGCTTTTTTACTTTTAATATTAAACAAAGTCTCAGATTTCAAATTACGTCCATTTATTAGGAAATTCAAAGACATAAATACCGTTTTGGCATGAGATCGCTCTGGCTCAGCTCGAGAAGCGGCACATGAGCTGATCTTCTCTTCCGCTTTAATACCAGTTACAGCGCAAAATAAACATGAATGAGTATCTGAAAGTGTGTTAAAGATAGAGTATAATTGCCGAAATCCATATCATATCACATGGAATCGCTTGATCAGTGTTTCATCCGTGGAAAGATGTCAGTAAAACAGCTTGTGAACAATGTCTCATTTACCTCAGAAAAACCACATCCAGAGTCCATAAACTCGTTAGTCTGCTAGAAAAATTAACTCCAGAGAGTAGCCTTTTGCTAAATATGCACCATATTACATATTCATTATAATTTTAATGTTATTCAATTTTGAATGCATGTTTGCATAAATCTGGTAAGACAGCCACTATTTAAATGTTTGTAAAAAAAAAATCATATAACTATTATAAAAAAATCTTTGAGTGTAATTTATGTTTAGATACAAATCAGTTTTTTTTTCCTTCAATATTATAGTAATGTACCAACTGACTCGCATAGTTTACAGCATTAGTTCAGAGATTTGTTTTCCTTGAGATTGGCCATGTGTTGTACCTGATATATATCCACAAGAATTGAATATTGATATTGAATCGAATCCGAATCGAATTGCAAGCTTGTGAATTGAAATCTAATCGAATTGTAAAATGTGTCAATACCCAGCCCGATCGAACAGTATTTTCTTGTAAAATGTACTCCGATAATGATTTAGTAAACTTATTAAACGCTTATTAACATTGTTCTCACTAGTGAACACTACGGTTGTAACAGTCAATACTAATGGATCTTAGTACGGGTGAAATGATATTTTAAAAGTGAGTGTAATGAGTCTGTATATAGTTGTATACTTAAGTGTCTTGGGATGTACCGATATGAACATTTTGCCGATAATTCTTTATATTTTAAAGCCGATAACCGATATATTGGCTGATAAATCTAAATTTGTATAATTTTTGAGAGCCTGATTACAAAAATAAAAGTCTCACCAATAAAATCCCAAGCACACAACAATGATGATGATCTCAGTCTATATGACTTGCGCTGCACATGTTGCACTGAACTGTATTTTCCTTTTTTGAAGTGATATTTCATGCAATTCAAAACCATTATGACGAACAGTGCGCATCTGAAGGAAACAATCCATTATTTATCAGCTTTAAGATAACGGACACATTTTCTTATCAGGCCGTTAAAGAAGACATTAAAAATGAATTTGCATATCGGCTGGTAACGATATAGTGTCCAAAATATTGTGCATCCCTATTGGTGTTGATTGTTCAGCTAAAGAAGCTTTGGAAACCTATCTTTCTGAGAAATTCCCAGTGGAAAATGAACTAAAGCAAACATGGGTTGTGAATTTTAGGCATGAACCAGTACATTTGTGTTAACTTCAATATTAACTAGTAAAATGTGGCGATTCTTAATGTTAAACTATTTAAAAGTGAGCAAATTGAATTAGTCATGTAGCTTTCATAGTTCTCAGTTAACATTGACATTTTAACATTGTGTTTATCCATGTAATTCTGCCAGTTATTATAATACAATTACAAGCAACAATAAATAAAAATCATTGAATTGATTACAATGCTTGATGCTTTTCAGGTATCTTATCAGTGTTAAATAAACCCATTGAAATGATTGCATTATATTACAAAGTACACGAAATGCCACACTTGAAATGCACACATGCATTTATTAGCCTTTCATTATCTACAACAGTTGAAAAGTCATTTGTTTGTTGTTCAAATGCTATTGTTTGCATGTCACCTTTAACTTTGACCATTTAATTTAACTTAAAGACTAGCCTTATGCTCGTAGTGTGCACACTTTTATATTTTTCCATTATTTCTCTGAACAAATACTTTTTTACAGTAATTGAACTGCTAAATGCATAACTCTGAAAAAGTATTTGAGTTAAACGGACTCATGGAAGGAAGTTTTTGACTAAATGAGTCCCGCTCTTCTGTAGTGTGGTGGTGAAGGATGAGTGGCGTAATGCGATGGTAATCTGCATAATGTGGATGATTTCTGTAATGCGTCAGTGGTTGAGCAGAGGTGTTTTCTACAGAGGTTATTCATGGCTGTCAAACTCAGAACTAATGCAGACACCTACTCTCTGCACCTATACAAACTTGCTGGAAGTGGGGAATAGAATTCAGCGTAGTGTAGGTAAAAATCTCTCTGCTTTTTTATTTTGTTATTTATGCAATGTCCAGAATTCCTCTCAGGGTTTGGTATGCTGAGGATATGCTGAAATAAATCAATGCTTGAATGAGACTTCCTACAGCCACTGAACGTATAAAGCTTTTTTTATATTAAGGGTGCTCCGATTGGTCGGGCGCCAATCGTTATCAGCCAATAATGGATTCATATATTCATATAGTCGGCTCTGAGACAGAGTGGATCACAGAAAAACAAAGTAAAGTTTGAGCTTCGGGTTCGTGCCTAAATGGTCAAATACAGAAATATCCAAAATCCCTGGCTTATTGAGTATTCGCTTAAACACTGTTGACTTTGTCTTAAAGTCCCCATGAAATACAATGACACAATCCACATTTAGCATTCAAAACTTAGTCTGTCACTTCCGCCAGTATGGATTAATGATTTTGATGACATCACTCTGCACTTCAGCTTCTCATCAGATTTACTTTCCAATCAAATGCTCTCTAGAATCTGAAGCCCCGCCCCCTACATTATAAACAGATGTTGAAGCTACGGTTGAAATATACATGGTGAATGGCACATAGTGCACTATATAGGGGATCGGGAATGTGTGATCGAGTCGGTCCAGAGACACGATAGCACAGAGTGGATCATGTGATCGATTCGGCCCAGACCAGAAAACATATCGAACCCGTTTGAATTCTGCACAGAATGCTGTATTTTAAAGCAATATGGAGGAGAAACGGTTAGAGATTAGGAGGAAACTGCTGCTTTACTGAGCTCAACGGCTCTGGACGAGCTGTGATATAAACTAAACGCTATTGGCTATTTTAAAAAAGGGGAGGATCTGTTTGCTATGTCCTGGCCTGTCTTCCTTTTTCACGTTACGTCAACACATTGAATAATGCTGCGCATTTCAAGGCACTTCAGTGGGACTTTAGGTGAACATTAACTGTTGGGAGAAGTCACTTGTGTTATCCGTATTTGCTTTTGATAAAGGATAAATCAACATCAAAAACATCTGGATTACATTTAGATTTCGTGAAAGAATTCCTGATTAATCAGTTATGTTGTTATCATACAAGGTTTTTATTCAGATGTCATTTTTATTTTCATATTTTTAATTGAATTTGATTCTTTATCCACCACTCCAAAAGGTCCAAGTATTAATGTTTCCCCTTCTTTCTGACACCGTAGCCCCAAGCATTCACCGTCCTTGGGCTGCATTCTTCCATTCTCAATGTTTTTTAACTAAATTAAATTAACAAATTTTGGGGGATTTATGTTGTGAAGTGCTAAACTCATCCAGCACTTTCAAATGTGTCATAGTACTGAAAAAGAAACATTTTTCTATAGCCATTTAAATAGTTAAAAAAAGAAGCTTTGTGGTGGGCAAGGGCATGACGCTCTTCACAAGACTGTTCATCTGACCTGAACCATTCATCAAATCTCTTTTTGTGGGTGGGTTTTTTTCCACGTGCAAGTTTCCACTTCGGTATGAATTGTAACTAGATTTGCCTGTTCTGTTTTACCATCTTATATTTATTTGTCTTTATTATTTTCAATTGATATGATTGTCTAGAGTGTTTCAGATGACCGTTATCAAGGCTTGTTTTGCCGTCTCTGTTATGCCGCTCATAGTTAATATAGTGATGGGCAAATCAATGCTTCTAGATATCATGGTCAGAATTGCGCATGTAATTTATTAGAGCTATATAGCTTTAAAAAATTAAATACAAATCTGCCTTTTGATCATGTAACTAATCAATTAATTTATGTAAGAAAGAAAAATTATCAAAAAAGTAACTGAATATATGACAAATATTTGGATCATCCTTTTCTCTTTTTATTTGTCTATTCCTGCTACAGTTATATCACTTGTTTTAATAACATTATGGTAGCAGCGTATAAAAGATGATATATTTATAAACTGCATATGATGTTCTGTGATCAATGGCGTTTTAGATGTAAAAATAACCTTCCCCAAGGGTTTTATCCGTGTCTTCATTTAACGACCTTTAAAAAGCGATTTTTGGATTACGTAGGAAAGTCTTTGTCCAAAACATCTGATGGACCACCCTTCACGAAACGAGTCTCTTGAAAATTATTATTGCAAGCAATATAAGATAATGGGTGGTCATTACTCCAGCTGCCGTCACGTCTGTGTATATTGTCTGCTCTTGAAATATGATGCATCCACTGTACTTACAAACCACTTAATATCAGAAAGCGTAGCATGTGTAATGATTTATCTTTCAGCCGATGTAATGTGCATCGTGTCTGGGTTATGGGCTAAATAATTAGCTCACTGTAGTTAGACTGATGGATGAGACTGAAGCAGATGAGATGATTCTGTTGCCCTTAATGTCACCGTAAGAACAGGCAACCGAGCTGAAAATGGGTATATCATGTACTACAGCTGCAGCCAACTGCCGAGAAGTTTACGCTTCTTAGGTTTGGAGACCGATTAAGCCCTATTTTACAAGATGTAATATAAGTCTCAGGTGTCTGTGAAGTTTCAGCTCAAAATACCCCTCAGATCATTTATTATATCATGTTGTAAATAGGGGTGCAACAATATATCGTTAAACGATATATCGCGATATAAAATTTGACGATATATATCTTTGATGGATTTGCTATATATATATATATATATATATATATATATATATATATATATATATATATATATATATATTCTATCCGAGGCTCAACTTGCTGTAGTAGGCCTATTTATAAGGTAGCCTATAATTCACCCAAACACAAATTAATAAAATGTACTCACCATCAACTCATTTTTTGTTTAACTTCCAAATACAAATTAACATGAGAAAACACATGAGAGGGAGTAAATGCAGATAGTTTAATTCTTGGATGAGCTAAACATTTAAAGTTTGAGAGCGGTCATTTTGACTCTCTTTCTTGCGATTAGAAGTGTGATTTACTGCATCTTCTGAAGTCCACGCGCTGCCGGAACGGCACTCCTCCAAGTCAAAGCGCAAACACCATTTCAATCACTATATCACATTTAGTTTTTGTAGTATGATTATTCAAAGCAATTTAGATGGTTCATTGATACATACTGTATTAATAGAGAGATAGGCGGGACATAGCGAGCACGGGAGAGTTGCGAGCATGGGGTGAGATGCTGCCTGCATTGAAAGCGCGAGTAATGCGTGAGGGGAAAAAAATACAGTTTATGGAGTTTCAGTGACATTATTAAATAAATAAATAATAATAATACATAGAATCATAAAACAACTATACATAATGTTGAATATAATATAATAATGCATAGGAGAATATTTGCTGGATCTGAATCTGATAATAATGCACAAATAATAAAATATTTTTTTAATCATAATACAAAATGGTATTTTTTATATATATATATATATATATATATATATATATATATATATATATATATATATATATATATATACATATGTGTATATATATATACATATATATATATATATATATATATATATATATATATATATATATATATATATACTAACATATATATATATATATATATATATATATATATATATATATATATATATAAGCAAAAATAGAATATATAAGCAAAAATAGTAAAATATACAATATATATATATATATAAGCAAAAATAGTAAAAATATCTGATATATATATATATAAGCAAAAATAGTAAAAAAACAACAACTTTATTTTGGCTTAAAATATCGTGATGCATATCGAATCGTGACACGAGTGTATCGTTACACCCCTAGTTGTAAACTGACATTTGAGTGAAAGGGGAAAAAAATCAGGTATCTTTAAATGCAAATGAGCTGCTGCTCCCCGCCCACTTTCCAGAAGAGGGCGGAGCCTGTACAGCTTGTGCCTCGGATACTCTGCCAAAAACTAAAGCTTTTGGTTTTGATTATCATTTCTATCGTGTTCTCTGCATGCGTTTTAAAGCAATGTGAATGTAAGCGGCAAGTAAAGAAATCTCATTTGTATATTAGATCTGTGTTTTAAAGTGACATCAGCGTAATATACAGCACTGACTGCTATATCTGCTGTTATTATGAATCAAACAACAGAAGAAAAACAGAAACCCACTCACTGCTCTTGACTCGGTTTCTTACATTTCTTACTTAAATGCTCTGGCGAGGAGATAAGCATGGTGGACTGTGTACAGCTCACTGAAGGCGGGGTCTAAGCTAATAGGGCGGAGTCTGTCAGCAGTTGTGGGCGGGGTCTAAGCTAATAGGGCGGAGTCTGTCAGCAGTTGTGGGCGGGGTCTGTGCAATGGGGTATCTCATTGCCAAAATCTGCAAACTGCTTTTTTTGAGACACTGCTTATGATTTATGGGGGTTAAAAAAAGGAGTGGGTGGATTTTTACTATTTATAGGGTGGTTGTGTACACACTGCCGACACGCATTTATGTTCAAACACCTTCTAAAAGTGAATTTTGCGTAAAAGGTTAATAAATAAACTGCAAAATGTTAGGTTTTCAAAAACATTTATTTCATGCACTGATTGCTTCTGACAGTGTGTTATCCTAACCCTAACATGTCTGTTTTTTGAATTTGTAGAGTAAATGTACCAGTTTTCAATCAATTCCTTATCGATAAATCTCAAGTTTTTTTCTTTAGTCTCGTTGAATATCCTGTTTCAGTATGTCACATTACAGTAGTGTAGATATGTCCATATTTAAAATATCATATGTTTTAGTCTTTTGTAGTCACTTGAGAAAAAATTGATATTTTTTTTTCTATTTATACATGTTTATTTGATTGTATTTTATAAAGAAAATCATATTTTATCATATTTTATTTCATTTTAGATTTTTTTTTTACATTTCTATTTATAAATGTATAATTTATCGTATTTTTTAAAGTATATATTTTTTTTCCTTTTTTTATGAATTTGTAAAAAAATGTACGATTTTTTTTATATTACTTTTTTTACATTTCTAGATGTATATTTTATTTTTTTTTAATTTTTTTTTTTATATTTTGTCGTATTTCTTTTCATTTTTAAATATGTTATAAAAAAATTTGGGGATGATTTTTTGGGAATACATTGCAGTGTTTGAAGATTTGCATAGACATGAGCATTCACCCATACAGTAGTTTACGTCGCAGTCTGTAGCCCTTGAAAGATCACATGATTGATTTGGCTTTATCTGTATGGATTCGTGTACTAATTCTCACCTATATACTGTAGCAGAAACCGTGCAGGAATTCCCCGCATCATGAACGTGGAGCTTGCAGGATTGATTGAAATTGCGTGCGACACCTGCGCTGAAGCTCGGGCCGCGTGTCTGGTTTCCCAGAGCGTGCAAGAGAAGAGACGAGACTACTGTATCAGTTGAACAGCCAGACGCTTTGAGAGGCATAATCGGTGTTTACCAGATTGAAATGATTACAGCTCTGTCACAGTCAACGCCGTCTGCGCCTCGTCTTCCCTCAGAATTGAATCGTGAATATTACGCTGATTTACAAAGAGTGGCCTTGTCTCGAGAAATTGACTGCTTGACTGACAGGCCCAACCACATTAAAGACAAGTACACAGTGTAAATTTCTCGGCAGCTCTGGCAGGTATGCTTAGATTTGGGCCTTTGGTTTCCCAGCAGTCATCTTGTTTGTCTGTATGAGGCCGTGTTTGGTGCCTGTGGAGGGCTGTTGTAAGTGCTTTGGCAGTCCACGCTGAAAGCCTTCGAGAGCATCAGGCTACAGACGGAAAGTAAAGCTGCTTCATGCTAACGGTGACATTGATACAATAGCAGATGGTACATTAGACAGAAATTATCACATTATCCGCCTCCAGTTTCTTCAGTACAGCTTCGCTTCGCCGCCGCCGCGCATATGCAAGACTCGCAAACATATTGACGGATTGACCACTTCATGTTGTTGGTGTGTTAGTGTGCTCAACCGCACCAACTGTTCTTTTGTGAATGCCTCTCCATAACCTTGTCAAAAAGAGTCAGAGTTGTGTGGCGTATATGCGATAGGCGATGTATCGGCTGATATCTGGGCATTTTTAGGTCATCGGTCAATAATTGTCCATCTGGCAGATCAACACAAGTGTTACCTAAACAATTTTGGAAACGCTTTACAGTAAGGTCTCATTTGTTAACATTAGTTATTGTATTAATTAACACAAACTAACAATACATATAATACATTTCTTACAGTATGTATTCATCCTTGTCAATGTTTCTTAATAAAAATCCAGCTCTTCACTGTTTGCTCATGTTAGTTTACAGTGTATTAACTAATGTTAGCAAATACAACTTTTATTGTGAGTGTGTGACTGTTAATGTGTGTTTGATGTAATATGTTATTTATGTATACATTGTTGTTCATTCAATAAATTATTATTAATAATGTTGTATCACACACACATATATTCCCCAAAAGTCATGTCCACTTCAAGTGTTTACTAAACAAATTCTGTATTTAAATATTTTTCATCATTTAAATTTAATTTGTGTGTACATTATATTTATATATAAAAAATTATATATATATACAGTGTTGGGGAAAGTTACTTTGAAAAGTAATGCATTACAATATTGCTTTACTCCCTTAAAAAGTAACTTATTGAGTTACTTATATACTTTTAAGAACAGTAATGTTATGTTACTTTTACTTTTTCTCACCTCG
The DNA here is from genome assembly GCA_023029165.1 of Gobiocypris rarus. Classification (NCBI taxonomy): domain Eukaryota; kingdom Metazoa; phylum Chordata; class Actinopteri; order Cypriniformes; family Gobionidae; genus Gobiocypris; species Gobiocypris rarus. The sequence continues at coordinate 45,468,078 of CM040910.1, forward strand.
GCTGTGCTTGTTTTTTTTGTTTTTGTTTTTTTATAACAAAACGGTTCTATTTTGTGCAAATGTAAAGACCTCTTCACACAAAAATTTAAATTTAGAGGTAAGGTAGAGAGAGAAAAATACAAATTCACACGCTCTGCTGTGCTGCCATTCTGGATAATGGAAGAATAGGACGCAGGAGAAAAAAAAAGTTTTACCAATAAAAAAAAAAAAAAATCTAGTAATTTTTGCTCATGGTTTAACTGAATCATTAAAGGTCAGTAGAAAATTGGTCAATAAAAGTAGATTAAATGCATAAAAATATTTGTTTTATTGAACATTTAATTATTGCATTTGACTGATTTTATTGTTTTTGAGGAATACTCAATCTTTATGCAAGTGAGATGAATAAATGCTCAAATTTAGTCTAGAACTGTAATAACTATCATGTTCACACACACCGCCTCTGCACTTACTCTCGAATTCATGGGGACAAGAGAGCTGTCAGTCAAATAAATGTGAAAAAGTAACTTGCACTACTTTTTTGAAAAAGTAACTCAGACATTTTGTTGTGAATTTGAAAAGTAATGTTACTTTACTAGTTACTTGAAAAACTAATCTTATTACGTAACTCAAGCTACTTGTAATGCATTACCCAACACTGTGTGTGTGTATGTGTGTATGTGTATATATATGTATATATATATAATGTATATATAGATGTGTATATATATATATATATATATTACATTATATTATATTACAGAACAGAATGTAATTATATAATTACACATACACACATAAATAAAAAAAAAAAAATTAATAAAATAAAAAAAATACATAAGTTGCTTGCCTTTGTGTGTGTATGCATGTCTGTGCATTTTAAATACATATTTAAAATATTCATTAAATATGTATATGATTAAGGAGGCGGGACATTCTGTTTGGTCGGCCAACGGCAGAGTGTTTGGACAACCGGTGTATCTGTACCGTTCTGATGCTTGTTGTATAGTAATGATGACACCTGTCAGAGGTTGCAATATTTGATTAGATCTATCAATCTTCAATGGTTTTAAATTTTCACATGACTCGAATGATCACAGAATAGGTCTGAGTTCAAATGCTGTTGATTCTCAATGTGTTTTCTCAGCTGGACACACCGAAGTTGTTCTCATAAACCTGTTGTTTTGTTAAGTAAATGTCTGTTGCTGTTTTCAACTATAGGAGTTTTGAGTCAGATACACACATCTGTGGAGATCTGCAGACGAGAGGTCAGTCTGAAATTTAAACAGACATGCTGGAAAGAGCCTGAAGGCCTGAGTGTCAGTGGGAATGAAAACGCTGCAGCTCCATTGCCGAAAGAAAAAAGAGTTTTGTGCTTTAGCTATTCAGTCGCAGCACACGGCTCAGTGTGACAATGTCCTCTCTTAAACAGCTTGATTGAGGGGAAATGCTTTCAGAAATAACTCGCACTTAGTTGAGAGAGCCAGGCTCGCTGGAAGAGATCCTGCATAGAATGAGTACTGTAGTGTGCACTGTCTCATGTTCCCTACCATTTGTGCTGTGAATCTATTCATTTGTGCATCAAAAATGTATATGCACCAAAATACGGCGTTGTTTATTAAATTAAATGTAATTTAGATGGGCTTAAAATGTTTAGGGTGTGCAACTGTCCGGCTATTGTATTAAAGAAATGCATATATTTTTATTTTTTATATGGTAGCCCTCATGTGATAAGAAAACATTTATTTATTTGCTCTACTCGCGAAAAAAAAAAAAAAAACCTTGAAAACCATTTTTGAAATGAAGTGTGATGTGTATTGAAGGTCTAAGGAAAATATTTCAATTACTTTTTGCTTGATGGATATGCCACTTGGCAAGTCAAATATTTTCAGTAAGAATGTTGTATTCTTTTTGAAATATGCTTGGAATCGACGTGAATACAAAGATTAGGTTTTCAAGAACTCCTCATTTGACTGATGGTTTGTCGTGGTCTTCATCTCTGATGGGGCTGTTTGTCATTGACCCACTTATTTCCCTGTCATGTCTCTGCTCTCACTCCCACAATTACCCAAATCACTAAATGATGGACTTCAGGCTCTGACATGCATTTAAGAGTAATTAATTAATTGATTAATTGTGTTTAGACGGCTTGATTAAATGAAAGCACTCAGAAGGTACTGTGACTGCAGGTGTTTCTTCATTTGATGTGGTTGGTCATTAACTAATTAAAAGACTGTGGAGAGTAGGACTGGCTGCTACATCTATCTATCTATCTATCTGTCTGTCTGTCTGTCTGTCTGTCTGTCTATCTATCTATGATCTATCTGTCTGTCTGTGATCTATCTGTCTATCTATCTGTGATCTATCTATCTGTCTGTGTCTGTCTGTGATCTGTCTGTCTGTCTGTGATCTATCTATCTGTCTGTCTGTCTGTGATCTATCTATCTGTCTGTGTCTGCCTGTCATCTGTCTGTCTGTCTGTTTGTCTGTCTGTCTGTGATCTATCTGTAGATCTGTCTGTCATCTGTCTGTCTGTCTGTCTGTCTGTCTGTGATCTATCTGTGTGTCTGTGTCTGTCTGTGATCTGTCTGTCTGTCTGTCATCTGTCTGTCTGTCATCTGTCTGTCTGTCTGTCTGTCTGTCTGTGATCTATCTGTGTGTCTGTCTGTTTGTCTGTCTGTCTGTGATCTATCTATGATAGATAGATTAACCATCTTATCGTTCTGTCATTCCATCTATTGTTCTATCGTTCCATCTATCGTTTTATCATTCCATCATTTTATTTCCATCTATTGTTTTATCGTTCCATCATTCTATTCTGTTTTTATCGTTCCATCATTCTATTGTTGTTTTATCATTCTATTCTGTTTTATCGTTCCATCATTCTATTGTTTTTATCGTTCCATCATTCTTTTGTAGTTTTATCATTCTATTCTATTGTTTTATCGTTCCATCATTCTATTCTGTTTTTATCGTTCCATCATTCTATTGTTGTTTTATCATTCTATTCTGTTTTTATCGTTCCATCATTCTATTGTTGTTTTATCATTCTATTCTGTTGTTATATCGTTTCATCAATTGTTTTATTGTCCATCCATCCATCATTCTATTATCATTTTATCATTCCATCATTCTATTGTTCCATCTATTGTTTTATCGTTCTATCATTATATCATTCTATAGTTTTGTCTTTACATCTATCGTTTGAATCATTCTATCTACCGTTTTATTGTTCCATTTATCGTTATATCATCCCATCTATCATTCTATAATTTTATCGTTCCACCTATCATTCTATCTATAATATTGCTCTATCATTCTATCGTTCTGTATCTATCTATCTACTGCTCTATCATCCTATCTATCCATCCATCCATCCATCGTTCTATCTATCTGTTCGTTCTATCTATCTATCTATCTATCTATGGATAATTTGATTCATGAAAGTAACACCATTTTTGCTACTCTCAACTCTGCCTAATTTTGTTTTGCCAGCCAAACTGGAAACAGAAAAAAAAAAAACAGAGATGAGAGAAAAAATCAATCCCATCCAGCTTCATGGAATCGAAAAAAAAACAGATCAGAGAAAATTAGGGCCTACATCAACGACCTCTAGTCTCTGCCAGCATTTGCTCTGAGCCAGCATATGATTTTCAAATTACCTTTTAAGTTGATATGTAAGATGAATTGCCATAATGATTTCTAGTAGCGATTGAATTAAAGCACATCCCAGGCTCGCACCTAGAGGATGAAAGAGGATCTAGGGCGTATAAAGAGATCTTTAAAGCATGCAGGCTTGCAATAAAGAGGAGAAGGTTTTTTAAATATGTAATTAATCTGTTTAGGCACATGAAAGCAAGAGATTGATATAATTGTTTGTGTTTGTGGCACAAAAATCCTGGGCTGTAATGATCAGTAATTATAAATATTTTCCACGTTTTAGGCCTTAAATTAAATTGAGAGTATAACTAATGCATATATGCTATTTTAAATACTGTAGTCTATGCCAGATATATATATATATAGCCTACATTTTTAAATAATAAACAAGGCTCAAACATCCATTTCATAAGGATGCATGTTTATTTTAGCACTTCCGTCAGTGAAACAACACACAAGAGCAAGTAAAACATCTAAACGATTATCAGTAAATAATGGTAACAAAGAATAAGACGATTAAATATTAGTTAAAAAAGATTTGTTACATAGCCTATTTCCCCCAGAGATGCTTCATATGTTGGGGTGCGCTTCGAGATGGATAGACACTTCTTATCGAATATCTTCATCTTCATGTTTTCTCCTGATGTTGCAAAGCAACACTTGTTGTAAAAGGTCTGAAGAGCGATCCTTCCACAGGGTCAAGATACTTAGGCTATGTTTGATTATGCACTGCCAGAGAAAACGAAAGAAAAATCGCAGGTGTGTGTGAAATGCTCTATTCAAATAAACTGGACGCGAGCACAAACTGTGTTAAATAAAATTTGAAGTAGGGCTGGGCGGTATATATCGAGTTTGTTTTTAAGTAGCGATACGGAATGAGGCAATACCATTTAAATCGATATACAGTAGATTGATACAAATGCATCTGAAAAACAGCGGAGCAATCAGAATGAACTGATGCAGGGAAAGTGCATGATACAACTAAACATGACACGTGCTCTACATTAAGGGCTTCAAAATAACTGGTAAGATACAGTTAACACGTATAGTTTAAAGCAGCGTGCCCTTTCAGACGCTCTGAGAGATAACGTTATGCTACTTGTGCTGACAGACACATACATACTCGCACTGGTTAATGCGTTTGAAATGTGGTGCTTTCCTCAGTGCATAACTTACATTTCAAAGGTATTTTCTCCATCTGTAAATGTTAGAAAGTCATGCAAATGTGTCCATTTTGCTGTCAGGAGAGGAGAGGACGAGCCGCTAAAATTCAGGCTTAAGCGCCACCGCGTGCACGCGCGGCAAACAGACGGAGCGCAATAGGAATGCAATAATTCTGACTCAAATATTTCTAAAATATTTATTGTTGGACAATAAATGTGCCATATGTGGAATTTTAAACCTACAAGTAAGTATATTTTTATGAAAGTGACCATTATAATGGGGTAATCAAATAAAAGCTAATGTGCTTTTGTTTTTATTTTCATTTTTAGTTAAGTGAATTATTAATTTAGTTTTTAGATTGTAATGTTAGAATGTAATGTGATGTGATTTTAACCCACTTTTTGCACCCAATATATTGCATTGCCAACATTACATTCACTGTAGCCTATTTGTTTATAGCCTTCAATATCAACATTATTTTTAGGAAATCATTGGGCAAGATGTGAAATAAAATTATTATTTTAGAATTGTATTAGAATAAATACAGATTTTTTATCCAAATAGAAAAACGTAGAAAACACCGGGATATAGACGGTGAATCGCCATTCAACCAAAAAATACAGAGATATGATTTTTTGGCCATATTGCCCAGCCCTAATTTAAAGTAAAAAGGTATTCGTCCTAGAGTGTTTTTTCTACTTTACCGCAGTAAAGGATGGGAATGGGTATAATAAAATTCCCTGCGAAAATGAGTGCAACGTGAGTGAGGATATGGGAAAAGAAACGAGATGTCCAGTGGGATAAAATGGACTAACTTATCTAGTAAAATATTTAAAAAATATATAAAAAATAACAACGATATCATCGTCCATCGCAATGTTTTACTGCCAATTTAGGGGACAACGCCCAACCCTATTTGAAATATTAACCAACTATAATAATAGTAGTATATCGATGACACTAAACTAGCACTGCTGAGTACTACAGTGTATAACACTTTATTTTAGGGTTCAGTTATTAACTATTAACTAGTTGCTTATTAGCATGCATAGTAGTAGGATATTGGCTGTTTATTAGTACTTATAAAGCACATGTTAATACCTTATTCTGCATGACTATATTCTACACCCCCTAATCTTCCCCAATACCTAAACTTAAATGCTACAAAAACTACCTTGCTAACTATTAATAAGCAGTAAAGTTTATTGAGGCATAAGTCGTAGTTAATAGTGAATGTGTTCCCCATACTAAAGTGTTACCCTATAGTGACTTGATAATGGCTTTATTTACCAGGTGTGGTGTGGGTAAGTTTTTAAGGGTAAAGTTAGGGACAGGTGTGTTCATATTGTATTGTAAAACACTTGATATTAATATTGTGCTGATATTGAGGTGGGATACGGGTAAAGTTAGGGACAGGTGTGGTGGTGTGGGTGAGTTTAAGGGTAAAGTTAGGGACAGGTGTGGTGGTGTGGGTGAGTTTAAGGGTAAAGTTAGGGACAGGTGTGGTGGTGTGGGTAAGTTTAAGGGTAAAGTTAGGGACAGGTGTGGTGGTGTGGGTAAGTTTAAGGGTAAAGGTTAGGGACTGTGGTGGTGTGGGTTAAGTTTAAGGGTAAGTTAGGGACTGGTGTGGTGGTGTGGGTAAGTTTAAGGGTAAAGTTAGGGACAGGTGTGGTGGTGTGGGTAAGTTTAAGGGTAAAGTTAGGGACAGGTGTGGTGGTGTGGGTGAGTTTAAGGGTAAAGTTAGGGACTGGTGTGGTGGTGTGGGTGAGTTTAAAGGGTAAAGTTAGGGACAGGTGTGGTGGTGGGGGGTAAGTTTAAGGGTAAAGGTTAGGGACAGGTGTGGTGGTGTGGGTAAGTTTAAGGGTAAAGTTAGTGGACAGGTGTGGTGGTGTGGGTGAGTGTAAGGGGTAAAGTTAGGGACAGGTGTGGTGGTGTGGGTAAGTTTAAGGGGTAAAGTTAGGGACAGGTGTGGTGGTGTGGGTAAGTTTAAGGGTAAAGTTAGGGACAGGTGTGGTGGTGTGGGTAAGTGTAAGGGTAAACTTAGGACAGGTGTGGTGGTGTGGGTGAGTTTAAGGGTAAAGTTAGGGACAGGTGTGGTGGTGTGGGTCATTTTAAGGGTAAGGTTAGGGACAGGTGTGGTGGTATGGGTAAGTTTAAGGGTAAAGTTAGGGATAGGTGTGGTGGTATGGGTAAGTTTAAGGGTAAGGTTAGGGACAGGTGTGGTGGTGGGGGTAATTTAAGGGTAAAGTTAGGACAGGTGTGGTGGTGTGGGTGAGTTTAAGGGTAGGTTAGACAGGTGTGGTGGTGTGGGTAAGTTTAAGGGTAAGGTTAGAGACAGGTGGGGTGGTGTGGGTGAGTTTAAAGGTAAGGTTAGGGACAGGTGTGGTGGTGTGGGTCAGTTTAAGGGTTAAAGTTATGGACAGGTGGGGTGGTGGGGGTAAGTTTAAGGGTAAAGTTAGGGACAGGTGGGGTGGTGTGGGTGAGTTTAAGGGTAAAGTTAGGGACAGGTGGGAGGTGGGGGTGAGTTTAAGGGTAAGGTTAGGGACAGGTGGGGTGGTGGGGTAATTTTAAGGGTAAAGATAGGGACAGGTGTGGTGGTGTGGGTAAGTTTAAGGGGTAAGGTTAGGGACAGGTGTGGTGGTGTGGGTAAGTTTAAGGGTAAGGTTATGTACAGGTGGGGTGGTGTGGGTGAGTTTAAGGGTAAGGTTAGGGACAGGTGTGGTGGTGTGGGTAAGTTTAAGGGTAAGGTTATGTACAGGTGGGGTGGTGTGGGTGAGTTTAAGGGTGTTAGGGACAGGTGTGGTGGTGTGGGTGAGTTAAAGGGTAAAGGTTAGGGACAGGTGTGGTGGTGTGGGTAGTTTAAGGGTAAGGTTAGAGACAGGTGTGGTGGTGTGGGTGAGTTTAAGGGTAAAGTTAGGGACAGGTGTGGTGGTGTGGGTGAGTTTAAGGGTAAGGTTATGGACAGGTGGGGTGGTGGGGGTAAGTTTAAGGGTAAGGTTATGGACAGGTGTGGTGGTGTGGGTGAGTTTAAGGGTAAAGTTAGGGACAGGTGTGGTGGTGTGGGTAATTTTAAGGGTAAAGTTAGGGACAGGTGTGGTGGTGTGGGTGAGTTTAAGGGTAAAGTTAGGGACAGGTGTGGTGGTGTGGGTGAGTTTAAGGGTAAAGTTAGGGACAGGTGTGGTGGTGTGGGTAAGTTTAAGGGTAAAGTTAGGGACTGGTGTGGTGGTGGGTGAGTTTAAGGGTAAAGTTAGGGACAGGTGTGGTGGTGTGGGTAAGTTTAAGGGTAAAGTTAGGGACAGGTGTGGTGGTGTGGGTGAGTTTAAGGGTAGTTAGGGACAGGTGTGGTGGTGTGGGTGAGTTTAAGGGTAAAGTTAGGGACGGTGTGGTGGTGTGGGTAAGTTTAAGGGTAAAGTTAGGGACAGGTGTGGTGGTGTGGGTAAGTTTAAGGGTAAAGTTAGGGACAGGTGTGGTGGTGTGGGTAAGTTTAAGGGTAAAGTTAGGGACAGGTGTGGTGGTGTGGGTAAGTTTTTAAGGGTTAAAGTTAGGGACAGGTGTGGTGGTGTGGGTCATTTTAAGGGTAAAGTTAGGGACAGGTGTGGTGGTGTGGGTCATTTTAAGGGTAAAGTTAGGGACAGGTGTGGTGGTGTGGGTGAGTTTAAGGGTAAGGTTAGGGACAGGTGTGGTGGTGTGGGTGAGTTTAAGGGTAAGGTTATGGGACAGGTGGGGTGGTGTGGGTGAGTTTAAGGGTAAGGTTAGGGACAGGTGTGGTGGTGTGGGTGAGTTAAAGGGTAAGGTTAGGGACAGGTGTGGTGGTGTGGGTAAGTTTAAGGGTAAGGTTATGGACAGGTAGGGTGGTGTGTGGGTGAGTTTAAGGGTAAAGTTAGGGACAGGTGGGGTGGTGTGGGTGAGTTTAAGGGTAAGGTTAGGGACAGGTGTGGTGGTTAGGAACAGGTGAGGTGTGGTGGTACATACAGGTAATTGTTTAAATGTAAGTACAATGTAAAAACATGTATGTACACAATAAGTGCATTGTATCAAATGATTAAATTAAAATTTTAGTACATAGTAGTTATTTCCACCTAATATAAAGTGGGTCCAAAAAAAGTATTCAAAAAATTTGTTAGTATCCTGTGTAAATTCAAGATGTGAATTAAAATGGCAAAAGGGGCAATGCAATGGCTAAAGTTTTCTATTCTGGTGGAAATGTGCATAAATTACCAACTATAATACAAACTGAACTCCATCCGGTTACTCATCTGGTTTATCTCATCTGGAGTATTTGAGCAGTCAAAATGTCCAAACTGCACATCCCTAGTCGATACACACACACCTCTCCGCCACCTCATAGCTTCCTTTCAGCAGCACAGTAATGAATTGAGAATGGTGCGAGCGGCTGTCCAATTTACGCACTGGGAAATTGGACAGACAGAGCGCAAGCTCGCTGCTGTTTGCTTAAAATCGGCCGAGGCTAGCCAGATTAATAGATCCGAAAAAGGTCAGCTTCTCTGTCTCATTGGCCATGATCACAGTGTCTGAAATTACACACTGCAGTGTATCGCCGCACACTCGCTCGCTCCCCCCCGCCACGCTCTCTCCCCCCCGCGAACTCGCTGTGCTGATCACTCTGAGAACTAACAGAGCCATTAGACGTGCACAGATGATCAGTAATTACTGTCAGGTTTCAGCTTGTAATAGGTGAGGAAGTATGGCGTATCTTTAATCATTCAGATGAGTCCATGCTTGGATGTACGGAAGACAAAGTTGACCATTATCTTTGTGAAATTATGTTTGACGTTGTGTTTGTGTGATAGTGGAGTTTGAACAAAGCACATGGTTTTTAAATCATTGGTTTCTGCTTAAATGTTGAAGTTTTCATTGTATAAAACGAGAACAAAAAAGTCCTTCAAATCAAACGCTGATGTTTTCATATTGCATCAACTTTACAGGCCTAATCATTTGAAATGATGTAGGCTGAATGGAATAAAAGTCGATTGTGGCTTCTGTTTCAGCCTCCAAACAAACAATAATTCATTATTCTCAACAAATTGTCATCAACACAAACCTTATTTATCCCAGCTGCATGTTGTGAACCCATATTTAGTGTATTTTGAGTCATACAACCTATGTTGGAATCTATTTTGATGAGTTTCTATCAAATGCCAGATGAATTCTGAGTTTGAAGTTTACTGTTGGTGATTATGGAAAGTGTTTTCTCCATACTAGTAAACATTTGAATTATTACACGTCCCTAGCTGAGCATTTTATTATATGCCTTTAACAGTTTTCCTTGCTGTCCGTGAGTCCGTGACCCTCAGAAATGACCTGCGACCCAAAACCCCACATCACGTGCAGTCCTTTTGGAAAGTAGCGCATTAATATCACAGAGTCCTTCAGAATATCCGTCTAATGAAGTCCAACTTGTGATCAATCTCTCCTGCCTGCTTTTGTTTGGCATCTCACCCAGATGAGTGACAATGGTCAGTGTAATCTAAGATTTTCCAGGCGTAAAGTAGACCAGCAGACAGTGGTAAATTAAACAAAAGGGGGTTTTGTGAGAAGTCATCAGTGGAAATTGAGCTTTGGGCCTTAGCCTGTCTCCAAACAGCCCTGTAATACAAATACAAGTAATTATATGACAATTCAGATTACACAGAGAAGAATTACTGCTTCTTACAACTGACATTTGCAAGTTAGTCCATTTTTTTTTTTAACAGTTTTTGAATCTTTAAGTTTTGAACAGTTTTTTTTTTAAAGTCTGTTACATAAAAACATAGATTGGTCTAATTTGATTCCGAAAACTAAGACTGATTACCCCTAACTATATATATTGCAAAAACTCAATATATTTTATTAAAAAACATTTTTTTTACATATATGTATATATCATTAACTAATGTTATTGAAAAGTGTTATCCAATTTAAATAATTTAAATAAACATGACAATTTCACATTAGATAATTTCTAATTAGGTATTGTTCAACATTGGTTATATGTATGTGTAAAAGATTAGATGTATGTGTGTGTGTATATACATACAACTACTTTTTTTGCACGTCATTAACTACATAATTATTTTCATTATTTTATATATATTAAAATGTATGCATACGTGTGTGTGTGTGTGTGTGTATATGTAATTATACATATATGTATGTATGTACATACATACACATACATACATGCATACATACATATATATATATATTTTTTACATATGTAGTTAATGATATATATATATATATATATATAATGTTCATTTAAATTGGGCAATAATAATAATAATTATTATTTAAATTGGATTTTATATATATTAATGTGTTTTGTTAATGAACACATAAATATAAAATAATAGTGACAATAAAATCTAATTTATTAACTAACAGTGAGAATGATAGATATATTTTATATAGTATTTATTAATCTGTTATTTTTAGTTAATAAAAAAACGATGTATTGTTTGTTTGTTCATGTTAGTTCACAGTGCATTACCTAATGCTGATACTTTTTAAAAATGTATTAGTAAATGTAGAAATGAACATTGTTTAATAGATACTGTAGAATTATTGTTAAATAAAATCACCAATTTAAATGTTTGTTTTTATTTGATGGCTGACCAATTAATATCAGTTTATCATTGAGACCTTAGTAGCTATAAGATGGTAAACTATGCTATGGCCACAAGAACCGCATTGTTGATCGTAATGCTAGTTGACATGTTAGCAAGCTCAGATTGGAGAGGCACGAGTGACATTTGTATTCCTCTAGTAGACGATAAGGATGCGTTTGTGTTATTTATGTTTCTGTCAGAGTGCTAACGGATCTTGAGCTCTGTGTGGAAAAAAAGTCATTGATTTAGTTGAAGTATAAACTCGGACCACACATGATTCATTTTCTTCTTCTCTTGCCGTTTTCCTTCTCCATAGTTCACTTGTACTCTCAATTATTTCCCTCAAATCTTTCTCAAGTGGTGCCATCGTACAAAGCTCCCAATTTATGTTTAAAGAAGCCATAGGGACGACGGGGCTGCGACTGACTGAAGGGTCAAAGTAAGCATATGAATAAAAATAGAAAAGAAGCAATTTACAAATACTGGCACATACATGAGGTGAGTACTGTAATTCAAAGTGTCCAGAGCAACTCTCGCTATTCATCTGTAAAATAAATCCCTGATGTCTCATTTCCAACTGCTTTAATCTTGTTGAGAAAGGTTTTATTTTTGTAATGGCTCGGTAATAGTGACGGGAAGTGAATTTGTTCTTTTGTTCGAGTGTAGTGTGTTTCATAAAACCCATCAAACAGCGAGACGAGAGCATTGTTTGAAATCTCTCTGTGTGCGGAGCGGAGGATTTCAACCTCTTGAAATGTCTTACTTTGTTGTAGAGCAAGTTAACACCCACATTCCTCACAAAGACCTGCCTGTGAGAGGAGCGATATATAAATATATATATTCGAAAAGTGGAACATGAAAGAAGAGTAATAAATGTATTAACAAGTGGATGTACAGAGGCAGGGAGAAAGCTGAACCTCTGTATTCCCAAGGTAATATTCCCTGGCACTGAAGCCACAGTAAGAAAAATTTAAAAGCTTGTCTTCAAATGATTGCAAATATGCGTTCAGGGTTTAGTAGGTTATTAATGAAGATAAATCAATATGTATCAGCAGATGTTTGTATAGAAAAATTTAATGTTTGCGGACGCTAACATACATTTAATCTGTGGAAAAGGACTTTTCAAAGGACATTAGTCCTATACACTTTTCTGAAAACACACATTTTTAAATTAACTTGGATGCAAAGCAACACAAAAGCAGCAAATCACAGTGTGTGAAATGTAATTTGTCTGCAAAGTGAGGGTCTGTTGAAAAAATGTGTTTTGATTTTGGATGTCAGATGTCACTTGCAACGGCATAATTGCTCCAAATAATTTCATTTTTCACATTTGCATGTAGCAATTTTGCACTTATAAATGCTTGCACACTGTAGAGACCTGCTTTTGGAAATTGATTAAGGTAAAAAGTCAGTGTCATACAGTGGACCGTGATAATTAAATGTATTTATTGCTAGCAAGTCTTAAACATAGGTGTTACATTGCTGATCAGTTGATAATCGTGCTAGAACTGACATCTGTCTTGGTTTGCGCGCTGGTTTTATCCCTGGGCTTTATTAATGGGCTTGCTGGCATGTCTGCCATGTTCTTGCCAGCTTTCTTTGTCTTCAGCCTTTCTTAGTCATTAACTCGCGGGCCTGACAGCCTCGCCAGCCAAAGCAGCGATCCCTTTGACTAAAACCTTGTAAATTAACACAATTAGCTCAGCATCATCCTGCTAATTAGCTGTGTGTGTGTGTGTGTGTGTGTGGTGTCTGGCCAGGCTGCTGGGGGATTCAGGCGAGGGAAAACCACATGCCCATCTTCTATTGTGGCCAAAGTGCTCTGATATACACACAATGCACTGATGGAGGTATCAGAGGGGATTTATTTATAGAGACATAGTGAGTAGACATCACAGAGGCCGCAAATACAACTAGGGTAGAGTGATATACTAAACATTATATCTATTTTATATTTGTGATGATTTGGTTGGCAACACAAAATTAAGCGATATTGAAATGATTTTAGTGCACTTTTATTTTGTGTGAAAGACAATTAGTTTTGATCCTTTATTGCCTTGCTAAGATTTCATCAAAACAGCATTTGAGTTGGTTTGCTCAGCTCATTTCTTTAAACCTGTTTAAATTAGCCATCAAAATTATTAATTTGTGTCATTGATAAATGTTAAAATATTTGAGAAAAAATAAATGTAGGTAAATATTGCACTTTGGGAAATATTGTTTATGGCGAACTTTTAACAAGATTTTACAATATCATGCATTTTAAAAAATTTTCATTCAATTGTCAAAATGGTGGTTCCTTTGGACCAAATATCAAGATATCCTATCTATATATTTTCAGAAGGTCCACCTATATAGTGGTCTTACCGGAAAAAAGGATTTATCTTTTTATTTGTGATGCACATGCTATAGGGGGTAATCATCTTTCTTTATGATGCCTTGGCTTTATGAGGTGTGTAAAGTTTTGAAATGCTCATTTTCTGTTATTGGCAATTGAGTTATAAAAACGGTTCAGTCCATAGGTAATTTGACAGGCTTTAGAGATCAAGGTACACAGGCACATGGCTGAAAGCTCGTAAACGGCATCGTTTTCTGTGACATCTTCTTTCCTCTTTGTGCCGTGAATAGTGTTTGTGAGTGCTTAGACCCAGTAAGCCCAGATAAGCGGGAGGTGTGTGCACAATAACACGCCTGCTGGACACTGCGGCCGAGCGCTGTTGTCATCAGAAGTCTATCTGCAGACGTGAGAGTGTGCGCGCGACCACCCCCGTCATCCCGTCGGCTCTTGAGTAAATGTCTCTTTGATAATCCCATGCTGTGTCTAAGATGACAGCGTATGTAACTGCTTGTGTTTGCAGATGGAGTTTGGGATTAAACTTGATGGTGGCTTTTGAGCCCTGGAGCCAATAAAAGACAGAGGCTGTGGAGAGAAAAGACAGTGAGAAAGAGAGAGGCAGAACCCAGAGCGTCAGAGTAAAAGGAAGAGAGAGAGTAAGGGGAGAATTAGAGCGAATGAGAAGGAGGCATGCATGTTTTTTCCCCCCTTTCCAGTTCCCTGTGCTCCGGGAGGCGGGCGGCAGACAGAAAGCTGTTGTAATTCATGCTGTGCTGCGAGTTTGTGTGATGAAAGCAGTAGAGCGCTGCCTGGGAGATTGCTTTGCTGCACTCCTCCAAGCAGATTTGAAACTGTCTGGGACTGCTTTAGATGAGAGTTGGATTATAGAGTGACCTGCGATGTCTGTGTCACTCGGCTGTGTGCAGGGTGCATTATACTGTGCTAACCAGGTGTTGGAGGCCCAAATCTGCACTGTTCCTGCGATACCAACTGTCAGCGGTGTCTGCGATATGAAGCCAGGATTCTTGGAGAGCTGAAAAAAAAATGGAAATAATATTTTACTGTTGTTTGTGTACATTTCATTTCTTTTCTATAGCAGTTTCTTATTGAATCATTGAGTCCAATAGTGGTCTTCAGATGTGTTTTTAATTGCCAATGTGATTTACACAACATTTTTAGTTTATGCAATATTTAACCGCATATTCAATATTTGAAATCAGATATGCATTCAAAATATCTTTGTTAAAGTTTTTCAAGCTATTGCAAAATAGAAAATATATGTACTACCCATTGACACTAAGCCACATGACTAATTAATTTACCCCCAAAGCAAAAATCCCAAATCTACACCTATACGACAATATCTAAGTGCTTTTTTACCAAGTTTCTAACACTTGTTTGTTTTTGTTTGCTGATTGTTTAGGCTTAAAGATGCAGTGGACCCCAGAGCATGCGCAGTGGGCCGAGCAACATTTCGACATCTCATCCACCACACGTTCCCCCGCACATAAAGCAGAGGCGTACCGTGGACACCTGCAGCGGACCTACCAGTATGCCTGGGCCAATGACGATATATCAGCTTTGACGGCCTCCAACCTTCTGAAGAAGTACGCAGAGAAGTATTCTGGTATCCTGGAGGGTCCCAGCGAGCGGGCCATCCTCTGCTCATACTCCGAGAGCGCCCCGGGACTCTTGAATGGACGCAAGTCGGAGAGCGAAGCATGGCAGGATGGGATCTACCCAATGAGCTGTGCTGCAGATGTGGTTTCTGCTAGTAAGACTGGCATGACGCCCGCCCTGCCTCCTCCAGATGTGACGGCAAGTGTTGGCAGCTCCACAGGGGTGGCTAGTAGCTTGAGCGAGCCTAGCTACTCCAGCAGTAACTGTGGGAATCATGCGTCTACTGCACTGCACTCGGGGATCCCCGCTCAGGAATTCGCTAGCAGTTACAATGGCTCGTACTTGCATTCCACTTACAGCGGCGGGCAAAGCACACCAGCTCTCCCGTCCCCACATCCCTCACCTTTGCACAGCGCTGGGCTCCTTCAGCCTCCACCCCCGCCACCTCCAACCCTGGTGCCCAGCTACAACGCAAGTTCCCCCAATCTCTCCAGTTACAATTACCCTCCAGCAGGGTATCCCCCACAGACAGCTGTTGCCCCAGGCTACAGCCCAGGAGGAGCACCCCCTCCTTCGGCTTACTTGCCCTCAGGCATTGCAGCCCCCACTCCTTTACCTCCTTCCACCCTTTCCGGTTACTCCTACCAGTCCCACAGCCATGCGCCAATTGCACCAACCCCTTTGAATGGCAGCTCGGCCAACACACTGAAAAGAAAAGCGTTTTACATGACGGGCCAGGGAGATATGGACTCCACTTATGGAAATTTCAACTACAGCCAGCAGCGTTCTGCTCAAAGCCCCATGTACAGAATGCCAGACAACAGTCTTGTTGACTCAACCAGAGGGAATGGATTTGACAGGAATGCTGACACATCATCTTTGGCGTTTAAGCCCACGAAGCAGTCAATGCCACCGGATCAGCAGCGGAAGTTCGGCAGCCAGTCCGGCAGGGCACTAACCCCTCCTTCATATGGATCCTCCAAAGGTTCCTTGGGATCCCTGCGGTCAGGCGAGTCATTTGGAAAGTTTGGTTCCCCCGTTTTGAGTGACCACGGTGACGACAACAGACAGCATCTCCCCCATGCCATGGGGACAGGGACTTCATCCAGCCACCCTGCTGAGGAGCAGTTAAAAAACAGCGATTCTAGTTTGGTAGAGATGGTCACCACTGAAATTCTGCAGCAGATGCCTCCTGTGGACTGGAGTGACATTGCTGGACTGGAGATGACGAAAGCCACTATCAAAGATGAGGTCCTGTGGCCCATTCTGAGGCCAGACTTGTTCAGCGGAATGGCCACATTACCTCGCAGCATCCTTCTCTTTGGACCTCAGGGCACGGGTCGGACTCTGCTCAGTCGGTGTATGGCCAGTCAGCTTGGTGCTGCTTTCCTCCTGCTTAGTGGCTCTGCGCTTGTCACAAAGTGGCTGGGAGAGGGCGAGAAGATTGTCCAGGCCTCATTCCTTGTCGCTCGCTGCCGGCAGCCTTCGGTGGTTTTCATCAGTGATGTAGATCTGGTGCTGTCTGCCCAGTTAAGCGAAGAAAGCCCGGTGAACCGAATCAAGAGTGAACTCCTCCTCCAGCTTGATGGAGTCCTAAGCTCACCAGAGGAACATGTTCTAGTGGTATGCTCCACCAGCAAACCTGAAGAGATCGATGAGTCGTTGCGAAGGTACTTTGTAAAGCGGTTGCTCGTCCCCTTACCGGATGCCACCGCAAGACATCAGATAATCAGCCAGCTGCTCTCTCAGCACAACTACTGCCTCAGCGACAAAGAGGTTGCGCTGCTTGTTCAGCGGACAGACGGCTTTTCCGGGCTGGATGTGGTCAGACTTTGCCAAGAGGCCATGGTCGGTCCTCTCCACGGCATGTCCGGTACAGACATTTCCGGGATGATGCCAGGTCAGATGAGGCCGGTATCATACCAAGACTTTGAGAATGTGTTTTGCAAAATCCAGCCCAGCATATCACAGAAAGAACTTGATACATACACTGAATGGAATAAGATGTTTGGCTGTAGTCAGTAAAGAGCGAGGGCATAACTAAATTGGTGGGCTGACCTCCCTTACTCTAAAAGGGGATACAATTCAGAATTCTTTGGGTGACACATGCAGTTAAAAAGTGTGGTTATTACAAATGTAGATGACCCCTAAAGAAGAACCTGAAGGACGGTCAGATAGAGTTGAATGATGCATGACTGTACTTAAGTCAAGGTCTGGCCCTTTGCACATAATCCAGACAGAGAAATACTGTTTTCTGGGCTCAGTACTGCAGACCCAGAGCTCCACTTACCGGGGGGCTCTGTAAGTGAGGACAAACTTCTTTGTGTGTAAATATCATTCTGCTGTTTTTGAGATTCTGTTGCTATGAAGTGCCTGAAGTGGTGCTTTATTGATTTGGATTTGTTTGCCTCACCATTTCATTGGTGGCATGTGCTAATATAGAGAGCTTTAACATGAAACTAAAACAGACATGTTCTGCTTTTTGTTCCTTTCCTTGTTTTTGATGCTTCTTTCGAAAGAACAACAGTATTCCTCAAACAAGTCTGACCTGTAGACCCCAGGAAGGGTAGGAGAAGGTCCATGTTGTACTTTGAATCTGGATCCTAATTTATGAAATTCATTTGTGTTTGATTTTCTTCAAAAACTCAGGAAAATGATTTGTGATTTGTACAGTACCTCAAAAAAAAAAAAAAATGCGATAGCACTACATACTGCTGACAACATTGGGTTTGGTTTCTAATTTCTAACTCTAGGTTTACCTCAACCAATTAAAAAATGAAAAGGATATGACTATGAATGTAACCAGAATATTTCTGGGTTGTTTGGAAGAAAAATTTGAGGAGTTTTTTTTTCTTATGTTATATTCTTATTTTTCTTTCTAAATTACGTTCAAATTCCATAGTGGATATTGCTTCGAGTTTCGAAAGCAGAATTGCGTGCGAGTATTGACTACAGCACCGGTTCCTCCCTGCATAGCACAGTTCAGACTCTACAAAGAATGCTTGAGTCAGAGATGGGCACTGTCTTGTTGTGTAGATAAGGTTCGTCTGAAACCACGTCCACACCAGAGTATGCAGTAGACGTCAACATTTGCGTGTTTGTCTCCTCTCTGAAGAATAGACAAAAGCGTTGGGGTGAACCAAAACTTTACAAAGAGGCTACTAGATTCTTGAAGTGAAAACATTTCACGTTTTTTTGTAACACGGTTACATACGTTTCGTTCTTGTTTTGGACTCTGTCCTGCTGCTGTGTGGTGTTGGTGTAAAGTTATCTGAAGGATCACGTGTACCCTGAGTTCTGTTCTACCTCAGTTTAGCACTATTTTCTCTGCAACTAGAACAGAAAGATGAGAGCTTGGTGTCTTTAACCTCTTTAGGTTTGCTCTACTCTGAAGCCTCCATAAAGAACAAGATGCCTTTTTTTTTTCAACAAAAAAAAAAAGATACATTAAACGTTTGTCTCACACTACCTGTGCCATTTTTCTGCTTAGAGTGCCCAGATGACTCTAAAAACCCCTCTGTGTAACACACGTTATTGATGGGGTTTCTATGCGGCCACTTAAGGCCTGGATATACTTTGCGTTCCGCTCCCTTTAAAGTGTGGAAAGACGCGTGCACATTATCTAGTTGACTTTGTTTTCAAGCACTCGAGTCACTTGCACATGTGCTGTTGAACGTGCACCGTCCGCATGGACACAAAAATTGGGCTGCACGTGAAGGTGCGCCACACGGACAGTGCATAGACCATCATGGAGCGCGGACAGCCGAAGTATAATTTGGGCTTTATTGGGGCTGCATTGCCTAAAGCCAGAAACATTCTCTACGCAAGTACGCAAGCGTTTCTAGAAACGCGTTGTTGCATTCTGAAAGGCGTCAGATCGCAGTGTATAACGCTTGTATGCAAAGGCACTAAAGCAGGTATTACTAAAAACTTTATTTTATACATTTTCTTTTTCAGGTCAACTACTATAATAGCAGAGCATCAGTTTATTTAGAGAACCTTGCTGAGCAACTTGGTCAGTTGTCCTGTGCAAATACTCACGCTTGCGATCTTTGTACCTAATCACTTATCTACTTGCGTGACGTATTTCCTGTATTTGGCCCAAGTGTTCAAGTAGGCGTAGTATCTAGTTAATTTAACTTAAAGTGGAAAGGTTTCCTCAGCATCTTGTGATTTCAGGGCACGTGAGTTCCCGAACATAATGCATGATGGGATACGCTTAGCCTTAAGGGCACTGCACTTTTAAGACATTTTTCTGATACTTCCTGATGCGTGCACACGCTCTCAAGTGGCCAAGACTGCAAGTGTGGGTATTTGGACAAGGCAAACTGTCTACATTTGTATGTTTGTCCACCCGGTTTATTGCCGCACACATTTAAAGGAAACTCTATCGCCCCCTTGAGTTTGGAGGTTTGCTACTACCACAATATTAGATAAAGCAAGACCATGCTCCTGCAATGCTTTGGCTAAGCTTTGCAATTTGTGCACTTGCTTACAGTGTGTTTCTGGCTCAAGGTAGCATAGGATGTTGGTAACCGTAAGACTAATCTTGTGTTTGAATGTATTTTTTGTTTGTTTATTGATGTTTACTTTCTCTGATCATTTGAGTCAGCTTTTTTCTTTTGTCTAGCGCTAGAAAGTTGGTGTTCCCCCTGTCAGTTTTCTCTGCCTTTATATCATGTGTCTCAAATGTTGGAGAGAATGCACACTCTGTTTTCAACTTTTTTTTTTGTGTCCACTGCAGTGTAATTTGACACCATTTAAAGGTGCTTATTTAGCGGTTGGAGGCACCAGACCTCCAATATATGTGTGTATATATATGACATATCCTTGAAGAAATATCTGTTTGCTTGTTTGACAGACATCCAGATAGTCTTTTCAGTAGCTGTGAGACACCACTTACTTCACAATGTTCGTAAAGTGATATGTTCACCCAAAGGACTATTCTAGCCTTGTTTTGTCGTCTAAAGTGGAACCTTAATTTTTTTTCTTAAGTGGTATTTTCATTCTGCTTTCTTTAGTTTTTTTGAAGAAATGTTACTATTGTGCAATTTATCAAATGCACTTTTAACGTTTGTGTTAAAGCCTATCATACTTAATTGTCCTCCCTCAAAACCAAAGCGAACAAAACTATTTAAGATCCAAAACTTATCCATAACTCTAAAATCAAATATTCAGATCCATAAGATCTGAATTCTTCCTCACATTTAGGGAAATTTGTATGGAACCTCACATAGGTTAAACCTGTGATATCCACAAAGTATTGCTCTTTTTTTTCTTTTTTTTTAATAATCATACTCTGGATTTCAAAGCCAAATAGCACTGATGAACAAAACCCACATTGAAAACTGATCTTCTAGTCCTACTGCTGTCGGGTCTGGTGCTTTACGCTAATGTTTGTAGCCTATATGCCCTTGAACAAAACCGATTTTTGAAAGCTCTTTATAATTGGTTAAAGGAATGTTCCCAACAGCATTGGTATGACTTGCCACTTGTTTTCTAATTTTGTATTGTTTTTAAACACAATCCGTGCTCAACCATACCGTATTTGAAGTACACATGGCAAATTAAAATACATTTTTTGTTTCAAAATAATAGCCAGAAGTCTTTACATGTTATCCTTAGTCTAGCGTCGTTAAAATAATTTAAAGTTGCATCCAATTTTTCAACTTTAGTGTACAAGTTAGTAATTTAACTCACAAGAGTTATCATGATAATCAAGCGTTCATCAACTAGCAAAGTCTTTCCACTTCAGACCGGACAGTTTTTACACATTTACAGCTTTGTGATTCATAATTCATGCAAGTGCTGTAACAAAATGCTTTTAAACCCTCTAAAACTCTTGACCTGTTTACATTGTAAGTGTTACTGTAACTATGAAATTGATTTGGTTTTTTTAAAAAAAACTGAGGAATTAGTCCAAATTATATTCTGTGGTAATCAATATTATGCCACAAATGCTGTCAATAGAGCTTAGCTTGTATTGAACCGGAACATTCCGTTAATTGATCGCAAAATGGGGAGGAAGAAATGTGGGAACATCCAAAAAGTACAAGACGTTTTAAAGCACATCTGTAGATATAAATCAAAATATCACTTGATTTTGTTTCGTTTTTTCCTCAAGTTTGTGTTGATTTGCTTCAGCGCTGTTATAGATGTTTCTTTCATCAATATGTAACTGTCATCAGTGTTTGTTTTTCAATCATTATTCTTTATGACCATTTCTACCTCATTGCTACATATTGACATGTAGTACCTATGTTCTGTCTTTTTTGAATGTCACACATTTGTATAAAAGAAAATAAAAAAGAAAAATGTATAAAAACGATTTAAAAAGAACAAAAAAAAAGGCTTGTTCTTTAACTTGAGCAGTCTACCTCAGAAAGACTGTCTGTCCGTACACTGAGCAGTGGAGTAGCTGCACATACTGAAAAGACACACATTAGGCAGAGACGATGCACACTGACCACATGAACTCGGACCGTTCGTTACGCCGCCGTGATCTGGGATATTGTGGACTGTATAGGTCTTCTCCAAGGTCTCTACATGCAAGTTTTTCTTTTCGTTTTTCAATTGAAGTAAATCGCTTTTCCCCCTTGTGAATTGTAGTGTGCATGTGGATGTGTGTGCACTTATTATGAAGTGTGTAAGTGTGCATTTTTTATATATGAAAAATCTATATGAAATGTAGGGGCATTTCATATACCATATTTGTACATTAGATACACTTGCACATTTGTGTACTTAATGTACATTTGTTATTAGTATGACATTTTGAAAGGCACCACATACATGTTAATATGTGTGTGTGTATGTACAATATTGCCATAATTACATTCAACGTAAATGTATTTTCATGTATGCATAGGGACAAAGGACAATAAAAGATCATTCAAATGCTTTTGAAACGTCGTTTTTTCTTTTCTGTTGCATTCCTCATGCATCACAGTTTTGCTTCGGATCTCTCTATGAACTGTATGTCGACTGCACAGTTTTGTAGATCTGCTTTGAAATGTAATGACGTGGTTAATTGACGAGAGAGACCTATACACTGCACAATATATCAAACATTTAAGGTTTTTTTTTCTCTTTTGTTTAACGTGAACTTCTGGGCACCAGCATAGACATCCAATCAGATCGCATTTATTTGTTTTTTTTTTTATTTTGTCATTGTGTGAAAGTGCAAATGTATCAATGCTAATGGATTTTTCAGGGCCCAGCCAATACTCTAATCTAATATCTGTACAAAATGTTAACCCCCTTAAATGGTAGGAAATTCTAATATTACACTTTCTCAATGAGCTGTAAATGCAGCTTGAATTATTAGGATGTTATTCTCTAAAGCTACTTTTAAAACAGTATATGCACTGTGAAAATGGACTTACTTTAACAAATTAAAACTAGGGTAGGCAATGTTTTTCATAAACACTTTTTGCTATAAGCTACTGGTTTAAACTTTCTTCGCATCCTGATAGTAATCAATATTAGAAATGGTCTAAGAAAATTAAAAATGTATACACACCCAGAACCCCAAACACACAGCCGCATTTTCCAGTTCCTCCTCAACCAAAACAAGATTATGCTGAGTTCACGCCAATTACATTATTACAAGATGGCAACCCGTGACGTTCTACTCGGAGCGATTCACATCCTCAGACTCAGATTTAAGCGATCAATGGCAACACGATCAACGCTGTAATAATCTGCAGCAGTCAGGTGGTAGTAAGTCAGATCTCTGTAAGTTGTGTACATTCATTATAATGTTATGTCCTTTGAGACATGCGGTAATTTAACGCCATTCCTCATGATGCTTTGCAGACTTGGCTTTGGAGATGCTCTGAAGGGAGGGTGGGGTCGTAATTACTGTAACTATCAGAATAGCGGACCTTGTAAAATGCATTCATGTCATCGTAGAACTAGTAATACATTTTTTTTTTTTTTGCAAGAGAAACAAGTCTGAATCCAAGGACGTGAACAGCTCTGATTACAGCGTTACGTGTTGTCATCTCTTATTTATAGTAATTATGACATGGTGTGAACGCGATTACGTTGTATTCATATGGGGTGTCGATGCTCGTGGTGGGCGTGTCTGATGCTGGTGCTGACGGGACCGTCATGGTGACAACAGCCAATCACAGTACTTTTCCGGTGTTGCATGAATGCAATTGGCCAGCGACTCCGCTAGGGTATTTGCATAGGCGATCTGATTGGCTGTTGCATGCGTTGGTGCTTGAAAAGTAAATTGGCCCATTTAAAGTAAATAAGAAGCGTGAACACCGACGTGCCGTGTGAATGCAGCGTTATGCTTTCAAAGCTAGCCTGCCATTGCTAGCCTCTCAGAAATTGCCTACCCTAGTTTTAATTTTAAATCTTTGTTTTTCAGCCTGTTTACAATAATCAATGTACAGTTAGATTTTTTAATATTTTCTCTAAATTGGCATAAAAGTATATATGATGTACTGTGGAAAAAATAACAGTGCACTTTTAAGATGTTAACAAAAAGCTCATTAGGTTTTTGAATAGTTTGAACTGAATTTTGGAAATTCTCGTTTTCACTACTGAAATGTATTGTAAAATTATAGTCTGACATTTTGAAATTTTGAAATCGTCACATTTACCTGTAGGCTGTTACAATGTCTTACAATGTTGTTTAATCATTGTAAATGTATTGACTCTTCATTGTATCGCCCCAGCCCTTGCACTGAAGATGTTATTTGGTGAAGTCTTTACACTGTAACCCACTTAAAAGTCTGAGTACTTTTGCATTAAACAAAACTAAAGCTTTTAAAGCACGATACCTGGAGTTTAAGCGGCACGTTTCCAGAGTCGTCCAGATGCTACCCAGTAATTACGCCTTTGAAAGATGACCATTAGCATCTGTTTCCAAAACCATTTGCTGCATTTCTTAAATACAGTTTCCATTGTTTGTGATATTTCATTATTCTTCATTTCGAAGAAGACATTCCATTAATGGGCTGGAATTTTTTTTTTTTTTTTTTTTGATGGCATAATTATGTAGTTGGATGGTCTATGCGTGGGAAGCTGCAGTACAATTAACATTGGGAAGTTGGTGCATTTGGTGCCCATGGTGGTTTCATTTGTAAAGAGCTGTGTGTCATTTCCATGGCTGTACATGTTCAAATACTCTCTCTTAATGGATGCAATTCAACAGGGTCCTCCACAGAAACGCAGGGAACGCGCTCGGGCCAAATCACAATGAGGGGACGAGAAGTACTTTTTATTGAGGCGTCTCATGTTCATATTTGTAATTTATGTCTTAAATAGAGTAAGAAGCTGAGTGGACCTCAAACACACAATGCTGGAGTGTGTTTATGACGTGGGCCTCTTCGTGGGAAGATAAATTCACGCAAACGCCTTCAGAATCTGACATTAATGGGAGACACGTTGTAATTTCTTTCTCATTTGATTGTACATTTCCTTTTTATTTCAAATACCTGGAAGGTTGCCTCAGTGTTCATTAAAATGCAATTAATTCTGCAACTCTGGTGTTGGTGTCTGCGAGTCTCCTTTACTCATTCGATATAGGTCACAGTGTGGCAGCCGATACGGCTAGTGTTGCTGAGTCATGCATCGACTGATGCTAGCTTCTAATCAGGAGGATTTAGCACCATCAAAAGTCTCTGGTCAGTTTTTATTTTGCCTTAATGCCACAGCTGAGGTGCCGCACGTTTGTATTGCTCACCACTGTTTATTACAATTAGTGCTTTATATTTTACGCATGCAAATAATTAGGCTATAATGAATGTGTGCAATAAAATGAATTAAATTATTAAAACAAACGTTAAGGTAATGACCTACAATCAAACTCTTTTTAGGATAGAAGAGTAAATGCGCCTCTACATCTAAATTTATTGGGAAGTATGACACTATAGGATTATCTCCTATTATAGCCTTTTGAAATAACCGTATTTTGCTAACTTGCTAACTTTTCTCCCAAACGTGGAGGGGAACTTTTCCTTAATTCAGTAAACACGTAGTAAAAGAAACAGTTGGATACCACTAAATCAAACGTTAGTGCATAACTCCACATTGTTCAGTTACGTATAACACATAAAGCTCCCTTTTTCAGTTCATTCCCCGTCCACGAATCCCTCGAATTCTTCTTCAGTGTCCGAATTGAACAGTTGGGCGACCACGGCATCCGACCTGCCCGGCTCTCTCGTCATTATCCGAAAGCACAGTACCGGTGTTTACTGAATACGGTAGCCGTAATGCTGTGAGCGGTGGGGCTTTGTAGTTTAACAGTCGTACTGAAACATTTTATTATTATTAAATTGTTTTTATTGGTTTTTCATACTGAAACATTTTGACCGAGCGCCTTCCATATATCCATATATAAGGTGCTCCGGATTATAATGCGCACTGTCGTTTTTTGAATAAGTGAAAGGCTTTTAAGTGCGCCTTATAGTGCGGAAAATACGGTAATACTTTTATAGTCTAAAGTTTTGGTCTCTTGAAAATGGCATACTTAATACATTGTACTAATACTATTGCTGTCATACATAATATGGATAACACTTTACAATAAGCTGCTATTAGTTAAATACGCTTAAACTCGCTTTTATAATTTTTTTACAAAATGGCGCCCAGAATATTTTGTTGCATGAATATCTGAGCATGCATTATATCACAAAAAAAGAAGAGAGTCTGTTTTATCCTTGCTTCATGAGTACTTTTTTTTATATCAACACTTGAATGTGGCTAAGTTTAATTAAAAAAAGCAACATTTTGAAGCTGAGAAAAATCTGGCTTTTGTCAAAGACTAGGTCCGGATGTGATTCAGAGCGATGATCAAAACACAGATAAAGTCCATCAACATCCCAAAGCTTCACAGTCCTATACTTTTCAATTGTAGTCTTTTACAAAATAATTAACTAAGTGCAATATAGTTTTTCAAAAATATAGATTTTTCAATACATATCGATACTGAAATATCTGAAATGCTTCCAATAGTCATTTTCCACAGGACACACAATACCAGATGCGCTCTCTATCTCTCTCACCTCTCCAAAAGCGAGTGACACACAAACCCGCCTCCCCTCACTCACTCGCTTCATTTGTGCTGGATGAATATTTTTGCGGTTACAGGGCTTGAATTTCACTGTAGGATTGCACATAATTTTACTCCTGCAGACTGTGCGCACATAAAGCCGCCTCTCAGAACTAAACTGAGTTATTTTGCTGTTTATTGCACTTAAACAGTCAAATACACACAAAATAATGTTGAAATGCCGGTCTTGGCAAGTATTCAAGTAAACACAGTCAGTAATGTTTCAAGTGAACATAAACAGTTGAGAAAGAAAACGCATGTGTAACTAGGGCTGGGTATTGTTCAAAATCTTTTGATCCGATGCCAATTTCGATACCTTAGTTTCGATACCGGTTCCTAACGAATTTTTTTTTTTTATACCATATGTTTTAAAATCCATTTCAACATCAACAAAAATACATAAAACACAAAACCTTTATTTTTCACCTTAATTCAAACAAATTCTAGTACCACTTCTCACTCAGGGTAACATTATTAATAAAACTGGTTGTGCTTTTTGGATAGCGGTGCGCCAGCAGACACTATTATTGCATATTCTTTTTATTAATTAAAAGAATCTTTAAAAAAAATCAACAACAAAAAAAAAGTCTAAAACTAATGAAATGTAAAATAACACTGCATAGTTTTTACTGTATAAATGGATAGATTAATGCTTAAAACTAAAGTTATTCATACAAGAGCTGCGAGTAATTTTCTCTTTGGCTTTTGACTGTTGTTTGATTGACAGTAATGGCTCAGTCGTCAGCAGGTTTATTAGACGCTGCCCCTTTAAGACCGAATGCTGATCGAATAATATCATTCTACCATTGATTTCTCCAATTTACACCCATTTAAGATAAACTGTGCTTAAGTGAATACTCTCCAAGCCGGCCATTTTGACATATAGGCTATTTGTTGTGTATTTGATGGTTTAGTCGCATAATGTGCAACTCAGTCCGTTTCGCAGCGTGCACAAACACACACACCCGCACTGAATTTGGAAACAGCGTCTATTGCGTGGCGGATTATACAGTGCTTTTAATTTAGTCAAACACGTCCTGCAATTTAGCCAAAGTGAAGACTGCATTTGACAACAATCACACATTGCGTCAGGTCTTAAAGTGACAGCAGCCTAATATACCTGTTGCCAAATGATGAGATATTAAAAATATCTATACGGCAGTTTTTCCCTCATGGTATCTATGTCAGAACTGTGGCCAGTGAGAATGGAAAACCACTAGCCACAGTGGCTGGTGAGCAAAAGAGTTAGTGTCAATCCCTTGTGCTGTTTGATGATCGTGCAATTTTACATTTTTACATAAATGCAATATAAGTATTTTTCATTGTTAATTTACTAATATATTTAACCAATGGAACCTTATTGTAAAGTGTTACCTAATTTGGTAACGCTTTACAATAAAGTTTCATTTGTCAGTTCATGTTAATCAATGCAGTAAAGCAACTAATAATGAACAATAATTTAACAGCATTTATTAATCTTTTTTACAGTTAATCTCAACATTTACTAATATATATTTAAGATCAAAAGACATTAGTTGATGCACTGTGAAATAACGAAAAATGTTATTCAAAATAGCTAGTTAATAAAAGCTGTAAAAATATATTGCCCATTGTTTGTTCGTTATTTAATGCATTTACTAATGAGAGCTTATTGTAAAGTGTTAGCATAAATTCTCTATGAATACCTACTCCATTTGCTGAAATGTGCCGTCAGAACAGAGCGTAATGCAATGCTTGACCTTTCATGTGCAGTGTGATGAATTAATGGAAACATCAACTGTGATTTCTTTTCTCTTTCTTCACTCATTAAATCAGAATGCAACAGTTGAGATATTTTTCACAAAATTGGATTAAAAATGCAAACCTTCCATTTATTTTATAAATGATAAATGATCCCAATGTAACCCGATTAGAACACATTGATTTTTATACAGTATAATGCAGCATATGTTTTGAGTGCATGAAGCACCAGTGTTTTATTCCCTTCTATAAGCTGCCAATTAAACTGATCTCTTCATTGTGGTTTGACGTTCAATAGAGAACATTTGGAGAACGTTTCCTTTCACACAGACGGGCTGTAAAATCAAACTGCAGGCCTCGGTTGGCTGTCATCAGTTTTAGTATGATGAATGAGAGATTCACTTTCTTTTGTTTCTCAGTTTCAGCCGGATATAAAACTCTTCCTTCCTCATATTGATCGCCTGTGTGTTTTTGTGTAAGTGAGCCTGAACAGTGTTTGTATGCGTGAGATCTTTCTATCTGTGAGAGCACTTAATATTTAAAAGGAAGAATTTAGCATAAGAAACTACACTTCAGATATTGTGGTTTGTATATATAAGCCCATCAACGATCCACTTGTCCAATCCTTATACAAGTAAAAGTTGCATAAAGTTCCACAATTATTATGGCCGGTTTTGTGAACATCAATATCAGCTTCCTGATCATCATGATGCATGTACGGTTGGTAAAGTTGAAACACAAAAACAAAAATCAGGAGAAAAGAATACAAAAAAATAAAGATACAATCCACATATTTTTTAAATAGCAAAGATCCACTTACACTAACATTAACTTCTTCATTAGCTGATGAAAGTGAAGCGGAAAGTCTGTATCTTTATTTCTGCACAAAAACAACTGACCACACAGATATATACACACAGACAGAAACACACACACAAAGATGCGCACACACACACACACACACACACACACACACACACACACACACACACACACACACACACACACACAGACAGAGAGAGAGAGAGAGAGAGAGAGACAGAAACACATACACAGACAGGCGCACACACACAGACACACATAGAAAGACACAGAAACACACACAAAGAGACAGAGAGAGAATCACATACACAGAGACAGTCACACACAGCGTGATAGACACATACAGAGAGAGACAGACACACACAGAAACACACACAAAGATGCACAGACAGAGAGAGAGAGACAGAAACACATACACAGACAGGCGCACACACACAGAGACAGAGAGAGAATCACATACACAGAGACAGTCACACACAGCGTGATAGACACATACAGAGAGAGACAGACACACACAGAAACACACACACACAGAGAGACACGCAGAAACACAGAGAGAGACAGACACACACACAGAGAGATACACGCAGACACACGCACAAACACATACACACCGAGACACACGCACACAAATTTTATAAATATCAAAGATCAACTCACTAGCATTAACTTCTTCATTAGCATTCTGATGAAAGCGGAAAGTCTGCATCTTACTTCTGCATAAAAACAACTGAACACACACACACACACATACACAAATAAAAAATAACAACAAAAAAGTTGTGTATAACAAATTGCATTTTGTAAATATCAAAGATCCACTAGCGTTATTGTCCTCATTAGCATTCTGATGAAAGTGGAGTGGAAAGTCTGTGAACTTTATTCTGTTTTATTTCTGGCCCAAAAAAAAAAAAAGATAAATGAAATGAAATATAAGTGGTGATAAGACAAGAGGAAAAACTAAAGTTGTGTGAAACAAATTACACTTCAGTTATTAGGGCCTATTTTGTAAATATCAAAGATCCACTTGTCCTAGCGTTAGCTTCCTCATTAGCATTCTGATGAAAGTGGAGTGGAAAGTCTGTGAACTCGGAGGTTATCTGACGATATATATATATATATATATATATATATATGAGGCGCGGACCTCTCTCAAATCACTTCCTTCATAACAATTAAAATATGCAAAGTGATAATTTTCTTTAAGTAGCCTTAAATGTGCAATCGATTTAAATGTGAGGGAAATTGCCTAAAGCTCCGGGCGAGGAGGAGGAGGAGGGGGGAAAAGAATAAATTATGCAAATCACAGAAAGGACTCTTGAAAGCCTAATTTTTCTGTAATAAGCATACTGTTTCATTTAATTTTTCGCCTCTTATTAAAAGTGACAGTTCTTTTGCACCGTCTGATGGCTATATCTGACACAAGCCAGCGGAAATGACTGGCCAACTAAACGCTCAAGCGTTTTCTCTAGCTTTTAGATGATGGTTACATTCACAAAGTAATTATGCGCCGGAGAGTCCAGAAATAAGCTTTAATTACATAGTAATCGCCTCTGATGGACACTGGAAAGTGTGAGAGCTGCCAGACTGCAATCCATCAATGCCAAACCCCTGGCCACTTTTAATTCTCCTTCATTTGCATCATAACCTCCGCACCAAGTTGCACAAATGCTGTTAAATGTTAATAGGACCTGTCTCTCTACTCAGAATGAATGCTTAAGCCGTTTTCATCTCTCTCCCTCTCTCTCCCCCACGACCCTCTTTTCTTCCACTATCGCTCTCTCTCGCCCTCCGCGCACGTCTGCGCGCTCCGTCTCCCGCGTGCCGTCAGGAGAGCGCGTTAGTCTGAGACAGCGCATGGTCACTGCTGCACTAATTGGGAGCACTATGCTAAGTTTTATCTCCTCATTTCTAACAAGCCATACACACAATCCCTGACGCCTGTGTGTGTGTGTTCCGGGGGAAAAAAAGTGAAGGATTTGTGTATGTGTGTGTGTGTGTGTGTAAGTGCATGATATAAAAAAGAGGAGCATGCTTTTTTTATGTGTTCTTCGCCTTACCACATCTGAGTACTACTGCAATTACCTGATAAAATCAGACAATGTGCCCGTCACAGTTCTCTTGCACTCCAACGCGTTTGCAAACATGCACATTTTTTTTCTTACCTGATTTATTGTACTCATTCAAAACAATGTCATGAAGTTTATATTTACTATTTTAGCACCTTGTGATAACATTTTTAATAATACATTTATATATATTATATATATATATATATGTATATATATATATATGGGTGAACATTTCTGTATATAATGCTGAATATCAATCTCTCAAGGAATACATAGGCTACATACACACACACACATATATTATACATGTATGTATGTATGTATGTATGTATATATATATATATATATATATATATATATATATATATATATATATATATATATATATATGTGTGTACAGTAACACTTTATTTTAAGGTCCAATTCTCACTATTAACAAGTTGCTTATTAGCATGTATATTCCTAGGATATTGGCTTCTTATTATAAAGCACATATTAATGCCTTATTCTTCATGACCATATTCTACATCCCTTAATCCGACCTAATACCTAAACTTAACATGTGTGTGCGTGCTTGTGTGTGTGGTTGTTTTTGTGACATATCAGGACACAAATGTGTATAATGACATGGGTATGACACAGGTATTACAGAAGAGGGTGACTTATGAGGACATTTCCCCATGTCCCCACTTTTCAAAAGGCTTATAAATCACACAGGATGAGGTTTTTTGAGAAAGCAAAAATGCAGAATGTTTCCTGTGATGGGTCAGTTTAGGGGCAGGGGCAGTGTGCGTGTGCGTGAGTGTGTGTGTGTGTGATGGGTAGGTTTAGGGGCAGGGGCAGTGTGCGTGTGTGTGTGTGTGTGATGGGTAGGTTTAGGGGCAGAGTGTGTGTGTGTGTGTGTGTGTGTTAGGGCAGGGGCAGTGTGTGTGTGTGTGTGTGTGTGTGTGTGTGTGTGTGTGTGTGTGTGTGTGCAGTGTGTGTGTGTGTGTGTGTGTGTGTGTGTGTGTGTGCGTGTGCGTGAGTGTGTGTGTGTGTGTTGGGTAGGTTTAGGGGCAGGGGCAGTGTAGGGGGATAGAAAATATGGTTTGTACAGTATAAAATGCATTACGCCTATGGAATGTCCCTACATTTCACAAAAACAAACATGTGTGTATATATCTATGTACACACACATACATACATATAATTTTATGATAATTTTTCAGTTATGCACATCTACTACCCCCTAAATTCTATATTTTAGTATATTAATAAGAGTGTATGTCTATATTTATGAATATACTACTTTTTGTGCTGCCTTTGTGCTGATTTAGATTCAACAATTTTTTTTTTTATAAAAATACTGCATTACAACAAAGAAAATCTCTACTCAGAATGACAATTATAAAATTGTCATAATTAAAAATATATATATATATCTCTGCATTATTTAAGAAACATCCAAAAATTGCCTTTTAAATAAATAATAATAATTTCTTTCTTAAAAAAATCTTTCTTCCTATTGTTTTCTGTCTTTTTCTTTTTGAGGAGGTGGTTTTGACCCAGAAACGTTCTTGACAGATTTTGTAATATTCACCGATACATTTGTTTTCAAGTAGGGAGAGATGTAACAGTCTATCTGCTGTTATATATATATAGAATTATGATTTTAGAATTATGCCATTGTTTGTATCGACTGCTTGTCATAATGTTATATCAAAATAAACATGCTAAAAAATTCATTTCCTGAAAAACGTTTAGTGCTTTTCTACAGCATTAAGCCTCAAATCTCAAATATACATTGGTTTGGTTTCCTTCTTTAAATAAAAAAAAGTTGCATGTGTTGCACTGGTATTATAATTGTATGCTAAAACTAAAATTGAGAAAAAAAAGAAAAAAAAAAAAACATCAAAATAATTTTGGATTTTCTTCTGAATATTAGTTAATTATGCATCCGCAATTATAATCATAATATAAACACGATATATATATATATATATACATATATATATAAATATATACACACATACACACACACACACACAATACAGTATAATATAATATAAAGAAAGAAACAAAAAGGTGTCTGCAGACTGCAAAGAGCAGCCGACTACGCTCTCACACTCGTGCATTTATAAATGCATTTAAAGAGCCTCCAAAAAAATCGATATGGAATAGCTGCTCGGCCCAAACAGGGATGCGAGACCACAGAGGCTGCTGTCTAGCTGCGGGCAGGACTGACTGTGTGAGCAAAGGCGTGAGTGCATGCAGAACGTGAGAGCTGCATGTGTGTGTGTTTGCAGAGAGAGAGAGAGAGCAGGTGGCTGTGGCCTCCAGTCAAACCGACAAACTGCCCACCTCCAATTAGCACTTGACTTCGCTGCATAGAGTTAAAAACGCACAACCTTCACTCCTCCATCACGGAGGAGAAAAGGTGTCTGGGTAAGGGTCGAAAGGTCAACCTGCTGAATTTTGAGAGAGCCGAGTTTGCAGCGGTTGCGTTTTGTATAGGTGTGTTTGACGTCAACCTCGCTTAGCCTTGCCGATCGGCGAAAATACCTGCTGGTTGCATTTGGGGGACGAGTTTAAAATAGTCATGTTGGATGCTTTCTGCTTCCTGTGTCTGTAGGAACAACACTTGCTACATGGACGTGATCTGCGTGTTGTTCCCGAGTTGCAATTAAATGAGTGCATTTTTTTCATTGAAGGACTCATCCTGCATATCCAACCATGCTATTTTCTAGTCAAATGTAGATTGATACTACTATAGTTTTTACTTACTACTTTCATTTTAAAATTCTGGGGTGCAAACTCATCAGGGGTGAAGGTGGTGACAAAAACACGAGACCCCTCGCCTACACACACACGCACACACACACACACACACACACACACGCACGCACACACACACACACCTGCATTTGACAGGTTGGTGTTCATTTCAAACCAGAATTTCACAGAATATCTTGTGTGTGAAAATGTACACAAAAAAAGCTTTTTTTATTATGTTAGTAGTGAAAATAACACCAATAACTTTAAATCAAAATAAAAGTCGGCCACATCAGGCTAATTAACAGTTTCAAGCTCCATATTACTGAAATATTGAAACATTTCTTTAACAGATGCTTACCTTAATAGGGGTGGGCAATATGACCAAAATCTTATATCACAATAAACAGTAATTATAGGCTATTTATCATGATATAGTTATTTTTGTTTTAAATAAGGGTTTTATGATATCAACATTTTTGATGCCATATAAATTTTACAATTCTTGTCACTGATGTCAATAATCACAAAAAACTGCAAGCCTAAATAAATAAAACTCAAGAAACTACATGTGAACAAATAAATAATAAATGCTATATGCATGTATAAATTAATCTTATGTATAAAAACACTGCATAGTCTTTATTGTGTATATGCAATATATATTTACTCTGATTAAAGTTACAAAAGTGGATTAGTCAAGAGCAGTTTCTCTCTTTTGTTGTTTGATTAATTAGACACTGTCGCTTTAAGCGCTGCCTGGGTTTCTCTATGGCTCTGGGTCCATTATATTGTAACACTTGCCTTTTCTTTATCAGTTTACTTTCATTTAAGACATTAATGACTGTTTATGAGGATACTTGCAAAGATGGGCATTTTGACACACACGTATGTACACTGAACTAAATTATAAACGCAACACTTGTTTTTGCCCCCATTTTTCATGAGCTAAACTCAAAGATCTAAGACTTTTTCTATGTAAACAAAAGGCCTATTTCTCTCAACTAGTGTTCACAAATCTGTCACAAATCACAAATCTTTTGAATAATGGCATGCACTGAGCGCTCTCTTCTCCCCATCATTTGTAGAAACGCCCCTTACTGCTGATTGGCTACAAGTTTGTTTCGGTACTCGGCCCGAGACACTTTTCTAAAGCATTTTTGAAACATCACTTACCCCACCTTTAAATGTTTCCGACATCCATAATGTCCTCCTCACATTTTACTTTGCTCATAGTTAGTGTTGTACTACTCGAGACTCAGGTCTTAACACCATTTTTTGAAGGTCTTGTCCCGGTTCTCGGCCTTGGCCACATTTGACTCAGTCTCAGACTAAAAGGACTCTGGATGTTGTTTCAGGACCGGTCAAGACCACAACTGCTGGGATATTACTAAATTGCCGGTGCATATCATTAATGTGATTGGATGTAAAACTTACTGCTTCAGATGCAATTGATAATTTATTATTGGTTAATAAATTAAAATGTATTTATTGGTCCAGTTCAGAAATTAATAAGGGATTGTGTCAAATGTTGCCAAAATTAATACAAATGCTCACAAAATTCAAGATATTGTTGCAAAAACGTACTAGTATGAGATCTGGATTTTTATATTATAACGTGATGATATTAAGCAATATCGCAAGAGAGCTGTTTTCTCAAACACATGATATTCTGTTTATACTAACGTCCAACAATAACAAAATTTTAAAAAAGCATTCTTAACATTTTTTATGCATTTTAATTGATCAATTCAGATGCATTTCTGTACCACCTCTGCAGTGCAAAGATGAATTTAGTTGTTAATGATTTAATTGGTAACAGCTCTCTATAGTGTTTTATTCTAATTATATCATATCCTCATTAATGTCAAGAAACCCAAGACTGGCCCATTATTTAAAAGTTATGACTTAATAAAGCCTCTTTTTCTTGATCTGCAGAGTGACACAATTTTCTGTTCTAATTCAGTGGCAATTATCCATCTTTTTTTTAAATCTTGTATCTTTTTTTTTTAAGATTCGAATACCCAAGTAACATTTTAATTACAACAATAATTGAAGTTGTTACAGCATTCTGGCTCAAACTCTGATAGTGTAGATTCTTATTAATATCTTAATTACTATTTGGAAATCCCTAATTGACTGTAATACTTAGCACTTCTATTGATTGTAGGTCATTTCAAACATAGAAATTGGAGCAAAAGAATCTTTGGTTATTGTTTTCCCGCAGTTTAATTATTCATTTATTCCCGTCTTTTTCTATAAAGCACAACAGTGATGTTCCAGAAGTCAAAATCCCATTCATTTTCCCCATAGTGGAACTGATTTTTTTAAAGATAACGTATAAACCTTTCAAAGCAGACCTACTGTGACCATGATTGGAAGCTACATTTACACATTTTATTCAGCAGACACTTTTATCCAAAGGGACTTGCATTGCATTCATGGTGTACATTATACACGACCTTGGTGTTGTAGCACAGGAATGTTAAATGATGATATTTGATTCTGTAGAAGAAACGTTAACATTGTCAAAAGAAGTTTTAAAAAGTTGTAAAATTTAAGAGAAATCCTGACAATATGTGAATTTAAGTCTCCCTACACTCTCAAATTACTTTCTTTTGAATACTTTGCAATAACAACAACAACAACAACACAGCCTTTTAAAAACAATATTGTATCCACCTTATTTAAAAGTCAATAGTTAACTATAAAAGGCAATGGTTTTATTGTACTAATTTGATTACGCTTCATGGGATGAGTAGTTTATACTGTCTTTTCAAATACTTTTTTACCATTGAACCAAATTATTTTGAAGATAATAATGAAAATAAACGTCCTTTTAGTATAAGTTGTCCTCATGGGCTGAACGCAACATAAATTCAACGCAACCACTGAGTAGTCCGACTGAAGGAAAAATGAGTTGGTTCTTTTTGGTGAATCAAATCAAGTCTGATTCCCAGAGAAGGACCCTTACGAGCCAGTTAAAGTGAATCAAAACCAATATGGCATTGGCTGTGTTTTTCAAAAAGCATTAGATCGTAGTAACCACTGAAACCAATGGTCTCCGATATACTTAGGCTTATTTGTTTTGTGAAACGTGGCTGTGACCATGTAGTGATACTCTGATTCCCGAATGAATGAATCATGTGAATCAGTTCACGATACTGAATCAAAAACATTAGTGTGATTTAAGTACACTGATTCTCAAACAAATGACTCATATGAGCTGGTTCACTATACTGAATCAAAAACAGCACGATCAGTGTAGACTGATTCTCAAACAAATGACTCATATGAGCCGGTTAACTATACTGAATCAAAAACAGCACGATCAGTGTAGACTGATTCTCAAACAAATGACTCGTATGATCCGGTTCACTATACTGAATCAAAAACAGCACGATCAGTGTAGACTGATTCTCAAACAAATGACTTGTATGATCCGGTTCACTATACTGAATCAAAAACAGCACAATCAGTGTAGACTGATTCTCAAACAAATGACTCATTTGAGCCGGTTCACTTAACTGAATCAAAAACAGCACAATCAGTTTAGACTGATTCTCAAACAAATGACTCATTTGAGCCGGTTCACTTAACTGAATCAAAAACAGCACGATCAGTGTAGACTGATTCTCAAACAAATGACTCATATGAGCTGGTCCACTATACTGAATCAAAAACAGCACAATCAGTTTAGACTGATTCTCAAACAAATGACTAATTTGAGCCGGTTCACTATACTGAATCAAAAACAGCACGATCAGTGTAGACTGATTCTCAAACAAATGAATCATGTGAATCAGTTCACTATACTGAATCAAAAACAGCACAATTAGTGTAGTACACTGATTCTCAAACAAATGACTCCTATGAGCTGGTTCACTATACTGAATCAAAAACAGCACAATCAGTGTAGACTGATTCTCAAACAAATGACTCATTTGAGCCGGTTCACTTAACTGAATCAAAAACAGCACAATCAGTTTAGACTGATTCTCAAACAAATGACTCATTTGACCCAGTTCACTTAACTGAATCAAAAACATTAGTGTGATCAGTTTAAACTGATTCTCAAACAAATGACTCATTTGATCCGATTCACTTAACTGAATCAAAAACAGCACGATCAGTGTAGACTGATTCTCAAACAAATGACTCGTAAGACCCAGTTCACTATACTATATCAAAAACATTAGTGTGATCAGTGTAGACTGATTCTCAAACAAATTACTTGTATGATCCGATTCACTATACTGAATCAAAAACAGCACGATCAGTGTAGACTGATTCTCAAACAAATAACTCATATGAGCCAGTTCACTATACTGAATCAAAAACATTAGTGTGATCAGTGTAGACTGATTCTCAAACAAATGAATCATATGAGCCGGTTCACTATACTGAATCAAAAACATTAGTGTGATCAGTGTAGACTGATTCTCAAACAAATGAATCATATGAGCCGGTTCACTATACTAAATCAAAAACATTAGTGAAATTAAAGTATTATATGATTTGTACGTACTTTATTTTACTATATTTACTATAAAGTGTTACCGAGTAATAACGTTCTGAGTAATAATAAATGATAAAATGTAATGTTCCCTTAACGTTCATATAACAAAGAGGAAACATTTAGAGAACATTCAGAAATGTTTTTTTTTTTTTTTACTTAATGGGAATATTTGCAAAACGCTCTGCTTTTGTTAGCTGGGGAAGCCTCTGTAAAAGTGTCCGTCTACTGTTGCACTTTATCACGGCTTTCAAAAGCAACGGCTGACATGTTCATCCCTTAGTTCTAACGCATCTTTTCCTGCTAGTCTTAACCTGGAGCAAAGAA
The DNA here is from genome assembly GCA_023029165.1 of Gobiocypris rarus. Lineage (NCBI taxonomy): Eukaryota > Metazoa > Chordata > Actinopteri > Cypriniformes > Gobionidae > Gobiocypris > Gobiocypris rarus. The sequence goes on from CM040910.1 coordinate 45,506,743, forward strand.
CAAGAGGAGCTAATAGGGTGTGCTACGCTAGCGCGTCCAATAAGCACACACACATAAACACACGGCTCACAGGGCAATCATTTGAAACATATAGCATCAGTCTTTCAATTTGATCCCTCTCCCCTCCGCAAACCTCTCCCGTAACATCATTATTGATGGCGGATCTAAATCCTCCTCTGACAGGGCTGTGTTATCCGGGCTCGGGGGAAATGCAAATTGATTCCAGATCTGAAGTGGCATTTTTTGAGGGCCTGGGCATATTACGCGCTCTGTCATTTCAGGCCCGACTGGAAGAATCACAGGTAAATGTCAGTCTCTATCTCCCCCGGTGAGTGTTTCTCACAACGACTGCAGAGCAAACAGGCGTGTTTGATATGGGAAGCGCCTCTGCTTTTCTCACGCTGCTTTGTTTATCACACATGAAAATCAGATATCGCTGCCTCAGATGAGTGATTGACTCATACCAAACATGGGTTAATATAGAAGCACACATACACTTGAAATGACAATTTATGGAGAGAAATATTAAATTAAATCACATTTGGACTGCCAATTCAGTTACTTCTCTGTGAGCTGCCTTGCTGTTCAAGGCCTACAAAGGCAGCTAATAAGGGAGCGTCCTACCTCAAATACCTCATATACTGTATGACCAGTTTTACAATTAATTTTAGTAGAATTTGTGGTACTAAAGATAATGTATGTGATTCGAAAAAGATTATACCTATTTCTGGTTCCATCGTCCTGAATTCAATGGTATTTTTGAATTGGTTTTTGAGTTTAAATGCCTGAAATAAGGTCTGTGATCTTGAACACAAGCTCAAGATATTTTCATGTTTTATTCTATAACATAAAAAAGTACAGTACAGTTTTAAAATAACTAACAAAAGGTTGTTGCTAACTAGTATATAAATGGCACTACAAAGGTTTTTCGGTGATATTTAAAGTCCCACTGAAGTGCCTTGAAACGCGCAGCATTATTCAATGTGTTGATGTAATTTCCACTGAAACAGGAAGACAGGGTGAGACATAGCAAACAGCTCCTCCCCTTTTTTATAATAGCCAATAGCGTTTAGTTTATATCACAGCTCGTCAAGAGCCGTTGAGCTCGGTAAAACAGCAGTTTCCTCCTAATTTCAATTTTTTTTAAATATCATTGTGCAGAAATCAAACGGGTCCGATACGTTGTCTGGTCTGTGTCGTGTCTCTGGACCGACTCGATCACATGATCCGCTCTGTGCTGTCGTGTCTCTGGATCGACTCGATCACATGATCCGCTCTGTGCTGTCGTGTCTCTGGACCGACTCGATCACATGATCCGCTCTGTGCTGTCGGGTCTCTGGATCGACTCGATCACATGATCCGCTCTGTGCTGTCGTGTCTCTGGATCGACTCGATCACATGATCCGCTCTGTGCTGTCGTGTCTCTGGATCGACTCGATCACATGATCCGCTCTGTGCTGTCGTGTCTCTGGATCGACTCGATCACATGATCCGCTCTGTGCTGTCGTGTCTCTGGACCGACTCGATCACATGATCCGCTCTGTGCTGTCGTGTCTCTGGACCGACTCGATCACATGATCCGCTCTGTGCTGTCATGTCTCTGGACCGACTCGATCACATGATCCGCTCTGTGCTGTCGGGTCTCTGGATCGACTCGATCACATGATCCGCTCTGTGCTGTCGTGTCTCTGGATCGACTCGATCACATGATCCGCTCTGTGCTGTCGTGACTCTGGACCGACTCGATCACATGATCCGCTCTGTGCTGTCGGGTCTCTGGATCGACTCGATCACATGATCCGCTCTGTGCTGTCATGTCTCTGGACCGACTCGATCACATGATCCGCTCTGTGCTGTCGTGTCTCTGGATCGACTCGATCACATGATCTGCTCTGTGCTGTCGTGTCTCTGGACCGACTCGATCACATGATCCGGCTCTGTGCTGTCGGTGACTCTGGACCGACTCGATCACATGATCCGCTCTGTGCTGTCGTGTCTCTGGATCGACTCGATCACATGATCCGCTCTGTGCTGTCGTGACTCTGGACCGACTCGATCACATGATCCGCTCTGTGCTGTCGTGTCTCTGGATCGACTCGATCACATGATCCGCTGTGTGCTGTCGTGTCTCTGGATCGACTCGATCACATGATCCGCTCTGTGCTGTCGTGTCTCTGGATCGACTCGATCACATGATCCGCTCTGTGCTGTCGTGACTCTGTGCTGACTCGATTATGGTTAAAGGTACACTATGTAGGATTTTTGCAGTAAAATATCCAAAAACCACCAGGCCAGTGTTATATATTTTGCTCAGTTGAGTACTTACAATATCCCAAATGTTTCCAAGTATTTGTAAATCATGAGAAAATTGCTATTTTAACCAATGAACCGGGACGTTTGAGGGAGTCGCCTGTCAATTGCATCATATCTGCGTTAACCTCAGTATTTTATTTAGCAGAAACGCTTTACTCTCACTGCAGTGTGAACAAGTGTCATACCATTTACCAGTGGTTTTGGCACTGTGAGCAGGTGCCAGGTCGTGCTGAAAAATGAAATCTTCATCTCCATAAAGCTTTTCAGCAGATGGAAGCATGAAGTGCTCCAAAATCTCCTGATAGCTAGCTGCATTGACCCTGCCCTTGATAAAACACAGTGGACCAACACCAGCAGCTGACATGGCACCCCAGACCATCACTGAGTGTCGGTACTTGACACTGGACTTCAGGCATTTTGGCATTTCCTTCTCCCCAGTCTTCCTCCAGACTCTGGCACCTTGATTTCCGAATGACATGCCAAATTTGAGCGACAGTCCAGTGCTGCTTCTCTGTAGCCCAGGTCTGCTGCTGTTTCTGGTTCAAAAGTGGCTTGACCTGGGAATGCGGCACCTGTAGCCCATTTCCTACACACGCCTGTGCACGGTGGCTCTGGATGTTTCTACTCCAGACTCAGTCCACTGCTTCCGCAGGTCCCCCAAGGTCTGGAATCGGTCCTTCTCCACAATCTTCCTCAGGGTCCGGTCATCTCTTCTCGTTGTGCAGCGTTTTTTGCCACACTTTTTCCTTCCCACAGACTTCCCACTGAGGTGCCTTGATACAGCACTCTGGGAACAGCCTATTCGTTCAGCAATGTCTTTCTGTGTCTTACCCTCTCGCTTGAGGGTGTCAATGATGGCCTTCTGGACAGCAGTCAGGTCGGCAGTCTTACCCATAATTGCGGTTTTGAGTAATGAACCAGGCTGGGAGTTTTTAAAAGCCTCAGGAATCTTTTGCAGGTGTTTAGAGTTAATTAGTTGATTCAGATGATTAGGTTAATAGCTCGTTTAGAGAACCTTTTCATGATATGCTAATTTTTTGAGAAGGACCTGTAGGTCTGGATTGGATTCAGAGTGATGGTCAAAACACAGATGGAGTCCATCAACACCCCAAAAGGTTCACGGTCCTATAGCTCATCCTGAGTCGACATTTCATTCAGTGACATTTAATTTTTACATTTTTTTTATTTCTGCTTTCATTTGAATTATCATATTGTTTTATTAAGTTTTAGTTTTAGTTATTTTAGTACTTAAACTCAAACAACAAAAACGAGAAATGTCTTGGAAACTAACTGAAATCAAATAAATATATATATTTTTATTATTAAGATTTTATTTCAGTTCATGTTTATTTGCTTTCAAGTAATGATGTAAAAAACTTCTTCTTTTTTTATGAATGTGATATGATTTTAGTGATAATAACCCTGTTAAAGATGATAGCTGCTTCTGGCTAACAGTTTAACATTTAGACTAACAGTTGTTTTACTTTGTGAACATTGTCTTGACTTGAGGTGCAAGAATCATACACTTTTGTTGGTAACAGATACATTTTCCGAAAAAAAAAAAACTAAATTATACTAGTTTGTGTAAAGGGAACAATGTGATGCAAACTTCTAGGTATAGGCCTACAAATACATCATCCCTACAGCACTCTACAAACACAAATAGTCTAAATGCATTATTGGATCACTCTATTCACAAAGCAAATACATGAATACAAGAATACAACACCAAGAGAAGACATGTTTGCTGCTTACCTTTTGCAGTAGCACACAGGCCCAAAGAAGCTGTCAGTGGTTTTACATCAGAGCTCAAATGGATCCTGTCTCTTCAGATTCTTAATTCACAGTTTGCCATCAGAAATCACACCTGTAGTTCAGAAAACACGGATAAAAAAAATAGTATACTTCAAGTTCATTTTTAAATATACGTTATGTAGTAAGTATACTAATATCAAGCAGTAAACTTGTACTATTTCAATATTGTTTGGGACTAAATTGGCCCTCATTTTAGTAAATAAAATGATACGTTTAAGAGTAAAAGTAGTAAACTTTTACACTTAAACTTTTTAAGTGCACAACTGCATCTGTAACGTATAAGTATACTAGTAGTTTACTATATCATTAGGCCTACTTGTAATAAATGTTTTATTTTATTAAAGTACACTCTCAGTAAACTATCGGTTTAGTAGTTTTATACTGCAAGTATACTTGTAAGTTTAACTTATGTGAACGTAACATAATACTAACAATGTACTATTTTATTTTTGCACTTTAAGACTACTATGTTCCTACTTGGGTATTCATTTTCATTATTTAAATATAGGTCTACCTTTAACTCATCCCATTTTAAAAACATCTTATCAACACTTGGATGTGGGTATATTTCGTTAATATAAACGTTTATATATAAGGGTTAGGTTATATAAACGTTATTATTATTAAAGGGTTATTATATAAACGTTTTTTCAAAGACTTACGGTCGTTTCTGATCAGAGCGATGATCAAAACACAGATGGAGTCTATCAACACCCCGGGTCAAAGCTTCAGAGTCGTTTCCTCTTCATGGGTTTCAACCTTTCAGTAATATTTGTCTGGTTTGAACTAATATGCCGTTTAATGTTTGATGATCGCGTTGTTTTTAAGCTGTCTTCACTCACGCGTTTCTGTTTCTTCTTCGCCTGTGTTGATCAGGAGATTCTGTACTCTTTCAGTAGATGTGTGATAGCGCCCCCTACCGTATCACAGTGAAAACACGGAGAGCCGGAAATGGCGGAGAAAGAGTAAAGTAGATTTGACACAAAAATTTAGATACTCAGAATAAGGAAAATATCTGTTCTCTTTATAAATTATTATTTTCAAACAATGTAAGTTTATAAGACGGTATGTAAAAAAATTATATGCTAATCAATCAAATGAATAAACCACAAGCGAAGTATACTTAGAATATTTAATTATACTTTTAAGTAGGGGAGCGCGGGGCACAACCTAACGCTTTTTGACTTTCTCAGTTTGTGTAAATCCACATGGGGTTCAGAATATATATATTTTTTTCACATTAATTTCACTGGTCTATTACAATTGTGGTTTTGTTTCATTAATACAGTGTATATTTTTTTCTTGATTTACCCCGAAAGAATGAAGGTGAAATGTGACAACATGCCCCATAGGTGGAGTACAGTGTAACATGTGAAAGAGAAAGAGTGCTGGGATAATGTTCGTACAGTCTGAAACAATCTTAAAGGACTCTTATAAATCGCACAGTGTGTACCCGGCTTAAGTCAAGTATACTTAAAGGCACAATATGTAATTTTTCACCGCTTGAGGTCGCTTACTCGAAACAAAGGCGTAGCTTGATGACATCTTGATTTCGCTGAATCATGGGAGTTGTTGTCTTCACTTCTACAGCCGGTGGAAAAGAATCTGACGGGAGTCGGGCAGAAATCATATTTCACCTGTCTAATAAAACACATGATATATTAAAGCATCTTTGGTGTTTCATGGTTTCTACAGAATAAAAAAAAATGAAATCGAGGAAAATGGAAACACAGTCCTTGGCGGTTAAAAATTCTTATTTCTCTGGATTTAAACATTGTTGGAAACGTTTAGTTTAATTTAAGTACACAAGTCAACAAAATATTTAACACAGTTCTAGTGGCTTTAGGATATTTTAATCCAAACATTTTACATATTGTGCCTTTAAGTGCAATTTTAAGTATATTTCTAAAAAGTACATAAGTAGATTGAAAGTATACTTTCTTATTTTTAATTTAAAAGAAGTATAGCTAATAGCACACTTGAATCTTGTACTTTAATGTTCAATCAAATAGACACTAGAAGCAAGTCACATGAAAGTCCTGAAATAATGACATTAGCAGCACTTTGGTCTCTACACAAGAAACATGGATCCCAACAGTTCAACCCGTTGGTCGAAGAGGACAGTTTGGAAAACTGAACCATATTTTGAACATGTCTAATGAGTGTTCATGTTCCTGTCTACAGATCTGACTCTAAAACATGAACTGTAACTGTGTACGAGACATGAGAGGTTATGATATAGGTTTACTGACAAGAAAAGAAGGAATTAAAATGGATTGGCAGGAAGGGAAATCTGGAGAAATAGAAAGAGAAAGAGTGCTGGAACGGTGAAATAAAGGGGAAGCAGATGGGTGAAAATGAAGGTCAAATTGGATTGGGAAGTTTGTCAAAATGTGATGACATAAGCAATCTGTACACTGTTATTGCACTTTGCTGGAGGTGGAGGGAAACATTTTAAAATTGCAGGAAAAAAAAGAAAAGGAAAGAAAGCGCCGGAGCTGCCAGCTCTCTGCCAGGAATGATCGCCTCAAGTGTTTTCTCTTTGTTCCCTCGCCGATTCACTTTCCTCCATCTCTGGCTCGTTTGTACTCGCTCTATTCCTCCTATGAGATATATATATATAAAAATCTCAAATTAAAAAAAGAAGATCTCTTAAATATCTCAATTGTTTCCCCTTAACCTGCGGTTCTCAACCGGTGGGTCACATGTATTCTGTGGGTCCCGAACAGCAGCGCTACATTAAATGCAAAAACCAAAACAATGCTAAATGCAAGTATATATTCATTGAAATAATGGTGTAAAAACTTTGTGTGTGTGTGTGAATTATATATATATATATATATATATATATATATATATATATATATATATATATATATATATATATATATATATATATATATATATATATATATATATATATATATATTAGGGCAAGGACTTTAACAATTGTAACTTATTTTTGCACCGCTAAACGCTTTTTAATGAATGAGTTTCGGACCGATTATACTGGAACACCAACTAGCGTTCTTGACTTCTGAACACAACAAACCACAGTGAACATGAACGAAGAATCTGACGAGACTGCTTTGCTTGGCCCAGTGGATGGGACATTTTGTTTTAAAAAACGAAAGGATGGAAGCGTCGACAAGAGCATGGTTGTGTGGAAGCTATGCAACAAGGAATTTGCTTATCGAGCCTCAAATATCACCTCAACGCAAAACGCTGGACATAAATAAACAAAATTTTGTTGATTAAGCTTATGTATTCAGTCATTATTCAATGGTATACTAAAAATCCATGTGAAAAAAATTACTTCTCACTGTTCTCAGGTCATATATCTATATGCAATTAAAATGCGATTAATTTTGATTAATTAATTACAAAGCCTCTAATTAATTAGATTAATTTTTTTAATTGAGTCCTGCCCTAATATATATATTTATATATATATATATATATATACTGTGCACACACACGTCTGGTTTACTATCTTTGTGGGGACTGTGCACACACACACGTCTGGTTTACTATCTTTGTGGGGACTCTCCATATGCGTAATGGATTTTATACTGTACAAACCATATTTTCTATCCCCCTACACTGCCCCTGCCCCTAAACCTACCCATCACACACACACACACACACACACACACACACACACACACACACACACACACACTCTGCCCCTAAACCTACCCATCACAGGAGACATGCTGCATTTTTACATTTTCAAAAAAACTCATCCTATATGATTTATAAGCTTGTTTCCTCATGGGGACCTCAAAAGTCCCCATGAGTTTGTTCTGTGTGCAGTCAGGTTGAAGTCCCCACCAGGATAGAAAAACATGAACACACACACACACACACACACATACACACACACATGATCCTTCAGAAATCGCTCTAATATGATGATATATTAACTGTTGGAAACAGTTGTACTGCTTAATGTTTTTTGGAACCTGTGATATTTTTGTCAGGATTCATTGATGAATAAAAGGTTAAAAAGAACAAAATTAAATACTTTTGAACAATATAAATATTTACTGTCACTTTTTATCAGTTTAACACATCCTTGCTGAATACATTTTTTATTTTTCTCTCTCTCTCTCTCTCTCTCTCAAAAAAAAAAAGATTACTGACCCCAAACTTTTAAATGGTACTGTATATTGTTACAAAAAAACATATATATTTTTATTTATACATATATATTTTTTTATTTATATATATATATATATATATATATATATATATATATATATATATATATATATATATATATATATATATATATATATTTATATATATATATATATATATATATATATATATATATATATATATATATATATATATATATATATATATTTTATATAAATGCTTTTCTCCAACATTGATAATAAATATAATATTAGAATAAATAAATTACATTTGAAAGTGAATTAAAATCGAATTTTAAATTGTAATAACATGTCACAATATTAAAAACAATTCTGTATTTTTTATCAAATAAATGCAGGCTTGATGAGCATAAGAGACTTCTGTCAAAAACATTAAAATAGATATATTTGTCCTGAGCTACTGTTTTAATTGTGTAAAAATATAACAATATTTGATATTTCTGCTTAATTTTGAGTACTGTGATGGGTCACCACTTAAAACCTGGATCCTGAAGCAAACCCAGTTGAGAAGCACTAGATTAGATTGAATGGAGAGAAAATTGAGACTTGAACTTGAGAAAATGACCCCAGAAACCTCATGAATGTCTTCTGAAGTTTCACAAGAGGTGCTTAGAATTAACAAGACAGTCTTCAGTCAAAGTCAAGGATCTCAATATGAGCTCAAACATGTCACAATAGTGTTATAGCTTTATACTGTATGTCAAATATTTGATTCTGAGACAGTGTTGATACTTCAGCTGAGATCTCCATTAAGTCTCATGAGCTACGAAAAAGCAATACCCGTTTATTTCTCTCTCTCTCTCTCTCTCTCTCTCTGCCTCCTACCAGCCCTCACACACACACATGGATGGATGCCAGATGAAGAGGAGAGGCATATCTGGATGTAATGTCATTATGAACGCTTCCCTTAAAGCTCAATCATAACTCCGTTATGAGCGATACAGCTCTTTATATGACACAAATGAAGTCGTCCATCTTCCCTCGGATTGAGTCATCAATTTCCCTCGGCGATAAGCCTCGTTTGCAGTACCTAATCATCTGTCTGCTCCGCGCAGTCCTGCAGGCTGATCGGATGGCGCTTTTGAATACTGCTACAACAAGCATGACAATCGTAGCCGTCCATTAAGATTGAAAGGCCTCCATTATGGTGCCTGCCTGTGGGGGGAACTGAGCTTTTCTTTGTGCGTGAAACACGGGGCCACGTAAATCACTCCGCTCGACTGTGTGTTTATTGATTACAGCCACTTGTGCGCTGAATTCTGTGGCGAATAAAGGAGGGGATTTATTTTCCTGGCTGTCAGATTGTCGGGGCGCAGGCAGAGCCGCTCAGGAGAGTTACTGCTCAAGGTGCGACGGGGCTACGACTGAGATTTCTATACGAGTGCGCGTGCACGCTCTTGTATACTCTGTGATAGCAACCCCGCTGGGCCATTGATTTCTTTGATGCTCTGTAATGAAGCAATGCTGAGACATAAATTATGTATTAACCAGCAGACAGGCGATGACCTCTGATTCATTCACAACCTGTTATGTTTATACAGTCATACAGCAGGCCGGCTACGCTTTCACTTTCATATTGCCGTTTCGCTGAGTTAGCCACTTCAGGTCACAAATTTTCTGGCCACCATTTAACACGGCTTCTCTTGTAGAACGCAAGATTAAAAGGCAGAAAAATCATAAATTGTTCCTACCAACAATTTATAATTTGAGTTCACAGTTTCAACCACTGAAACCAATGGTCTCCGATATACTTAGGCTTATTTGTTTTGTGAAGCGTGGCTGTGACCATGTAGTGATACTCTGATTCCCGAATGAATGAATCATGATAGAAGTATCACGGTACAAAATCTCTCAAACAAATGACTCGTATGAGCTGGTTCACTATACTGAATCAAAAACAGAGTGATTAGAGTAGACTGATTCTCAAACAAATGACTCGTATGAGCCGGTTCACTATACTGAATCAAAAACAGCGCATTCAGTGTAGACTGATTCTCAAACAAATGACTCGTATGAGCTGGTTCACTATACTGAATCAAAACAGAGTGATTAGAGTAGACTGATTCTCAAACAAATGACTCGTATGAGCCAGTTCACTATACTGAATCAAAAACAGTGTGATTAGAGTAGACTGATTCTCAAACAAATGACTCGAATGAGCCAGTTCACTATACTGAATCAAAAACAGTGTGATTAGAGTAGACTGATTCTCAAACAAATGACTCGTATGAGCCAGTTCACTATACTGAATCAAAAACAGTGTGATTAGAGTAGACTGAGTCTCAAACAAATGACTATGAGCCAGTTCACTATACTGAATCAAAAACAGTGTGATTAGAGTAGACTGAGTCTCAAACAAATGACTCATATGAGCCGGTTCACTTAACTGAATCAAAAACAGCACGATCAGTGTAGACTGATTCTAAAACAAATGACTCTTATGAGCCAGTTCACTATACTGAATCAAAAACAGCACGATCAGTGTAGACTGATTCTAAAACAAATGACTCTTATGAGCCAGTTCACTATACTGAATCAAAACAGCACGATCAGTGTAGACTGATTCTAAAACAAATGACTCTTATGAGCCAGTTCACTATACTGAATCAAAAACAGCACGATCAGTGTAGACTGATTCTAAAACAAATGACTCTTATGAGCCAGTTCACTATACTGAATCAAAAACAGTGTGATTAGTGTAGACTGAGTCTCAAACAAATGACTCATATGAGCCAGTTCACTATACTGAATCAAAAACAGCGCATTCAGTGTAGACTGATTCTCAAACAAATGACTCTTATGAGCCAGTTCACTATACTGAATCAAAAACAGCGCATTCAGTGTAGACTGATTCTCAAACAAATGACTCGTATGAGCCGGTTCATTATACTGAATCAAAACAGCACGATTCAGTGTAGACTGATTCTCAAACAAATGACTCGTATGAGCCAGTTCACTATACTGAATCAAAAACAGCACGATCAGTGTAGACTGATTCTAAAACAAATGACTCTTATGAGCCAGTTCACTATACTGAATCAAAAACAGCGCATTCAGTGTAGACTGATTCTCAAACAAATGACTCTTATGAGCCAGTTCACTATACTGAATCAAAAACAGCGCATTCAGTGTAGACTGATTCTCAAACAAATGACTCGTATGAGCTGGTTCACTATACTGAATCAAAAACAGCGCATTCAGTGTAGACTGATTCTCAAACAAATGACTCGTATGAGCTGGTTCACTATACTGAATCAAAAACAGCGCATTCAGTGTAGACTGATTCTAAAACAAATGACTCGTATGAGCTGGTTCACTATACTGAATCAAAAACAGCGCATTCAGTGTAGACTGATTCTCAAACAAATGACTCGTATGAGCTGGTTCACTATACTGAATAAAAAAAAACCTGCTTGTCACTTGAGAATGCCATCGACGGCTGTTTATGAGCGCTATTTATTCATATTAAATTTCAAACATTGTAAAAAGTTAAACATTTTAAATACTTACAGTCTACACAACAGTCTCTGTGCTCACCGTGTCACAGACTTTAATATTTTAACGATTTATAAAAGATCAATCACTGTCTGGCCATCTGAAATTTTGGTATGGAGATAAAGGTTATGATTATTACTATTTGAAGGGACAGCCATTTGTAGTGGTGTCCGTAACCATAGTGGACATGTTCAAGTGCACTCATTCAATCCCACAATGCACCACAATAACGAGTGTGCAGCCGAAGTACACTCAACGGCAGTCCGTCATGCACTCGTTTTCATTCTCTCCTTCAAGTGAACTGTAATAGTGGACTAACGTAGGGAATAGTGAATGAGGGTTTAGGGGTGATTTCGGATTCAGCCTCGATGGTCTAAATAGACAAAACTCAGCCGTCGGGTGTAAAAATGTAATTTAAAAAATGTAAACCAACGATAGGGTTTGTTCATTTTGGACATGTGTGTAGCATGATCAGTGTAGATTGATTCTCGAGCTAATGATTCTAATGAGCCAATTCTTTCAATGAATAGTTAAGAAAGGAATTACCAGTTTGAATAAATCATTGAATTGAATAGAGCAGTTACTGAATCAATGTCTGACTCGCTAACTGAACAGCAGGCTATCATTGTTTCCAGTAATGCAGAATGTGTGTCAGTATCACTATTGACTTAAGTAGCCTATTGTTAAATTTTGTATTTTTTTAATTTATTTATTGAAATGAAACAATGTTAATCTTTTGTACTGCCTCTAACATTACCCAGCTGTCATGTTTTACTCCATGAGGAAAAAAGAATCATGATTTGACCATTCATGCAGCTCAGTTTAATTTTTTTCTGTAAAGGGAGAAAACTTCTCTTTTAAAAGTCTCCCAGCAGAGCTACAAATTAGACTCGCTTGTATTTGAGCGAGTGAAGCTTTTCAACGGCTCGGCTCTCAGAAGTCTCCAAGCTGTAAATCTGCGCCGAATCTCCCTGTTTATAGTCAAACCTCCCAGGAGCCCGGTGTCCAGAGCTCTGCTGGGATTCTCTCCGGCTGTAAAGTGCTTCCTGAGTAATCATTACTCACAGTTTTGGAGCAGCGCTGGCTGGCAGCGTGTTGATATTTTCTCCATCCTTTTCATTAATTGAGTATTGACGGAGATTGGAGAGTCATTACACCTCATTGATTCTGCCTTAGTTCTGCGGCAGCATGTTGCCAAACTGGCGGACGAAAAGCAAGAGCTTCAGGGAATTAGTTTAAAGTATATAACTCAACATTATATCATAACCAGCATCTCAGTGAGAGTGCCTAGAGTGCTAAATGAACCAGCTTCTGCCTCCTTGAGCTTATTTAGGAGGACGCAGGGCTTAATTTGTACAGCTCTGGAATTGGATCCGCCACTTATTTTATTGGATATGCCTCTGATATAAATTCATGCTTCGACCTCTACATATGTTGCATGAAACAAGAAAAAAAAACAAGTATAAATATAGCTGAAAGCAGCAATTATCGAAGCCAATCACAAAAAGGAAGAATATGACATGCAAGCATGGCTGGAAGCTTTTTATTTTAGTCAAAATGGCTGAAAAATCATGAACACGATTAACTTGCTCATCACTGTTGACCAATAGGTGGAACAGTTATCAAATTATTATGGTGTGGTCAGTGTGTGAGGTGACAATGACACATACAAAGTTTGGTGTCAATACGCCAAAGCATTGCAGGGTTACAGCCTCAGAATCATCATGCCATCAAATTCATTGAAGCGTACTCAAGAATGGTTTGGTATATCAAAAAGCTTTTGAAGATAGTCTGAAGATGATCTGAGCCATTTCTGAGCCAATTTTAGTGAAAATTAAACCAACGGTCTAAAAGGTTGTTTTTTTTAAGTAGATTTTCAAAGAAATTCAAAATGGCATGACCCACAGAATCTATCAAGACAAGTTAAATTAAAATCTGCAAAATTAATCAAAAGTTATTTGCATTTTGAGGGGACACGCTGTCTCGAAATGTTTTGAGTACCATCAGGTCATGGTCCCGATGATAAATACCGAGTATCGTAACAATACCTAACAATATTTTCTGAGCATCTAGGATAAAATTCAAAATGGCTGACGCATCTTCTGACCTGTAGGGGGCGCTGTGTAGAAATGCTGCATGTAGCCTCAGGTCATGCTTGGGATGACATGTTCAAAGTTTGGTATCAATATGCCAAAGCGTTGCAGAGATGTATGGTGTTCTTCGTCAAATTTGTTTGCACATTATTCGAGAACGGTTTGGTTTATCAAAAAGCTTTTAATAATTTGTTGCCAGTCTGAAGATGATCTGATTGGATAAACAAACCATCTAGGAGGATTTAGAAAAAAAAAAATTTGTGGAAAAATTTCACCACATAAAATTACGTCATAGGATGCAATCGAATCGTCTTGAGCCAAGGAATTAGAGGGATTTTGTTATTAGCACTTATGATTCAAAAGTTATTAGCATAAATGTACATACTTTGGACAGTTGGTGATGCTAGAGGGATTGAGTTAGAGACTCTAGACTCCAAACTTGCTGTGGTGAATGTTTGGACTGACCACTACTAGTGTGCCATATTTCACTTATTAACCATATGGTTCTATAGGGCTGCCATAGATTCCCATGGCGGAAGAAAATTAGTTTGGAATGGAATGCTAGCTCAATAAATCCTGAATATTGTATAGTAAATGCTTTCTTTTTTTTAACATATAGGTACAATTTTGAATATAGAAATTTAGCATGCAGTCCAAAACATAAATACTGCAGAAATAGTATATTTATAATATACTAATAGCCTCAGTCATGCCTTATAACGGCACCAGGAATTCCTCTTAAGAGTAAGTTTATTTGACCAATTGCAAGTCATTATTTTTGCTATTTAGAGATGCTTTGCCACAGAAAATGTACATTTGACAAATGTAAAAAGTCTAGAATTTTCTCCTTCCAAAAAGGGAGGGCTGTAACAGCAACTGCTAGCCACATCTGCTAAGAACAAAGGTCACTGACAAAAATGTTAGAGCTAGACATTTCAATTGCATGTTAAATGTGCTGCTGTTGTCGATTTATGGCAGTTGCATCCTTGACATTTTTACAAAGTTTCTGTTTAAATCTCGGGTCAGATTTCAGTGATATACAGGCCCATGAGTTCAGGGGTTTTGAGAGCACTTCCATGACCTGTTGTGAACTTAAAAACACATTGTTGATGATAAAAAACTTTTGTTTCCACTGTATATCCTGTTCACAACTGAACACGTTAGGAATAAACTCACTCCAGTGTGGCTGAAAAAAAAATAAAAAATGCGGCATTTCAATCCATAAATGTAAATACGGTGCTGCTCATCTCTGATGATAATGTACCACTTTTGTGTAGGTTGGTGTTAGCAGAGAGACGGAAAAAGAAGATCTTTCTGCTAGTGGGTAAAATCTATTGATTGTGAATTCCTACAGCTCTGGAGTGATAAATATTCATTGCGGAATCTGATTGTGAAATGGTGATCAGCATTTGAACGGATCGCTTTCCATGCCTCAACATCAGTGGACGTAATTGCTTGACCACAGCTGCTACCGCACGAGCTCACCCACAGCTTTATATTCACACGGGAGGCCTGGAAAAAACCTGAACATGCAAAAGCTTGCATGCTTAAAGAAACAGTTCAACCCAAAAATGGAAACTGCCATTATTTACTCACCCTCTCTCACACGTATGCTGATTTGTTTTATCTTCTGTAGAATACAAAAGGAAAACTTTTGAAGAATCTTCCACATAGTGATGGTTTACATTGGTCAAGCTCCTAAAATGACAGAGAAATACTGTAAAAGTAGTTTATGCAACACTATAAGTCTTCAGAGTGAACTAAACCTGGCTTGATGCGCCATTTTGAAATGAGATTTCAGAGCTTCGGCAAAGGGGAAGGTTACACGGCTATCATATTATTGACTAAAATTTTTGTCTGTTCTTCACACCAATTTATCATAACACTTGGAACGTAGTCAAGTCGAAATTATTTGTATAGCACTTTTCACAATGTATATTGTTTCAAGGCAGCTTTATAGAAACTCAGACACTGTAAAAATGGATCAGTTGACTTTACTTAAAAAAGTGAGGAGACCCTTTGCCCTAAATTAAGTAAATAAACGTCATGCATAATTGAAAAAGTTATGTGAACTTGACAAATAAAAAAAAAGGTCATCCTGATAAGTAAAGTTATTGAAACAAAAGAAAATGTGTTGTGATCACTATTTAATTTTAAGTTGAACTAATTGTATTAAATTGCAATTACTTAAAAATGTCAATCTACTTAACTTAATACTAACAGGTTTATCTGAGTTTTGTCTACTTACTTAAATTGAGGAAGCCCACTGCCTTGGAAAAAAAATAACCACAACTTATTGTATATGTGTACTTAGTACATTCACTTTATTAATTTCTTTAAAAGTCTTCATACAAATTGTAGGCTACTAATACAATATATAGTCTATAGTTCCTTAAAGCAAGACATTATAGGTGAATATGGTAAGGAAAAAACTAACAGATATCAAGACAATTATTTTGTATTTCAAGTTTTCTGAAATCTAAATAATATTAAATGTTTAAATATGCAAATAAGTCATTGTCTAATTAAATATGCACTAATTTACACCAGCAGAAATTTGAACATTGGATAAAGCCAGATTAATGGTTTTATTTTGTTGACATAATAGAGATAAATATAGATCCTTTGTCACTCCATAAATAGGAAAATACACTTTAAAAAGTGATCAGTGGACTTTAAAAAAAGGAGAGGAGATCTGTTGCCTTAAAAAAAGTAAATAAACTTCATGCATAAATTGAAAAAAATAAGTTATGTGAACTTGCCAATTCCAAGTTACCATAAAAAGTTAGTGTTGTGATCACATTTTATTTTAAGTTGGACTAACTTAATTTTATTAAATTGAATTTACTTAAAAATGTCAATCTACTTCACTTAAAACTGACATGTTAGTTCTGTCTACTTACTTAAATTGAGGAACTACATTGCCCTGAAAAAAATACATAGCCACAACTTATTGTAAATGGGTGATTCTATAATTGCAGGTACATTTAGTCATTAATTTTTCTTTTACATATTTTTATAATTTGTTACTCTTTGTCATGAATCACAAGATATTACAGGCCATAACAATATAATATTTTCCGTAAAAAGTTCCTGAAAATCATGATTTCTTGTCCGAATGAATGCATTTTTTTCATCATTGTGTAACCTAAATATTTGATTTCACTTTACTTTTGGTAATTTTTCATTTATTGTATTTATAAAAGCCCTAATTAGTCATTTTACTAATTCTACAACATTAAATTATTTAAAAAGAACGTTTATCTTATAAAAATGTGTCCATAAATCGTGCGTCAATTCTGTTACCATACCATCCTTTGCCTTTAAATTGGTGGAATTATCTCTCACAACTAAGTATGTAAGATTCAGGAAATGATGTCACTTTCCCTCACTGATAAGATCTGGTGTGTACTCTCTGATCACACAGCGGGTTGTTTAAAAGTCTTTTTAAAAATTGTCAATACTGTTAGTGTCAAATTCTGTTACCAAGCAATATTGCCTGCAACAGAGTTGATAAACGATATATTAAGAAATATGTTTTTTTTGTTAAAAGTAAAAAAAAAAGAAGTAACTTGTTTTGGCAAGTACTGAATTATTAAAATTGAATGTTTTCAATAAGATACTGGAAAGAATTTTTGTAAGTGAACAGTTTTTTCCCCCTTAACTTTTTGAAATACAAAATGTATCTCCAATTATATCACCCATATATGATTCACTTGTGATTGATTTGATGTAATAAAATTGTATTCATTTCTTTAAAAGTCTACACTAAAATTGTAGGCTACTAATACAATTCCTAAAAAATACAAAATTGTTCACAATATTCCTCTATTATGTCGCCTTAAAGCAAGACATTACAGGTGAATATGGTAAAAATGTTATATCTCTAATGTTATATCAAACAGATATCACTATATTTTCTCCTATTGATTAATCATAGTACATTAAGACAATTGTTTTGTATCAAGCTCTGCATCAACACGCACCCACGCTCATTTATGTATACCCTAATCATTAACAACATGTATTCTTATTCACTTTTTGTGCCGTACATTCATTTATTATATTGATTAATAATACATTGCTTGCCAATCTGTGTGCTTTATGTACATTTCTGATTAACATAACATGGACAAATCACTTTAAACTGTAATGTATACGCATGCATTTTCTGTGAAGCTGCTTTGAAACGATATGTATTGTGAAAAGCTCTATACAAATAAATGTGAATAAAATTGAATTACAAGTTTTCTGAAATATAATGTTTAAATACGCAAATGGGTCAGTCTAATTAAATATGCACTAATTTACACCAATTTACAGAAATCTGAACATTGGGTAAAGCCAGACTTTGAAATTGTTTAAATTTGTTGACATATTAGAGATAAAGATTTAAAAGAGGGGACTTTCATCTTATTTTATCAATCGATAAATCAGAAAATACTGAATAAAATGAATCAGTATATTAACAAACCCCTCTGTAAAAACCATCCAAATATAGATAGGAATAATTGCAAAGTTAAGTGCAGTAAGTGGGTAAGTCCAGTTGAAAAAACTGCCTTTGTATTTGTAATTGAAATCTACATATGCAAAAAAAAAAAAAAAGTTGTGGAGAAATTTGCCCAAAATCTCAACAAATTGACCATTGCCTGAAAAAAGAAAAGGTTTTGTCTGTATTGTTTTGCCTTAGTGCGGTCATCAGTTTTAGGGCTTGGCGATGTGACAATATGTTGATGATATAAATGAGCCACTATATGAGATTTAGCTATATTGCATTTATTATTTGAAACTGAAATCAGATAGCAATGAAGTGTCGTTATATAGTGTAAGTTCCCTTTAGACTACATATATTTGTAATTTTGGAGCTTGATACTATTTTTCTATAATAATTTTGGAAGAACATAAAGTTTTTTCATTTTTTAGGTGAAATATACCTTTAAAACCTCTCGTACTCTGCCTTCAGGACATCTGATGACAGATACTAATAAGATTCGTTTCTCCTTGCGAAGATTCAAAGAGAAAGATTCCCTCGATCCATTCCAGGCACATTCAAAGGCAGGGGACTCTGCCCAAACTCTCTTCTCTTCATTATCATTCTCAGGTTATCCGCCGCCAAGCGAATCTGGAGCGCAAATGAATTAGTGAGAATTAAGGAGCCTCTGTGGTGTGAACCCTCTCCAAATCTCTGCTAAGATGAAAGGTACACAGCTACCGTCTCATGCACCTAAGCTCCGAGGGATCAAGCACCTTCATGAGTCTCCTACTCTTCTCTCGCCCTCTTTCTCTGAAATAGAAACGGCGCAGGCAGTTAATGTAGCCTAACGTCTGCTGACCGTGGGCTGGGCCGCATGGGAGACGAGCGGCTCTTCATACCGGGTATCGGAGGACCGCACCTCCGATCGCTGGCGATTAATTACAGACTGAGAGCCGTGCGGTGACGATCTCCTTTCTCCAGGCTGGCCTTCCGCTCATCTGAGCCCCTCGCAGGAAATCAAAGACCACGACGTCACCCGGAGAGCTCAACGGCGGCCTGCTCGTCCTGCTGCCTGGCCGTCATGGAAGAAAGCTCAATGGTGGCATTTAGCAGCACAGTTTGAGCGGATATTCACACAAAGCTTCTGTTTCCTCCTGCTTAACACAAACACAAAAGAATTTAAGAGTGCTACGAAATGAAACATTCAACCAGGTGGACTCAAGATGACTTTAAAACCAAGACAAAACAAGCATTAAAATAAGCTAAAACCACTAAAGATGTCTTTCTAGTTATGCAAAGCTCTAAAATATTTTATCAGGTAGAAGTTGTGAAAGTACAAATGGACAATGTGGGGCCTTGAAGTCAAAAAGGTTGCAATTCACTATGATACACCATGTAAAAAATTATTGTGATTTTAACGGTAAAAGACTGTAAAAGTGCTACAGTGAAAATCAGTTAATTGTTTAACAGAAATTTTCCGTACTATATACGGTGAATAACCTTTAACTAATAGATCTAACCTTACATTTAATGTAATTTTACAGTAAAATACAGTTACATTTAGACGTGAAAAAGAACTAGTCATTGTGTATTAATTCCCAGAATTCCCTGCGTGACTTCACATTTGATGTATTTTCGTTAAAATAACAGTTTCTTAGTTTTTTTTCTAATCAGTTACATACATTATGGTTTTATGTTAGATCTAATGCTGTTAAATAAATGTTCATTGCATTTTTTAAATTTCATGTGTGTTACCATGATGGCGTTTAGTGTTTGTGTGAATGACGCTGTGCACCTTCTATATATTAGTGTTGAGCTCCTAAAAGCTGCTTGTGATGAGCTTTGATTCATCATGTGACTCTAATCATCACTGTGATTGGTGGTTGTCAGTATTTACCAAAGGTTCATAACAGATATTAGTATTTCAATAGATTGGTAATTTAATATTATTTCAGTTAATGAAATATGGTTATTTACTGTAAAATTAACTTAAATCTGTAAAACATAAAATGTTGCTACCGTATTTTTTACGGTAAAATTCTGCCAACCACAGCTGCCGTTTTTTACCGTAAATTTTACAGATTTTTTTTTTTTACAGTGGATGGTGAAACGTCAAAGTATAGACCTTGTGCGCCAGAGAAACGTACATTCTTTAGAATATTGTCTTTGAACTTCTGTTTTTGCGGTAGCTCTGTATATTACAATGGCATCGCTGTCAAAGAATAATTAGCTGGTGAAATGGATTTACTTACAGTAGAGTCAACGAAAGTTTTCATGATTATTGTAATGTTTAAAGCAGATGTCTTAACAAATGTCAGTAGACCGGGGAGATATTAAAACGAGCGTACGTAAGATATCTGTGGAAATACAAACCGGAAGTCATAAGACAACGAGCACAGCGCTGAAAAGGGGCGGGGCTACATAAGGTCTATATCAGCGGCAACGTTACACTTTAAATATTAAAGGACTGTTTATAAACTAAGCATAATACCTATTCGATTACTACAGAAAAAACTACTGATTTATACTTAGAATGGACAGAAATGGACCTTCCAGAGGGTTTAAAAGTAGAAATGTGAAGCTTGTACTAAAATAAACGAAATATATGCAAATCCTGACACCCAAATTGTCTCTTTAAACTGGCGTACTGTAAATGTGCTTGCACTGTAAAAAAGATCAGTAATTTATGACAACATGTGTTTGTACATTGTCTTAAATCAACACAATAAGTCAAGCAATTTTCAACTTTATTTTAGATTCAACTCAATTTAATGTAATATAAGTTAACATAAACATCTAATTTGATTGTCCTTGACAATTCAAGGCAGAAACCTTTCTCTACAGTGGGTCTACAATCCATAATTGGTTTTTGCACTGAAAAAGCTTTTTTTTCAAAGTTGTAAATAAAAATAGATTATGCCATTTCGAAATGTCATGTTTAATAAAAAAAAAAAAACATTTCTTTTTAATTAATTGTGAAATTTATCTGTAAAAAAAAAAAAATATATATATATATATATATATATATATATATATATATATATATATATATATATATATATATATATATATTTTTTTTTTTTTTTTTTTTTTTTTTTTTTTATGTATTACTGACCCATGGTGGGCTATGAAGGAGAAAAAAAGATTGCACTAAATATATTTTGACAGTCAGGGAAAAAAAAAAATATTCAATGAATATTTCTTCCTCTCTTCATTTGCATTGGTTTTAGTGTTGTAAAGCTTATTTGGAACAATATAGATCGTGGAACAACCCTATATATAAAAAGATGGCAGAATGGAATAAATATATTTTAAAAGTCAGGAAAAAAACAACAACATGCCCAACCTGTTTTGTTGGGGGGGAAATATTACAACATTATAAGACTAAGGTTCCTTTGCCTTTGTTTCAGTGTTGTAAAGCTTCTTTGGGAAAATATATATGGTGGAAAACCCCTACATACATTTGAACTAGGTTGAAAACACCTTATATTGGGTTTAAAAAACATGCAAAATATTCCAGATAATATTTTAGGAATATTAATATATTTTTTTTTCAAACATTATAAACGTAATATACATATAATACCTATATTTTATGAAGGGATCATGAGATTATCTGTGGCATTTAACAGTCTGAAAGAGTGAAATCACTTGTGTGCATTGCTGTCAGAATAAAAAAAAGGCAGAAAGTAAATAAATAAATAAAACAAGCCCTAACATGCAATGAAGTCTGTGTTTTGCTCTATGCCCCCCGTCCATCTCGCCCTCCTGCCAGCCCAGTTTTACAGCAGACTGCGAGTTCTGCCTTTCTCTACGCCCGGCTCTTTCTCCATCACACGCTGCCCTTGTGCCGGACATCAAATGACCACTCAACCCCCCGAGGAGCGCTCAAGTTCCCACCTCCTCATTTGAGCAGCCGCCCGCTCTCCCCCGGCTCGCTCCGCACGGGGACGCACGACATCTGCCTGTCTGAGAGAGGGAGGCGTTCGCGGACCCCTCTGCCCGTCTGTCAGCGGATCATATTGGCCTGTCACGCCATCCAGCACTTATTATTCAGTACAGGGAGAGCGGAGGAAAGAAAAAAAAAAGAGTCGGGGGAAAATGAGAGAGAGAGAGAGAGAGAGAGAGAGAGAGAGAGAGAGAGAGAGAGAAGTGCGGAAAACATTTTCATGGATTTCAGATGCTTTATTGTTTGTGCCAGATTGCCCCACAGATACATGTAACCGGTTTTATCCACCAATGTTTACGCTGTAATCATTATCACATAATCTAATTACTGCTGCTTTCCACAAACCCCCAGTCCGTCAATGAGAGGCGCTGCAATCGATAGAGAGGAATTTGCATAAAAATCTATTTGGCAGCCTGAGCGAATGGCGGCCAGGATCAAGATGTGAGCTGTGGGGATGAAGACGCCGCTGGCCCGCCGAACACCTCCACAACAGACAGAGGTGAACAGCAATGTCTTTACAAAGAGTCCGGCTGGAATTAATCACGCGCTATACATCATTTCTGTTAATGTTTATTAGGACTGGACCATGTTAGGCCCTTTTCATGATTTTAATGCACTTTTGGTTTTTGACCATTATGTTTCCTAAAGTCCACATCATTAGACTAATTTCAAAATTCTTTCTCGTCCTGCTATGCGCAAATACTGATGGGAGTATTTAAACAAGTAGCAAAATCATGCGGTTCATTTCTGTGAGTCAGTTCAAACGGTCAGATTCAATCATTCAGATCACTACAACATGGCAACATCGGCTCAACCAATGATATGAGTTTAGAGACGGAACATCCAATCAATCTATCTATCTATCTATCTATCTATCTATCTATCTATCTATCTATCTATCTATCTATCTATCTATCTATCTATCTATCTATCTATCTATATCCATTCACCCATCCATCTACTCACCTATCCATCCATCTGTTGTTCCATCCATCCATCCATCTATCTAGATCCATCTACCCACCCATCCACATCCATCCATCCATCCATCCATCTATCTATCTCCACCCATCCATCCATCCACCCATCAATCCATCCATCCATTATCCAACCCACCCATCCATCTATCTATATCAACCCACCTATCCATCCATCCATCCATCCATCCATCCATCCATCCATCCATCCATCTATCTATCTATCTATCTATCTATCTATCTATCTATCTATCTATCTATCTATCTATCTATCTATCTATCTATCTATCTATCTATCTATCTATCTATCTATCTATCTATCCATCTATATCCATTCACCCATCCATCCACCCACCTATCCATCCATCTATCTGTTGTTCCATCCATCCATCCATCTATCTACATCCATCCACCCACCCATCCACATCCATCCATCCATCCATCCATCCATCCATCCATCCATCCATCCATCCATCCATTATCCCACCCATCCATCCATCCATTCATCCATCCATCCACCCATCCATCCATCCATCAATCAATCCATCCAACTATTGTGTTATATATGTTATATTTTCGGATTTATGTTTTAAAGCTTCTTTAGAACAATATTTATTGTGGAAACATTTGAATAAAGCTGAAAATGAGGTGGAACATCGACTAATAATTAAAAAAAGATGCTAACTGAAACACTAGTCACAATCTTATAGATAATATTTTAATTTGTTGTGGCTTGGTGTGACAATATAAAAGCCAACTATTTATTTTTGGAAGCATGTCATCTTAATTATATCATGCTTTAGTTTTTTTTTTTTCACACAGTATAAATGGGATATATTAAATAATGTAATGTCGACCAGCCCTAACGGTCATTTAGGGACACCCGGAAACAGCCCACTTGATTCATTAATATTTATATAATCACAGAAAAATAAGAATTCAAGCTAATACTGCTGTTCACTCACAGTGCACATTCTCAGCACAAAGCTACCGCCCGTATCTTGGGCTCTGGTTGGCGTCTGTTCCCGGCTGTGGTAAGTCAAGTGATCTTGCAGGACTGGCTTTTGGCTCAGATCCATGTGTATGTTTCACTGCCTGGGACCTCAGCCTCCTGCTCAGGGTGCAGGGTGAAGGAGAAACTATCACACTCTCCTTGTCAGCTGCAAGGGTAATTACTGCTGGCTGAAATTACTCAACATTTGTTTATTAGTTCCCCAGAGCACCCTGTAAATAGATTGTCCGTTACAGTCCGATCGCATTAGAGACCGCGTAGCCCCTCAGAAGCCCCCCAGCCTCCTGTTGGCTGTGCGTCTGCTTCCTCACAGAGCGAACCGTGTTCCAGCAGAGCGTTCTCCATTAGCGACGCCGTGCTATGTCTAAAGCGACACCATACCCGATGTAATTGCGGAATTCTGTCACATAGCCTCAGCTTCATTACCAGCGCCGAGGGGATAAAGAAGAGGAGCAGAGACATCAAAAACAGAACTAAATGAAGTTTTAAAATGTTTTAGGTAAGTTTAGGTTTTGGGCTTTGGTTCTGTGGATGATAAAAGCCAACATCAGAGGCACTTTTCCACTGGCATGATTCTAAGCATGCATCTTGTTTTCTGTTGGCAGCACAGAAGAATAAACATACAACATAGTGTACAAATGATAAAATATATGAACAATTCAATATGCAAATATTATAATGTCATGGCTGTTGGGTTAAATTTAGAAAGCGAAACGTTCTATTCTATCATTGCAAGTCAGGTGGAAATTTTGGAAATGTAAAATAGGCATGCACGACATTGGATTTTTGCTGATATGCCAATATTTTTTCAACTCATTTTGGCTGATACCAATATACATTTATTGTTTTCCCTTTTTGGGAAACAACACAAACTCTCGCCTGTGCAAGGATTATAAATGTCGGCGGCACAGTAGAATTAACATATAGTGTGAATGTGGCTAAATATACACTGTGTATATATATAAATATATATATATATATATATATATATATATATATATATATATATATATATATATATATATATATATATATATATATATATATATTTATAATTCTAACAATGCATGAATGTAATCAAACATTAAAAAATTGTAAAGTAAATGTAAACAGTTGTGAAAGTATAAGCATGTGTAACAGTATTGGATCCGTGCATTCGCAACAAAACAGAAATAAATCACTCACTGCTAACCCTAACCCTTTACTGAATAACTTTTATAACTTAACTTTAAGGATGTTTTATTTATAAGTGTTATTTTACATTTGCTTGCTTTATTACATTTCTGTACCTGAAAACTACTGTCGGACCTGCCTGAAAACCCTGAAAAGCACTGTGTATTTCATTTATATCTTTGTTATATTGTATTAATGTGTGCTTTTGCTTGAAATTTAAATATTAGTTTTACTTAAGTGGAGGAACACATAAAAGAGAGCTCCGTTTATTATTCGCATGCTGTCTGAGATGTGGCTTAATTATTGTATTGCTCACTGTTTACTTGTCTTTTAAAATGTTTTAAATATTAGTTAGGCAAGTAGTTTTAGCTGTGGTATCGAGGTTGGAATAGAGAACGGTGAATTTTCACTAGTATCTAATATGTTGGTTGTATTACTGCCTGTTTACACACACACACACACACACACACACACACACACACACACACACACACACACACACACGTCTACCTCACCCATTTACTAGGTCAAGACCTTGATGACCCATTTCTAATCAATACAGTGCTGTCTTGCAACTACTATTAAAAAAATAAAATCAAGAAAGGTACTTGAGGGTTCAAAGGGACTTTTCCATTAAAAAGGTTCTTCACAATGTACAGCCTCATTGGCAGTTACACAAAGGCGAGGTTGAAATATGTCAGTCGTTCTCTACATATAAATTCTCCCTGCTTTGTAGTATTTTATTGTGGTTATTTTCTGCATGCTGCCCACCATCGAGTGGACATCTTCGTGGCTGAGGCCTTGTATTTGTGTATTCTGTGATGGGAGGATGAGGCGAGCCAAGGTCTGTCCCTGTATTCATCGTGTTGGATGGTTCCTGTCAGAGATGACATTCTGAAACACTTGACCCACAAAAATGAATTCTCGGCCAGAGCCCAGTGACAGCGATGGGCAATTCATTCTCCTAAAATGTGAGAAGATAAAAAGGAAGAGAATGCAATAGCGCTGTCAAAAAGGGAGAGAGCAAAGCCAGGGAGTAAATCTATGTTTGAGAATGTGAAAACCATACATAAAAAGTGTTTTACAGGGAAATGGCTTTAGTTTAGGACACTATCTGATGTGACTCACGCTTTGATCAAGAATGAGAAGGGTAGCCAATAAGAAGGGCTTATGGGAAAAAACGGCCCTCTAAAACAGTGTTTATCAGCTGGTTTTACTTCAGGACCCTATGGAAGCTTGTTTACAGCATAGAATAAAAATAAAAAGGTAATTGCGACTTTCCATCTCGCTCACAATTCTTACATCACACAATTCTGACTTATATCTCACAATTCTGACTTTATATCTCACAATTCTGACTTTATATCTCACAATTCTGACTTTATATCTCACAATTCTGACTTTATATCTCACAATTCTGACTTTATATCTCACAATTCTGACTTTATAGCTCTCAATTCTGACTTTATATCTCTCAATTCTGACTTTATATCTCACAATTCTGACTTTTATCTCACAATTCTGACTTAATATCTCACAATTCTGACTTTATATCTCACAATTCTGACTTAATATCTCACAATTCTGACTTTATATCTCTCAATTCTGACTTTATATCTCACTCAATTCTGACTTTATATCTCACAATTCTGACTTTATATCTCACAATTCTGACTTTATATCTCTCAATTCTGACTTTATATCTCACAATTCTGACTTTATATCTCACAATTCTGACTTAATATCTCACAATTCTGACTTTATATCTCACAATTCTGACTTTATATCTCACAATTCTGACTTAATATCTCACAATTCTGACTTTATATCTCTCAATTCTGACTTAATATCTCACAATTCTGACTTTATATCTCAATTCTGACTTTATATCTCACAATTCTGACTTATATCTCACAATTCTGACTTTATATCTCTCAATTCTGACTTTATATCTCACAATTCTGACTTTATATCTCACAATTCTGACTTTATATCTCACAATTCTGACTTTATATCTCTCAATTCTGACTTTATATCTCACAATTCTGACTTTATATCTCACAATTCTGACTTTATATCTCACAATTCTGACTTTATATCTCACAATTCTGACTTTATATCTCACAATTCTGACTTAATATCTCACAATTCTGACTTTATATCTCACAATTCTGACTTTATATCTCACAATTCTGACTTTATATCTCACAATTCTGACTTTATATCTCACAATTCTGACTTTATATCTCTCAATTCTGACTTTATATCTCTCAATTCTGACTTTATATCTCACAATTCTGACTTTATATCTCTCAATTCTGACTTTATATCACGCAATTCTGACTTTATATCTCACAATTCTGACTTTATATCTCTCAATTCTGACTTTATATCTCACAATTCTGACTTTATATCTCACAATTCTGACTTAATATCTCTCAATTCTGACTTTATATCTCACAATTCTGACTTTATATCTCTCAATTCTGACTTTATATCATTCTGACTTTATATCTCACAATTCTGACTTTATATCTCACAATTCTGACTTTATATCTCTCAATTCAGACTTTATATCACACAATTCTGACTTTATATCTCACAATTCTGACTTTATATCTCGCAATTCTGACTTTATATCACGCAATTCTGACTTTATATCTCGCAATTCTGACTTTATATCTCACAATTCTGACTTTATATCTCACAATTCTGACTTTATATCTCAATTCTGACTTTATAACTCACAATTCTGACTTTATATCTCACAATTCTGACTTTATATCACACAATTCTGACTTTATATCTCACAATTCTGACTTTATATCTCACAATTCTGACTTTATATCTCACAATTCTGACTTTATATCTCACAATTCTGACTTTATATCTCACAATTCTGACTTTATATCTCACAATTCTGACTTTATATCTCACAATTCTGACTTTATATCTCACAATTCTGACTTTATATCTCACAATTCTGACTTTATATCTCACAATTCTGACTTTATATCTCTCAATTCTGACTTTATATCTCACAATTCTGACTTTATATCTCTCAATTCTGACTTTATATCTCTCAATTCTGACTTTATATCTCTCAATTCTGACTTTATATCACACAATTCTGACTTTATATCTCACAATTCTGACTTTATATCTCTCAATTCTGACTTT
This sequence comes from Gobiocypris rarus, assembly GCA_023029165.1. Classification (NCBI taxonomy): domain Eukaryota; kingdom Metazoa; phylum Chordata; class Actinopteri; order Cypriniformes; family Gobionidae; genus Gobiocypris; species Gobiocypris rarus. Next base: position 45,535,408 of record CM040910.1, read on the forward strand.
ATATCACACAATTCTGACTTTATATCTCACAATTCTGACTTAATATCACAATTCTGACTATATCTCACAATTCTGTCTTTATATCTCACAATTCTGACTTTATATCTCACAATTCTGACTTTATATCTCACAATTCAGACTTTATATCTCTCAATTCTGACTTAATATCTCTCAATTCTGACTTAATATCTCTCAATTCTGACTTTATATCTCTCAATTCTGACTTTATATCTCTCAATTCTGACTTTATATCTCACAATTCTGACTTTATATCTCACAATTCTGACTTTATATCTCTCAATTCTGACTTTATATCTCTCAATTCAGACTTTATATCTCTCAATTCTGACTTAATATCTCACAATTCTGACTTTATATCTCACAATTCTGACTTTATATCTCTCAATTCTGACTTTATATCACAATTCTGACATTATATCTCACAATTCTGACTTTATATCTCACAATTCTGACTTTATATCTCACAATTCTGACTTTATATCACGCAATTCTGACTTTATATCTCACAATTCTGACTTTATATCTCACAATTCTGACTTTATATCTCTCAATTCTGACTTTATATCTCACAATTCTGACTTTATATCTCACAATTCTGACTTTATATCTCTCAATTCTGACTTTATATCTCACAATTCTGACTTTATATCTCACAATTCTGACTTTATATCTCACAATTCTGACTTTATATCTCACAATTCTGACTTTATATCTCACAATTCTGACTTTATATCTCACAATTCTGACTTTATATCTCACAATTCTGACTTTATATCTCAATTCTGACTTTATATCTCTCAATTCTGACTTTATATCTCTCAATTCTGACTTATATCTCACAATTCTGACTTTATATCTCACAATTCTGACTTTATATCTCACAATTCTGACTTTATATCTCACAATTCTGACTTTATATCTCACAATTCTGACTTTATATCTCTCAATTCTGACTTTATATCTCTCAATTCTGACTTATATCTCACAATTCTGACTTTATATCTCACAATTCTGACTTTATATCTCTCAATTCTGACTTTATATCTCACAATTCTGACTTTATATCTCCAATTCTGACTTTATATCTCACAATTCTGACTTTATATCTCTCAATTCTGACTTTATATCTCACAATTCTGACTTTATATCTCTCAATTCTGACTTTATATCTCTCAATTCTGACTTTATATCTCACAATTCAGACTTTATATCTCTCAATTCTGACTTTATATCTCTCAATTCTCAGACTTTATATCTCTCAATTCTGACTTTATATCTCTCTCAATTCTGACTTTATATCTCACAATTCTGACTTTATATCTCACAATTCTGACTTTATATCTCACAATTCTGACTTTATATCTCACAATTCTGACTTTATATCTCACAATTCTGACTTTATATCTCACAATTCTGACTTTATATCACGCAATTCTGACATTATATCTCACAATTCTGACTTTATATCTCACAATTCTGACTTTATATCTCACAATTCTGACTTTATATCACAATTCTGACTTTATATCTCACAATTTGACTTTATATATCTCACAATTCTGACTTTATATCTCTCAATTCTGACTTTATATCTCACAATTCTGACTTTATATCTCTCAATTCTGACTTTATATCTCTCAATTCTGACTTTATATCTCACAATTCTGACTTTATATCTCACAATTCTGACTTTATATCTCACAATTCTGACTTTATATCTCACAATTCTGACTTTATATCTCACAATTCTGACTTTATATCTCAATTCTGACTTTATATCTCACAATTCTGACTTTATATCTCTCAATTCTTACGTTATATCTCTCAATTCTGACTTTATATCTCTCAATTCTGACTTACTATCTCACAATTCTGACTTTATATCTCACAATTCTGACTTTATATCTCACAATTCTGACTTTATATCTCACAATTCTGACTTTATATCTCACAATTCTGACTTTATATCTCTCAATTCTGACTTAATATCTCACAATTCTGACTTTATATCTCACAATTCTGACTTTATATCTCACAATTCTGACTTTATATCTCACAATTCTGACTTTATATCTCACAATTCTGACTTTATATCTCACAATTCTGACTTTATATCTCTCAATTCTGACTTTATATCTCACAATTCAGACTTTATATCTCTCAATTCTGACTTTATATCTCTCAATTCTGACTTTATATCTCTCAATTCTGACTTTATATCTCTCAATTCAGACTTTATATCTCACAATTCTGACTTTATATCTCACAATTCTGACTTTATATCTCACAATTCTGACTTTATATCTCACAATTCTGACTTTATATCTCACAATTCTGACTTTATATCTCACAATTCTGACTTTATATCTCTCAATTCTGACTTTATATCTCTCAATTCTGACTTTATATCTCTCAATTCTGACTTACTATCTCACAATTCTGACTTTATATCTCACAATTCTGACTTTATATCTCACAATTCTGACTTTATATCTCACAATTCTGACTTTATATCTCACAATTCTGACTTTATATCTCTCAATTCTGACTTTATATCTCACAATTCTGACTTTATATCTCACAATTCTGACTTTATATCTCACAATTCTGACTTTATATCTCACAATTCTGACTTTATATCTCTCAATTCTGACTTTATATCTCTCAATTCTGACTTTATATCTCACAATTCAGACTTTATATCTCACAATTCTGACTTTATATCTCACAATTCTGACTTTATATCTCACAGTTCTGACTTTATATCTCACAATTCTGACTTTATATCTCTCAATTCTGACTTAATATCTCACAATTCTGACTTTATTCTCTCAATTCTGACTTCTCCTTAGTTCTCTTTCTTCTTCTTCTTCTTCTGACTTCTTCTATCTTCTTCTTCTTCTTTATATCTCTCAATTCTGACTTTATATCTCTCAATTCTGACTTTATATCACTCAATTCTGACTTAATATCTCTCAATTCTGACTTACATCTCACAATTCTGACTTTATATCTCTCAATTCTGACTTTATATCTCTCAATTCTGACTTAATATCTCACAATTCTGACTTAATATCTCACAATTCTGACTTTATATCTCACAATTCTGACTTTATATCTCACAATTCTGACTTTATATCTCTCAATTCTGACTTTATATCTCACAATTCTGACTTTATATCTCACAATTCTGACTTTATATCTCACAATTCTGACTTTATATCTCTCAATTCTGACTTTATATCTCTCAATTCTGACTTTATATCTCACAATTCAGACTTTATATCTCTCAATTCTGACTTTATATCTCTCAATTCAGACTTTATATCTCACAATTCTGACTTTATATCTCACAATTCTGACTTTATATCTCACAATTCTGACTTTATATCTCACAATTCTGACTTTATATCTCACAATTCTGACTTTATATCTCACAATTCAGACTTTATATCTCACAATTCTGACTTTATATCTCACAATTCTGACTTTATATCTCACAATTCTGACTTTATATCTCACAATTCTGACTTTATATCTCACAATTCTGACTTTATATCTCTCAATTCTGACTTTATATCTCTCAATTCTGACTTTATATCTCTCAATTCTGACTTTATATCTCTCAATTCTGACTTAATATCTCACAATTCTGACTTTATATCTCACAATTCTGACTTTATATCTCACAATTCTGACTTTATATCTCACAATTCTGACTTTATATCTCACAATTCTGACTTTATATCTCTCAATTCTGACTTTATATCTCACAATTCTGACTTTATATCTCACAATTCTGACTTTATATCTCACAATTCTGACTTTATATCTCACAATTCTGACTTTATATCTCACAATTCTGACTTTATATCTCACAATTCTGACTTTATATCTCACAATTCTGACTTTATATCTCACAATTCTGACTTTATATCTCACAATTCTGACTTTATATCTCACAATTCTGACTTTATATCTCTCAATTCTGACTTTATATCTCTCAATTCAGACTTTATATCTCTCAATTCTGACTTTATATCTCTCAATTCTGACTTTATATCTCACAATTCTGACTTTATATCTCTCAATTCTGACTTTATATCTCACAATTCTGACTTTATATCTCACAATTCTGACTTAATATCTCTCAATTCTGACTTTATATCTCACAATTCTGACTTTATATCTTTAAAATATTTTATATCTAAAAACAAAACAATGCATGATCATTTGGTCATTTGCATTAGCATAGTTTTTTTCTCTGTGACAGACCTGCGATCGTTTCCGGGCGGAGAAGCTCTGCTGTGAAGCACGGTGCCGTTAGTGATGGCTTGAGTCCACCTCTGTGGACGTTACACTAATAAAAAGCCATCTTTCCATTGCTCTGCCTCCAGCGCTGGCCTAATAACAGCCTGTGTGCAAATAAGGCCCTCGAGCCACTGGACATCCATCATGTCCCTCCTGAGTCACATTACAGCACCCTAATGGCCACTCTGTGTGTGCTTATGATATTAATTTTTAGTGTTTTCTGAAGAGCTTTAATCAGTAATGTGACATTGTCTCACCGCTGTGGAGACTCCTCGGCCATATTGCTTTTCTGCATGGAGTCCCTATGTCACAACCTTCGCATCTCCTGTTCTTTCTTCATTCCTCTTCTCTTTTTCTCTCCTTATTTCTCCTTTTGTTTCATAATTTTAAATTTTTTCTCAAATCCCTTTCACCATGGCGATTCTTCATATTTCTCCTATTCTCTCCTCATTTCACTTCTCTTCCCCTCTCCTTATTTTTTCTCTTCTTTTCCCCCCAATTTAATTTCTATCTCTGTGATGCAATTTACTCCTGATTTCTCCTCATTTCTCTTCTTCTTGGCTCTTTTCTCCACATTTCTCTTCTCTTTCTCGCTCCTATTTTCTCCTTTTTTCTCTTTTTCCAAATTTCTCATTTGTTCTCCTCGTGTCTCCTCCTCTCTGCTCTTTTCTCCGCATTTCTCTTCTCTTTCCCTCTCCCAATTTCTCTTGTCTTTTCTCCTCTTTCACATCTTTGATGCTCTGTTCTCTGTATTTCTCCTGTTATCCTCTGATTTCTTTTTTCTCTGCTCATTTCTCTTTTCTTCCCCTCACCTCTTTCACCAATGTTCTTTTTCTCCTCCTTTCTTCCTTTCACCTCTGTAATGTTATTTTCTCCTATTCTGTCCTCATGTACCCTCTTCTCTGCAGTTTTGTCCTTATTCTTCTTTCCCTCTCCAAATTTCTCTTCTTGTCTTTTATTCCCTAATTTCTCATTTGTTCTCCTAATTTCTCCCCTCCCTTTCACCTCTTTGATGCTCTTTTCTCCTTATTTCTCCTTTTCTCTTCTTCTTCTTCTTCTTCTTCTTCTTTATTTCTGCTCATTTATCTTGTCTTCCCCTCTCCTGGCCAAATTGTATTTCTTTTATCCTTATTTTTCCTGTTCTCTCCTTCTTTCTCTTCCTCTCGGCGCTTTTCTCCACATTTCTCTTCTCATTCCCTCTCCTAATTTCTCCTCTTTTTTCTTTTCCTCATTTCTCCTTTTTCCTCCTTTTTTATCTTTTTTGTTCTTTTCTCCTTCCTTATGTCTCATGTTATTCTTTTTTCTCAGCTTTTTCTTTTACTTCCCCTCCTTTTTCCAGATGTTTTTTTCCTTTCTTCACCCCCTTTCACCTGTCATGCTATTTTCTCATTGTTTCTCATATTCTCGTCTTTTCTCTGTATTTCTCCACTCACTTTCACCTCTATAATGCTATTTTCTCCTTATTTCTCCAAAACTATCCTCATTTCACTTCCTCTCAGCTCTTTTCTCCACATCTCTCTTCTTTTCCCCCCAATTTATATTTTTTTCTCATTTATACACTCACTTTCACCAATTTTCTCCTTATCACTCCTATTCTGTCCTCCTTTATCCTCTACTGTTGTGTCCTTATTCTTCTTCAATTCCCCTTTCTTCTGTTCTTCTTTTCACCTCTGTGATGCAATTTTCTCCTTATTTCTCTTATTCTCTCCTCATTTCTCTTCCTCTCTGCTCTTTTCTCCACAATTCTCTTCTCTTTCCCTCACCCAATTTCTCTTCTTTTTTTTCTAATTTCTCATATGTTCTCCTCATTTCTCCACTCCCTTTCACCTCTCTGATGCTCTTTTATCTGTACTTCTCTGGTTATCCTCTGACGTCTTTTTCCTCTTTTCTTCCCCTCTCCTCTTTTCTTCCGCTGTTCCCTCATTTTCCACTGCCTTTCACCTCTTTGGTGCAATTTTCTCCTCATTTCGCCTATTCTGTCCTCATTTCTCTTCTTCTCGTCTCCTAATTGCTCATCTAGTCTCATCTCTTTTCTCCTCTCCTCTCAGAACGTGAGCATGTGTACAGAGGCTCTGCTTCGAGTCCTGCCAGCTCTCAGCTCATGTGACCAGATCAACAGATGGCCGGCTACACTCGGGGTCTGAGGAACACGCTAGCACGCAAACACTTGATGTCATTTTGCATTTTTAAATACACGTCACATCCCCCCACCTGCAGAATGTCAGAGTTTGATAGCATCAGCCGGAGGCGCAGCTCCCTGTAATAGATGTATTTTAAAATGCCTCCCGCAAAGAGCACGTTGGGAAAACAAGATGAATCGGGCAGATATTCTGTAGATAAACCAGGCTTTTAAGTGTTTAAGCTAGTCAGTTCGGCTTTCACTACACATCGTCTTGTCTTGATTCAACATTCAAATATCAATTCGCTTTTTTAGGTCATACCGTTAAGCTTAAGGAGTGCTTTTTTGATCAGGTTTTGTGGCATGAGAGGATGTTGATGGATCTAATCTTTAACCATGGTGAGGAAGATTTCAAACACTTCAAGTTTTGACAGGAAATGTATTTCTTTTTTATGCCAGTCAGTTTTTCACATCACATCATTTCTCTCCACAGTTTGTATGATAACCTTCTTTTTCCCAATTGACCTCTCTCATTTTATCATGTATCTTAAAAAATTCAAGGAAATTCTGTCAACGCTTTGAATGTCTCACATCTATCTGGTTGTCTTTGCATTTAAACGTACAGGTCGCGTTCACAGCGCACGCTTGCGAAACCTGCCACAAATCAGGCTGTTTTGACAAGCCTCAGTTGTTTAAGTATTTTGCCGATCATATAGATCACAGGCTTTTTTGGATCGCAGCACCTTAAAATCCTCAGCTGAGAATTCAAACCATCCGTGCAGCCGCAGCTCAAAATAACACGGAGAAACGGCGAACGGAGGGGGCAGAGATAGAAACAGAAACAGGAGCGTTTAAAATGCAAGAAAACTCTCCTGTGCTGTTCTCAGGGCTCGAGGATTTGGAGAACGGGGGCGACAGAGGGCTACGAACGAACAGCCGTCACTCTCTGTGTGCAATTTCATTCATCTAACGAGGCTCTGGAAGCACGCGGGCCGATGATAATTGCCTTTAAAGACTGTGGAAGAGAGAAGAGAGGAGCGCAGATAAAAGATACGCACCAAAGAGCACATTAGGACATGGGAGGGGTTGGCAAGACCGCAGAGGCTTCTGGTATAAATAGTCATGAAATAAGAAGTTTCTGCCAAGGATTGAAGTGAAGAAATTCTCTCGGAGGGGCCAGCAGGCCACACCAAATAATCCTTGACTTAGCGTCCCATTCTGAATCCCATATTAGCTACAGAGATTTAAATGTAAATATGCCATTAGGCTGTCATTACAGTGATCAAACTGTGCACGGCACAGGTCAGGCCCAGCCACTGTTAATTTTGCAGGCAAAAGCTTTTTTTTCCTCCTCTCTTGAAATGTTAATAACTTTCTATTAGTTAATGTACCGTGACTAAAATTCAAATTAGACATAATTTATTTTAATATCTGTGACTAGCTAGCCTGACCATTTAGCAATGGTCTGCAGAAGAATACACGATTGTAAATCGGACTAATTTGCATTAGACGGTTTTAGCACGCCTCGTCTCCCGCTTTTTTCGCCGTTGTGATGAATCATCTCTGATCCTTGAGGTACAACTGTTCTTTAGTGAATATTGCCAACCGTCACATTTAATATATGTCTTTATGAATGTGCGTCGAAGGGGTGGGGCTGGAAAATTACCCAGAGGACTCCAGACTATTATGTTAAAATGATATTTCATATTTGGACTGGAATACGGTCCTAAATTACAAGATTGAAATGTCACAATTGTTGAAGCTGATCACTCTTTTTTCGATAGTTGTCTTCTGAGCGTTTCCAGAATATCTATATATGTTTTTTGTCATATTTTGGTATGTACTGCTAAAAAAATGTCAAAGTTGTACATGAAACAAAGATTATTGGAGTATGTTTTTCAAGACAATACTATGTCATAGGGCTGCCCCCGAATTTTCTAGTCGACTAATAGTCGTTCATTTAAGCCATTAGTCGACTAATCGCATGTTTATATTAATTTAATTACTCAAATATATACCAAGGAGAATACTAAACCATGAGCGTTTTAATATATAGGTGTAATAGCCTATTCTGCGCTCAAGGGCACACATAAAGCTTGCCGCAAAACATTAGACTGGGTAAACCCGGCGATTTGATTTCGTCCTGCAGCTCAGGCTGGAAACCTGTACATATCTCTATCCTGCTTCTGTTACAAATTTGCGGGGACCAATCACAAACCGGCTTATCCACCTGGTGCACTATTGGAGGGTTTAACACAATGACAGATGGAGAAGCAATGGATCGTTGGTCTGATGGTTGAAAAAACTATCCAATCTGTCCAGAGTCATTTGAACTATGCCCGTTGATCACGCCTCTTGTGCAGTAGAAAACACAGAGCAGACTCCCCAGACCAATGTTCAATCTTAAAAGACTGAGCTTGGTCTGGTGATAGCCAGACAAGCAAAACACAGGCAAAAGTAATGATTATTAATGTGTTGGAAAAAAATAGCAAGGAGACATTTGAATTATTTATTAAATTACTAGTGTTTCCTTAGTCGGTGTCAGCTGCAAAGATGAAGTTCACGATGCTGAATCTAGCTTTACTTTAGCTTCCACACAAACATTTGGATATATGTCTAATAATAGCGCACATTCATCTAGGTTAACGTTGGAGTGAGCAACCATGTAAAGTTGCTATACTACTTACATGTTTCAAATGATAAGTCATGTCTGAGATCAATGGATGATGGGCAAACGTTTGGTTTTCCTGTCTGACATACTGTAATTAGTAGGGCTGGGTATTGACACAAATTTCACAATTCGATTTTGGATTCGATTCAATATTGATTCTTGTGTATATATATATCAGGTACAATACATGGCGAATTTTCTCAAGGAAAACAAATCTCTGAACTAATGCTGTAAACTATGGGAGTCAGTTGGTACATAAGCCTACTATAATATTGAAAGTAAAAAAAAACAATGAACTGATTTGAATATAAACACTTATAATGTAATTTTAACTTACAATTACATAATTATAATTCTACTCCAATTCGTTTTTGAAATACAAACATTTAAATGGTGGCTGTCAGATTTATTCAAACATGCATTAAATATTGAAGAACATTAAAATTATAAATATGTAATATGGTGCATATATTTAGCAAAACGCTACTCTCTGGAGTTAATTTTTCTTGCAGACTAACGAGTTTATGGACACTGGATATGGTTTTTCTGAGGTAGATGTGACATTGTTCACAAGCTGTTTTACTGACATCTTTCCACGGATGAAACACTGATCAAGCGATTCCATGTGATATGATATGGATTTCGGCAATTATACTCTATCTTTAACACACTTTCAGTGTTACTTTCCATTTCTTTGTGATATTTACAGGCAATTTCTGCATAATATAATTTAAAAGTAAATCTACACCAAATGTGTTTTTATAAAAGTGAAGCACCAAAGCAAAATGCAAAAATAAAAGAGGATTCCAGTACATTTACCATTTCTGCTACTGGTCTGAAAAACGTTAGTCCCGCCTCCAAATGGACACCATTGGTTGAGTCACTGCTGCTGTGTTGGGCTGGACAGAATGACAACAAACGAACAGATTAGTGTTTTCAGAGACCAAAAATACATATTTCACCTTAAAATAATACAATTTACTAATAAAAAATACCTAAATAAGGTCTCAATTTTTATATATTGATAATATTTTAATATTGACATTGCTTGATCACATCTTGTTGCTGATATTTGGTGTTGTTGATGCAGCCAAGTTGCAACCCCTGTGTTTAGAGAGCGAGAGAGAGAAAGAGAGTGAGAAAATATGGGCCAAGAAGAGGCCAGCTGATTGGAAACAGCTGGGGAAAAAGAGGGAGGCCGCCCACTTTGGAAAATCTGGGTGACCTCCACTGGCATGTGAAAGCGCATCTCTTCAGCTGCCAAACCCAAAGCATGCAGAGAGGAACCCTTGGGCCATGGCGCAGGATGGTACCAACAGCCCTCCTGTGATGCACTACAGGGATCGGATGACGTCAGATCTACTTCAAAGACGTCCGGCTTCAGACACCTGAAGGAATGATCTTCACAACCCAAATAGCCAAGTCTCTTGATGCCCAAAAAAAGTAACATTGTTAAAAAAATTAAGACATAATAATTTTGTTTATGTTTTACTGGCTGATAAAGTGGTCTTAAAGGGATAGTTCACCCAAAAATTTTAACTCTGTCATCATTTACTCATCCTCAAGTTGTTCCAAACATGTATGAATGTCTTTGTTCTGCTGAACACAAAGGAATATATTTGGAAGAACGTTTGTAACCATGCAGATCTCGGCAGCCATTGACTACCATATAGTATTTTTTCCCCACTATGGTAGTCAATGGCTGCTGAGATCTGCTTGGTTACAAGCGTGACTAAATGATGACTTTATTTTCATTTTTGGGTGAAATATCCCTTTAAGCTTGAAAGGTTTTATGTTGCTGATGCAATTGTAGAAACACCCCATTTGCAGTCATGCATGATTGCAGTCAAAATTGACAATTCTTAATTTTTAATGGAATATTCCAGTGTTTATTTTAAATTATATATCCATTACTTTTTTAAAGCTACACTGTGTGATATTTTCCCCATCTAGCGGTGAAAAGGTATATGACCATCCAGTGAATATTAGTTTCTGTTCCTCTAAATTCCGATTTCATTTTAACTCCTACGGTGGCTGATTTAGTCCAAGATTAATATGACTTCCAATTCGATCAAGTGATGAGGTTACTTTAGAAAACTATTATAATTTGCAGTTATTTAATTTGTCAATTAACATGTAGGTTATGACATCTATGCAAAATGAATAATAGTTTTACCTTTTCGTTATTTTTTACCATTTCATTGCTAACATCAGCGATCAGGTTCCCAGACGAATGCAAGCTAATCTTAGTAAAGTAACTTTTATCGGTGCTATCGTTATTCTGTATATTGTACGACATCACTAGCGTAAGGCAAAGTTTACATTGTAGGCTATATCAGTCTCAAGCAATCCCCCTCTTCACATTCGACACAGTGCCATCGTGTTAAAGCGCCAAAGCGAAGCTTGAATTTACGGGTATGTCCCTCTTTGGCTCATGTCCTTTCAAGATGGAGGGGCAACATGGCGACGCGCATTCGAACCCCTCACCCGTATGTATTTTCAATGGCATATTATACACCTACGAGAATACTTTATTACTTGAAAGAAGTAAATATACATTAATGAGCACATATATTTTTGAAAGAACTAAGTGTTTTTAGCTAAGAATAAACGAAAAAAGTATAGCTACACAGTATAGCTTTAATTAATGTGCCTCAGAATAAAACAATTAATTTTCCCTCCCTCTTGCAGCGACATCTCTTCTCTTCTTTGATGACCGGTTTACTGGCTTTAGAGCCGGGCAACCTGTCAATCACATGAGATCGACCAATAGCAAACAACAACTATCCAATCAATTCCCGTTGGACAAAATCAAGTCCCGCCCTAAAAAATTCTAGTTCGAGAAGCCATTTCACTTGGACATACTTCACAATAGGGAAGAAAAGACTATTGCAACTTCCAATTCATGCCGACTAAGACTCTAAAGGTCTTGCATAAAAAATATGAATTACATATTTCAAAAAAACTTTGAAAAGCAAAATTGTTTATAATAGCAAAAGTAAATGTCTAAATTAACCTCTTCAAATTCTTCAATATGTTCCTCCAACCTGATCAATAGCCATTTAATAGATATTATTAAAGCTTTAACCCTCTGTTATTAACAATTGTGCACTTTTCAGATGAACTTGTTTATGATATAGTACAAAAAAAATTCTGTTTGAGAAAATACAATGAATGCAAACTGGCAGAAGAAGAAAAGTTTGTTTATAATCATTCAGTTCGCATAAGATTAAGTAAAGTCATTAAGTATCAACTAGATTCTTTAATGTTAAATGTGTTTCTGAGATATTAAAAGGGCCTCTGTGTCTGTCGGACCCCCTACAGAACATGAGGGTTAACTCCTATTGATTGCTCAAATGAATTCACTACAGCTGCTCTGACAGTGTGTGAGTTTAATGCTTTAACTAAACAGTATGTCTGTTAAATGATTTTAAGATGTTATGATGGGGAAGCTCGGCTATATAATGGATGCTATAAAAGGCCTTTTAAATGTCACCTGACAGCTGCAGAACCGCGTGCACACGCACGCACGCGACACACACACACACACACACACACACACACACACACACACACACACACACACACACACACAGGTTTTGTTTTGGAACATTCCATAGATATAATGATTTTTATAACTGTATATCCCCTATTCATACCCCTATCCCCACCCATCAGAGACAATTTTCAGCTTTATTTGTTTAAAAAACATCACTTAGTGTGATTTATAAGATGTTTTCCTCATGGGGACTAAAAAAGTCCCCACAAGGACAAGGATTTTGGATATTGCCATCTTTGTAGGGAACACACACACACCCACACACATATACACATCTGGTTTACTATCTTTGTTGGGACTCTCCATAGACGTAATGGTATTATTACTATAGTACAAACTGTATATTCTCTCCCCTTAAATTAACCCTACCCATCACACAAAACTACAGGCATTTACACATTTTCAACAAAACTAATTCTGTATGATTTATAAGCTTGTTTCCTCATGGGGACCTCAAATTAGGTCCTCACAGTGACGTGAGTCCCCATGAGTCAGCGCACATTCAGGTTGAAGTCCCCACCGGGATAGAAAAACATGAAAACACAGGCATGCACACACACGTCTTTTTTATTTCTCCTTCATTCTAAAAAATGCTGGGTAAAAAACAACCCAAGTTGGGATGAAAATGGACTAACCCAGCTATTAGTCCATTTTCAACCCAACTTGGGTTGTTTTTTACCCAGCATTTTTTAGAATGAAGGAGAAATAAAAAAGATGTGTGTTTGTGCATATATATATCTTACTGCTTGAAAAAACAGTCTCACTTTAAAGCACACTTTATAATATTATCATTGCATTCAACCATTGCATCATTGCATCTTATCATTGCATCCTGTAATTAAAACAGTAGCATATACTACTGTCATGTCCTAGTGTTTTAACTACAGGAATGCACACATTTGAGACAAATTATATTCTTAAATAAAACATAATTAACAACTCATTTAAGCTCCTGATCAATAAAATGTTCACACATATTCAAATAAACAAAAACACACACTCAAAGCTAAAAGTGCACTGGAATGGTCTCGGTTGCTCAATCTCCTGCGGACGGAGTCAAAGGGTTCCCACCCCTCCTTCTGGCTGGCTTCAAACGAGCCGTCGAGGCGAAGCACGCCCCAGTCTGATCTGCATATGAGTAATATTCATGTGTGCGACGCAGCCAACACAGTCGCCCTCCACTGTTGATTCATATTACGTAAATCACACTTTGCAAAAGCAAAGATTACTGCGTTTAGCATTTGGGAGGAAGTTCTTTGTATTTGTGAATGCAGCCTTCACCTCAACACAAACCTGCATTGACATTAATATTAATGACTATGCTAATGAGCGCGGCTTGATGGGGGGACACTTATTCATATTAGATTCATTAATGTAATGAATTCATGGCATTATCAGATACTGTGTTCCGGTGTCCTTGATATGCAATGAGGGTTTAAAAGACCAAACGTATGGGAAGATAGGTGTGTCTAAGCTAAGCTTATATAACGTGGCGGGTGGGCCGAATGTAGATTTTCATAAAACACGTAATGTTCGACATTAAACAAAACAGGCCGAAACTGAGTTAATTTGCATCGGCCTCCGCCTGTAAGACGAGCTAAACTGCTTACCACCATTCAAAAACGATATCTCTCCGAAAGGGCCCAAATATGAGGGTGAAACCAATTTAACTAGTGGCCACCAAAGTCGTTAGCGGAGTGATCAGCATTGAGATTCGGCCCGTGTAAGCCTCTTATCAACGACGCTGTAGAACTCTGCCTCAGTTCTGAATTTCAGAGATATAGCAATACAATAAATTTGACATTTTAAAGCTTTGGCTTTACTTGTTAATTAGAAACTCATTTCAAATTGAACTTAGGGAACTTAATAAGTGCGTTTTTGGATCGAGGACTGTTTCGAGCAGGAAAAAGGAGGAGGGGGGGATGGAAAAGATCTGAGCGCCTACTTTCATATGAGATTGACTAAAGGTCTAGAATTCTGGGTCATTTTATTTAACTCCTAATCAAGAGGTATTCCAGGTGGGTTCCTTTTTAAGGTGATTTATGGCTGTCATATTGCAGTTTAATTTCGGTGTGGTATGAATCCATGCTCTTTTCATTTAGCTTAATATCACGGAGCCCGTGCTGCATTATCTCTAACCATTAAACAAAACGTGCACGGAAGTCGGTCTGGTAAATTGACAGAGTCAGGGAGGAAAAAGAAAAAAACGTTTTTGTAGCCAACGAAGGCCAACGAACGTGAGGCATTTGGCATGGAGGAGACGCTCGCTGCTTTGCATAATATCCCACTAACAGGCAATTAAATCACTGTCCCTCCTCATCCACAGGTGACTGTGACGTCCCACCTCCAGCAATAAGATGAAAGTCATCTGAACTGCTCCGAACGGACTCCACTCTAAATGCCGGTCTTTGAGAATTCAAGATTTCCAAAAAACCTATTATGCCCCTTTTTACAAAATGTTATAAAAGTCTTAGAATACACCACAGATCATTTATTATAGCATGCCCAAAACGCCCCTTTTTGGGTGTGTATGTTAAAATGCAAATGAGCTGCTGCTCCCCGGCCCCTCCTTTCCAGAAGAGGGCTGTGCCCTTACAGCTCATGCTTCGGATACTCTGACAACAACAAAACAGCTGTGACGTGACAGAGGAGGAGCTAAGCTAATAGGGCAGATTCCATCTCCAGTCGTGGGCGGAGCCTGTTACATTATGATGTCACAATCAGGGCTTGACATTAACACCAACACCGCCAAATGCGGGTAGATTCAGGAGTGGCGCGTAACGCAGTAACTCCTATAAGCCACTTTGGCGGGTTTAATTTTATACATTTTCAACTGTAGTCTTTTAAAAGGGCATTTGAAATAATAAACTAAGGCAATATAGTGTTCGCAGAATAGATACTTGATACCAACTGCGCTCTCTCTCACCTCTCCGACAGCGAGTGACACACAAACCCGCCTCCCCTCACTCACTCGCTTCATTTGCTCAGGAATTGGCGTGGGATTGCACGTATTGTGCATAATTTGACTCATTCCTGGAGATTTTGTGCTCACACCCAAAGTGCATGCACATAGAAAACCATCTTCAGTTCATTTTCGCTGCTTATTGCACTTAAACAGTCAAATACACACAAATTAACGTCAAAATGCTGGTCTGGGTGAGTATTTGCGTAAAAACAGTCAGTTATGTTTTAAGTGAACTTAAATAGTTGAGAAAGAAAACGCATGTGTAAGAGTATAATGGATCTGTGCGTAAGTTCTTAAAGTAACAGCAACCTAATATATACCTGCTGCCAAATTATGCCAAATTATATATGACAGTTTTTCCCCATGGTATCAATGTCAAAACTGTGGCCAGTGAAAATACTTTAACTTTGGTAAACCACTAGCCACAGTGGCTGGTGAGCAGAAAAGTTAATGTTAAGTCCTGGTCACAATGTATAGAAAATGCGAACGACTCATTTGTGGGTGGATTTCTACCATTGTACACACTGCCAACACACATTTATGTTCAAACACCTCAAGTGAATTCTGCATTATAGGTCCCCTTTAATGCATGGCATGTATAGAAAGTGCAATACACTGGGTTTCTATATATATATATATATGTATGTTATTTTAAATATATATTTTTAATTGCTTGATTGAGTTCAATGTACTTCGGGAGTAAAACCAAAATTGTGAGACTTTATCAGCAATTAACTGGATTGTGAAAAATGGGAATTACGTACCAGAATGGAGCCTGATGACAGCTGAAAAGTAGGAGAAATGTGTGACGTCAGATGGGAAACAAGGTGTAACGGAGAAAGTCATTACATTAAACATTGCATGTACAATAAAACCAGGAACATCCATTAAAAAAAAATAAAGAAATAGGGTCAGTTTTGATTTCATGTTGAACTGTTAAAGAAATTTTCAGATTAAATGCTCCAGTAAATTCAGATAATAATATCACAGCCAGGCTGAGCCAAGTGTGCTGAAAAATGCCTAATTAACACAGATCCCTCCTGTAGTTTCTCAAACTGCCATCAGATGTAGCATCGCTGGCCCTGCTACCCCCTCGCAGGGATCATCCCACCCCACAGCGAGGGCCCCTGCATGGGGGGAGCTCCATCATTTTACCTCAGCGCTTCCCACCACCTCCTCACTAATGGCTGCTGGGACTATCCAATCAATCCTGTCTCTATTACGGCATAAGACTTTAAAATCAGCTAGTATTATTATTACACCAGTCAAATTACACAGGTACAATCTTTTACCTTTTCGTAGGCCTGCTAATGAGTCAAAATTCAAAAGTCTTTTCAAAAGTGTATAACATCATCAAAAATCAAAAAAAGATGAAGCAAATTAATTGAGCACACAGGCAATTTTAAGATCAGATTTATGGCTCTGGGTCTTTAAATTTATATGAGCTAACGTAAAGTAATGTCTAAACTTGTGTAAAGTGTCATTTTATGGATGACTTTGCATATTCATAGGGTAACTGATAAATATACACATGTTTAATTTGAATAAAATTATAAAAACATAATAGCGAAACAAATAAAATGATATACAGTATGTTAATAAATTGGTTTTAAAAGCATGAGTTTGTGCACTTAAAAACGCTGGGTTGTTTTTAACACATGTTTGGGTCAAATATGGACAAACAAAAGTTTATTGGTTTAAACTAAAAAAAAAAAAAGTTAAACCCATAGGTTGGTTTGTCCATATTTTACCCAAATATGGATGTTTTAGAGTGTGATATAATACAAATCTGATATTACAACACATCCCACTAAAATACATGATTATGATTAGTAAGTCGTGGCATTCAGTGAAAAAAATATACATGAATAATGAAGTAAGTAACCCTGTATAACTGACCACTCACCAGGAAAATATTACCATCGTTTTTATTAAAACTAAGATATCTCATTTAAAAAATGAATACAGCAAATGGGTAGTTGACGTGACATGGCATTTTCACTATCACACAAGATAAAAATGAACATAATTAGTATTATCATTGTTTATTACATGGACCTGTTGTCATAAAAACTGCTGTGTATAGATTTTTAACATTTTTGAGCCAATTTCAAAAATGGCCAATGGTGTGACAGTCTCAAGCATGGTTCAGTACATTACAAATTAAAAAGCAAAGCATACAAATGTTAATAAATTCCTCAGGCATAATTTTACAAGTGTCTATTTTAGTAAATGGCAATCTTTTTTTCAAATATTTCTAAAAGTGTAGGAACTTGAAAACGGACACCAGGCTATCTGACAAGTTTAATTGGTTGAAGGACCCCATTTAAGGTATTAATAATAATATTAACTTTTTTCTTCAAAAGTGTTGTTTAACAAAAAAACAAAAAAAAGCATTTTTACTGCTTATGTATCAACAACCCAAATACAATTCTGTCTGTCCCCGTAATTCAATGGCTAAACACACACTAAACAACAACAACTGTCTTTGAAACAACCACAACAATAACACAAGACTTCCCCGTTTCATTCATAACTGTGCCATGCTCCTATTTTGTCTCCACATAATTTTAACAAGTACATAAAAAAGCATTATTTATATATAGGAGAACATTTGACCAGAAAAAAAAATATTTTGTCAGGCCAGAAATGCTTGAAAAACAGTAAATAGCGTCGGTTACAGAACTCCTTTGTTGCACTGCTGCCCTTCACAATAAAATTACAGTATCTTCCCGCGCATTTACTCAGAGCGCGAATATATGACTGGGGCCGTGGTTAAAAATGGCGGCCTTCACAGAGAGTGAAAAAGTGACTCTCATTCTTAAAGATGGATGGGCTGCACTTCGAAGCCACTGAGCGCTCTGTTTATTTAAAGCCGTGGGATTGTTCGTGAAGGATAATTCTGGTCAGCAGTTGGTCCCCGGTTCGGAGGGAAAGCAGGACCACCGCCAGGCGCCTGACAGTGATGGAGGGCGCAAACACACATGCGCAGATTCATCTTGAGCCGCGGGGTCGAAGTGGAGACACGCACACGTGCGGAGAACGGTTTGTGACTGCGCACAAACACACCGCGTTCAAAACTAGTTAAAAATAGTTACAGTAACTTGTAAATGAACATATAAAGGATGTACAATGCCGTTTAAAAGTGTATGGTCGGTTGGAAAAGCTCACTAACGCTGCATTTAGCTATTTAATCAAAAATATTGTAAAAATGTAACTACAATTTAAAACAACTATCATATTTGAGTATGTATTTTATTTTTGTGAGGCAAAACTTGAGTTTTCAGCATCATTAGTCATATGTCACATGATTCTTCAGAAATCATTCTAATAGGCGGATTTGCTGCTCAAGAAAAATGTCTTACTATTATCATCAGTATAATATATATTTTTGTGGAACCTGTGATACTTTTTCAGGATTATTTGATAAAGTGAAAGCTCAAAAGAACAGCATTTATTTCCATAAAAAAATATTTTGTAACATTATAAATATATTTACTGTCACTTTTGATCAATTTAATGCATCCTTGCGACACAAAAGTAATATCTTTAAAGAAACCCCAAACTTTTACACAGTGTAGCCTATCATAGTCATAAAAGCTCATAAAGAGAAAATACATCTGGCTAAATACTACAGTACTAAGCACATAATCCAAACACAACACAACTGAAAGTCTTCTAAATCCCTACATAACTCAAGTCTAAACACTATCAACTCTCCCCATTTCATCTTCAAAACAACATTTCATTTCAATATTTACTCTCCAAATCCAGTCGCATATAAAGCATGCTGGGAACTGGAAATCCCCTGGCCAGTTTCATTTAATGCAAACAAAAATGATCCATGTAGTCCCAAAACAGATGGATTAAGTAAACCACCCATCCTCAAAAAGTGCTTGTTTTGCTGCTTGCTCAATTTACTTAAAACGAGCCCATTTTAATGAAGTAAATTGATCAGGCAGCAAAACAAACATTCTTTGAGTAAAAATCTATTGGTTTTAGAGTGACACAAACCAACAAACACCCCAGACTGAATCAAACCCATTGCTTATACTCACTCATGTTTGTGCTATTGTTTTCCCTCCAAAATTATTTCACTTCCTGTAGGATGATATCAATGGGGAATTGGCTTTTGTTTGGTTAAAGAGATTTTTAAAGACTAACGAGATGTCTATTTTACACATTTAAGTGATTGCACACAATAAAATTGAGAAAACTGAGGAACTTTATCTACAATATATTGTCTCCGACCATTTATGTACGGCGATGTCTCCATCAATCAATGTGCCTTCATTAAAACACTGCTCTTTCTGGAGAACAGAAGACATGAACGAAGCTTTAAGTGTGTGTGTGTGTGTGTGTGTGTGTGTGTGTGTGTGTGTGTGTGTGTGTGTGTGTGTGTGTGGACTGGTAATCCCTACGGTATGGGGACAAAATGTCCCCACAAAGATGGCAATATCCAAAATCCTTGTCCTTGTGGGGACATTTTTTGGTCCCCATGAGGAAAACATCTTATAAATCACACTAAGTGATGTTTTTTGAAAATGTAAAAACGCAGCATGTCACCTGTGATGGGTAGGTTTAGGGGCAGGGGGAGTGTGTGTGTGTGTGTGTGTGTGTGTGTGTGTGTGTGTGTGTGTGTGTGTGTGTGTGTGGTAGGTTTAGGCAGGGGCAGTGTAGGGGGATAGAAAATACGGTTCGTACAGTATAAAATGCATTACGCCTATAGAATGTCCCCATAAAACATGGAAACACAATGTGTGTGTGTGTGTGTGTGTGTGTGTGTGTGTGTGTGTGTGTGTGTGTGTGGGCATGTTTTGTGAAATATCAGGACACAAATGTGTATAATGACATGGGTATGACATAGGTATTACAAAAGAGGGTGAAATATGAGGACGTTCCCCATGTCCTCACTTTTCAAAATGCTTATAAATCACACAGGATGAGGTTTTTTCACAGAAAGTAAACTGTGCAGTCTCCTGTGATGGGTAGGTTTAGGGGCAGGGGCAGTGTAGGGGATAGAAAATATGGTTTGTACAGTATAAAATGCATTACGCCTATGGAATGTCCCCACATTTCACAAAAACAAACATGTGTGTGTGTGTGTGTGTGTGTGTGTGTGTGTGTGTGTGTGTGTGTGTGTGTGTGTGTGTGTGTGTGTGTGTGTGAAAGTGATAGAAGTATGTATTTGTGTATTCAAGCTGCCCTCTACTGTTGATTGTTTCAATGACAAGACAAAGGTTGATAAGAATAGAGGAGACCCTGTTGTCTCTCACTGAGACAAACACTCGCGGAGACACACAAATGAGCACATGAACAGCAGCATAACTGACACCTGCGTCTGCTCATCGGGTCCCAATCCGCCGTGTGCAACATTAATCTTTTTGAGTGAACATAACTGTAAAGGGGAGACCGGGGCTAGTTGTCACAAGATCTATTTCAGGTTTTGAGTCAAAAGTACAATTACACAAACTCTTGAATCTAGAATTCTTTTAATCTAGAAGAGTAACTTGTCATATGTGACCCTGGAGCACAAAACCAGTCGCACCGGTATATTTTTGGCAATAGCCAACAATACATTGTATGGGTCAAAATTATTGATTTTTCTTTTATGCCAAAAATCATTAGGATTGTAATTAAAGATCATGTTCCATGAAGATATTTTGTAAATGTCCTACCGTAAATATAACAAAAATGTATTATTAGTAGTAATATGCATTGCTAAGAACTTCATTTGGACAACTTTAAAGGTGATTTTCTCAATATTTTCTCAATATATATATATTTTTTTTTTTGGCACCCTCAGATTCCAGATTTTCATATCCTATGAAATATTGTCATATCCTAACAAATCATACATCAATGGAAAGCTTATTTATTCAGCTTCCAGAAAAGGTAAATCTCAATTTGAAAAGAATTGAACCTTATGGCTGGTTTTGTGGTCCAGGGTCACATATGTGTTGATGATTTGATGAAGTGAAAACAATGGTTTGGAGTTTGTTACATTTTACATTTTTGCCATTTCATGAATAGCACGTCACTCATAAATTTTAGGTTTTACTGATTGAACTTCTATTTACAGTAATAAAATGTTTCATTAACTGATATAATTTAGTATACCAACCTACTACTACTACTACTACTACTCAAAAACTACTAATATATAGAAAGTGCACAGTGTCACACACACACATGCAAAACACAATCATGGTAATACACAAGCAGAGCAGGCAAGATTATACATACAAATTGCAATTGGTTACTGATTACAAATTACTTGACAAAAACTGTAGTAAAAATGTAATCCATTACATTATACAGGTCCTTCTCAAAAAATTAGCATATTGTGATAAAAGTTCATTATTTTCCATAATGTAATGATAAAATTAAAATTTCATATATTTTAGATTCATTGCACACCACCTGAAATATTTTAGGTCTTTTATTGTTTTAATCCTGATGATTTTGGCATACAGCTCATGAAAACCCAAAATTCCTTTCTCAAAAAATTAGCATATCATGAAAAGGTTCTCTAAACGAGCTATTAACCTAATCATCTGAATCAACTAATTAACTCTAAACACCTGCAAAAGATTCTAAACACCAAAAATCTCCCAGCCTGGTTCATTACTCAAAACCGCAATCATGGGTAAGACTGCCGACCTGACTGCTGTCCAGAAGGCCATCATTGACACCCTCAAGCGAGAGGGTAAGACACAGAAAGACATTTCTGAACCAATAGGCTGTTCCCAGAGTGCTGTATCAAGGCACCTCAGTGGGAAGTCTGTGGGAAGGAAAAAGTGTGGCAAAAAACGCTGCAC
Organism: Gobiocypris rarus; assembly: GCA_023029165.1. Classification (NCBI taxonomy): domain Eukaryota; kingdom Metazoa; phylum Chordata; class Actinopteri; order Cypriniformes; family Gobionidae; genus Gobiocypris; species Gobiocypris rarus. The sequence goes on from CM040910.1 coordinate 45,557,875, forward strand.
AACGAGAAGAGGTGACCGGACCCTGAGGAAGATTGTGGAGAAGGACCGATTCCAGACCTTGGGGGATCTGCGGAAGCAGTGGACTGAGTCTGGAGTAGAAACATCCAGAGCCACCGTGCACAGGCGTGTGCAGGAAATGGGCTACAGGTGCCGCATTCCCCAGGTCAAGCCACTTTTGAACCAGAAACAGCGGCAGAAGCGCCTGACCTGGGCTACAGAGAAGCAGCACTGGACTGTCGCTCAAATTTTGTATGTCATTCGAAATCAAGGTGCCAGAGTCTGGAGGAAGACTGGGAGAAGGAAATGCCAAAATGCCTGAAGTCCAGTGTCAAGTACCCACAGTCAGTGATGGTCTGGTTGTGCCATGTCAGCTGCTAGTGTTGGTCCACTGTGTTTTATCAAGGGCAGGGTCAATGCAGCTAGCTATCAGGAGATTTTGGAGCACTTCATGCTTCCATCTGCTGAAAAGCTTTATGGAGATGAAGATTTTGTTTTTCAGCACGACCTGGCACCTGCTCACAGTGCCAAAACCACTGGTAAATGGTTTACTGACCATGGTATTACTGTGCTCAATTGGCCTGCCAACTCTCCTGACCTGAACCTCATAGAGAATCTGTGGGATATTGTGAAGAGAAAGTTGAGAGACGCAAGACCCAACACTCTGGATGAGCTTAAGGTTGCTATCGAAGCATCCTGGGCCTCCATAACACCTCAGCAGTGCCACAGGCTGAAGCAGTCATTTCTGCAAAAGGATTCCCCACCAAGTATTGAGTGCATAACTGAACATAATTATTTGAAGGTTGACTTTTTTTGTATTAAAAGCACTTTTCTTTTATTGGTCGGATGAAATATGCTAATTTTTGGGGTTTTCATGAGCTGTTTGCCAAAATCATCAGTATTAAAACAATAAAAGACCTAAAATATTTCAGTTGGTGTGCAATGAATCTAAAATATATGACATTTTAATTTTATCATTACATTATGGAAAATAATGAACTTTTATCACAATATGCTAATTTTTTGAGAAGGACCTGTATATACTTAAGGCAAAATATTCAGACTACTTTTGGACCTAACTTGTTTATCACATTGATTTGAGTAGGATAATGTTGCACCATATTGATATAAAAATACAAAGAGAAAGAAAATATATTCCATTCTTTGTTATGAACAACATGAAGAGCATTAAGAGCATGAAGATTACATTACGTCAGGGTTTTTCAGACTGCGGTTTGGGAGTTCAATGAAAAACTATTAAGTAAATAATTAATAATAAAAAATTTAAAATAAAAACAATAAAAATAAAGCACTTACTAAAATTTAATTTGTTTATACATGCATGTCGTGTGACCATTAACCAACATCAGAACTGTGAACTTAATTATTATTATTATTTATTACTATTTTTATTGACTTATTGACCTAACTTTAAAAATTAGAATCTCAGGTACTTCAAATAAATATATTATATAAAAGAAATTTCAGCTGTCAAAAAAGTTGTGGAATCCCTTTTTTTACACACACTCAGAAAAAAGGGTACAAAGCTGTCACTGGGGTGGTACTTTTTCTAAAGGTGCTCTTTTGTTTCTTTAAGTTGCCAATATGCACCCTTTCGGTTCAAAAGTGTACCGCCCCAGTGATAGCTTCTTTTGCTAAGTTTAAGGACACTAAATATCCAACTATATACTGATCTGCCTGTACTGATACCACTTGTGAATGTTGGATGCTTCTGTGTCCTCGTTAGGAATGTAAATTTGACCTTAATAGCTGGCGTACAGCCCCCACCCGACACACACACCCCGACAACTACATTAGTATTTTCGTTGCGCCATAGCGCGCACAATGAATTCTAATCGCGGCCCAGGACCGCGTGGACTGGTTCCATATGCTAACTAGGCCAGCGTCGGCGATCCGGCCGCCTCTCGGCATTTCCATATCATCAGAATTCAGTTACCTGACATAATAACAGAGATGTGGGGCTCTGATGTGTCAGCTTCATGTATACGTTGGCAGCAAGATCCAGCCACACTCAAAGTCAAGTGGATGTTAATGCCTCCCACACTCAAAGTCAGACTGATTTACCTCACAAAGCTTTGTGCGCTTTAATATGATGACTCCTCCACACAGAACCCTCTTTAAAGAGGAAATTGTGGTTTTTAACCTCAGAATATTATCTTCTTTCTTCTTCTTCTCTTTCCGCAGGCTGTGGGCAAACGCCCGCAAGGTATTTGGCAAGGCCGGAACAGCCCCGACTCTGATAATCCCGGCTCTTTAAGTGCTGATAAGACAAGCAATTTAATGTAATTATAAACCTGGTGGCACAAATGGAACGGCAGTATTTTCAAATGGCGTAATACGCTAAAGTACACTTCACGATTTGAATCGTGCTCAGAGCCCGCTCCTCCAATTACCTCCTAGATGACAATACAGCCATAAAAGTAATTTTGCTCAAAATTTGACATTATCAACATAATTGGCTCTTACTGAAGGCTTGCGTGACACATTCATCAAATCTCCGGCTATAAATACAACAGCGCGATGCGTTAAGAGGCTGAGCAAACACAGCTCATCTCTCAAATAAACGTTGTTGACTAACACTATCATTACCTCGGCGCTTAATTACTTTTTGCTTTTTTGATTTAATTGCTTCAATAAAAAGAATCTGTAATGCATTTTTAATTACACTGTCCAAGTGACCTATGTAGAGAGAATTTTACAACAGTGGGCCAATAATTAGCCTGTCATAGCTCAGTTAGCGAGTATTGTGAAGCTGTCCTCTCGCTGCACTGCCTCCGGCGTGACGGCCACACGAGGCTCGCGTATTTTAGCTCTCATTCTTTTTTACAATAGTCTGACAATAAGAGCTGTACCAGAAGATGTGGGTTGCCTAATTTGGGTGGTGTCAGCCATTCAGAGGCTCCGGCGTGCTGGAATCTCTCGGGATCAGATTTAAGACGACCCCCGGTTGAGCCTCGGCCTCTCGCGAACTTTGCTAAAGTGGCCGCACAGCTTGTATTGTTGAGGAAAATATCTATTTAGGAAGTTTTGCATTGGGAACATTTACTTTGTTACATGAAAGTTGAGGAACAAAAATCAATGGTTTCAGTGCCAAACTCTGATTGAACATCTCAGAGTATAAAAATTTGTGAGAATAAAATGTAAAGTCCCAACTGTGAGAACAGATGAGACAATACGTCTGGAAAGTAAGGAATTAATGCTGAGATAAAGGTATATATATATAAAATAATGTAATTATAAGATAATCAATAATAAGAAAAAATCATGACTGTGAGATGCAAAGATGTGACAGCAAGATAAGTCATCATTAATTATGAAAAATAAAGTTGAAATTATGAGTTATTGAAATCACAATTGAGAGATATAGTGTCACATTGTGAGAAATTGTGAGAGATATAAAATTGTAATTGTGAGAGATCTCATAAGTTCAACTTTATAGGCTCTCATATAATTGACTCAACATTGCAACCTTTTTTTTCCCGATTGCAAATCTGCATTGGCTCAGATGTGCAATTTTATTTTTTATATAAAACTTTTTTTTTTTGTAAGATTGCAACGATTGCAATTTTGAAAATTAAGTTGAGATATTAACTATACACACACACACACACACACACACACACACACACACACACACATATATATATATATATATATATATATATATAAACTTGCAATTGTGAGATATAGTCACAATTAAAAAATAAAATCACTGTGAGGTATAAAGTCAGTTTTATGAAAAATTAAATTGCAATTCTGAGACAATCCAGAATTGCAATCAGGAAAAAAGATGCAATTGTGAGTAAATTATGAGATATAAAGTTGCACTTATGAGGAAAAAGTTGCTTTGTAAGATGTCAATTATGATTTTTTTTTTTTTTGCAATTATAAGAAATAAAGTTGAGATATTAACTATATACAGGTCCTTCTAAAAAAAAAAGCATATTGTGATAAAAAATCATTATTTTCCATAATGTAATTATAAAAATTAAACTTTCAAATATTTTAGATTCATTGCACACCAACTGAAATATTTCAGGTCTTTTATTGTTTTAATACTGATGATTTTGGCATACAGCTCATGAAAACCCCAAATTCCTATCTCAAAATATTAGCATATCATGAAAAGGTTCTCTAAACGAGCTATTAACCTAATCATCTGAAGCAACTAATTAACTCTAAACACCTGCAAAAGATTCCTGAGGCTTTTAAAAACTCCCAGCCTGGTTCATTACTCAAAACCGCAATCATGGGTAAGACTGCCGACCTGACTGCTGTCCAGAAGGCCATCATTGACACCCTCAAGCGAGAGGGTAAGACACAGAAAGACATTTCTGAACGAATAGGCTGTTCCCAGAGTGCTGTATCAAGGCACCTCAGTGGGAAGTCTGTGGGAAGGAAAAAGTGTCGCTGCACAACGAGAAGAGGTGACTGGACCCTGAGGAAGATTGTGGAGAAGGACCGATTCCAGACCTTGGGGGACCTGCGGAAGCAGTGGACTGAGTCTGGAGTAGAAACATCCAGAGCCACCGTGCACAGGCGTGTGCAGGAAATGGGCTACAGGTGCCGCATTCCCCAGGTCAAGCCACTTTTGAACCAGAAACAGCGGCAGAAGCGCCTGACCTGGGCTACAGAGAAGCAGCACTGGACTGTCGCTCAAATTTTGCATGTCATTCAGAAATCAAGGTGCCAGAGTCTGGAGGAAGACTGGGGAGAAGGAAATGCCAAAATGCCTGAAGTCCAGTGTCAAGTACCCACAGTCAGTGATGGTCTGGGGTGCCATGTCAGCTGCTGGTGTTGGTCCACTGTGTTTTATCAAGGGCAGGGTCAATGCAGCTAGCTATCAGGAGATTCTGCTGAAAAGCTTTATGGAGATGAAGATTTCGTTTTTCAGCACGACCTGGCACCTGCTCACAGTGCCAAAACCACTGGTAAATGGTTTACTGACCATGATATTACTGTGCTCAATTGGCCTGCCAACTCTCCTGACCTGAAGCCCATAGAGAATCTGTGGATATTGTGAAGAGAAAGTTGAGAGACGCAAGACCCAACACTCTGGATGAGCTTAAGGCCGCTATCGAAGCATCCTGGGCCTCCATAACACCTCAGCAGTGCCACAGGCTGATCGCCTCCATGCCACGCCGCATTGAAGCAGTCATTTCTGCAAAAGGATTCCCCACCAAGTATTGAGTGCATAACTGAACATAATTATTTGAAGGTTAATTTTTTTTATATTAAAAACTCTTTTCTTTTATTGGTCGGATGAAATATGCTAATTTTTTTAGATAGGAATTTTGGGTTTTCATGAGCTGCTTGCAAAAATCATCAGTATTAAATAAAAGACCTGAAATATTTCAGTTGGTGTGCAATGAATCTAAAATATATGACATTTTAATTTTATCATTACATTATGGAAAATAATGAACAATATGCTATTTTTTTTTAGAAGGACCTGTATATATGATATAAACATGCATTGCAAGAATATGCTTTTTTTTGTTGCTCTGCGATGAAAAGGGCTTCCATAAACAGCTCACACTCATAGTAAAAGCACTTTAACGCATGACTCAAGTGCCTTTTATTGTTTCATTTCATCATTGGCAACTTTCACACATCACACCTGAAGCACTGCTGCCGGTTCTTAAAGATGTTGGAGCGTAAAGTGCAACACAACGGTGCTCGTGGCTTTCTTTCCACTCACTGGGTTTAATATACTTCTGGCCGATTGCACCTCACGGTTATTCATATTCATACAAAAAGCACAAAAGCGTTTCTCCAGTTCTTCACATTAACCTGCGTCAGTGAACAAACACACAGAGAAAACGCCACACTGGCCTGACCCTCCCAGCTCTTCATTGGCAGGTATTATTTTTTGATACAATAAATAAAACAGGAAGGAGACCAGCAGCATCGCCGGGAAACAATATGTGCTGCTCCTCTCTGTACTGACTATTCAACACACTCGAGTCTCAGATCATTGCACACAATCTTTACAGACCTGAGCTGCTGTGTGCAGCCATGTCAGCGTGCGGTCCAGGTAGTGTGTGTGTGACAGTCAGCAGGAAACATGGTGATATTTGTAATATGTCGAGGACAAATGTCTCGTCATTTTATCCCTCGCTGAGAGGATCCTGGTGGCAGGTAGTCTGTCAGGTGATGCTTCAATAGAGATCGATCAAAGACCCTAATCAGGCCGGTCTCATATGGGAAAACATCGCTGTTGAGACCTTTATCCATGTACCACCTGGAAGTCACATCGGTGGCGTTTGCACCTCATTCTCAGGATCCCGTCAAGCTTCTTAAGATGATCACATGTCTGAGTGTGACTTTTCATAACGCCTATTGTTCAAAAGCCACAATATGATGTATATAAAATAAATATACAGATAAATGTACAGTTTCTAAAATGAATCACCATTACAGCACTCTTGTGAATCTTGTGAAGCCGTGCAATAGGTTTGTGTGAGAAACTGAGAAACTTTTATGCATTTAATTTAATGCACTGAAGAATGCAAAGAAAATGTAATGCACTCATTCAACATGTCACAAACCAATAGCATTTTACAGCATTGACCTCAGTGGTGGTTTTTTTGCCAGTTCTGGCACTTATTCCTAAGAGTCATGATAGTCTACTCAACCCTATAAACAAATATTTCTAATAAAACTAACTTAGGTTTTCACTGTACTAATCACTGCAATGTCTTCAGACCCAAATATATCATTTTGAATTATGAACCGAAGGGATATCATACATTATTAACGCCTTATTCCATAATAAGGCCTCTTTGCTATTCAATAATATAAAGTATATTGTAGTTATTGAAGCTCTGAGACTGGCAAAAGCAGATTCTAAATCCTCAGTACTCATCTTGGTGGATCTGTCAGCTGCTTTTGAGACACTTAACCACCAGATCCTCCCGTCAACCCTCATGACGAAGGGCATCTCAGGAACCGCACTCTCAGGGTTTTGTGGAGGGGTGAGGTGTCTAAGTCGCAGTATTTAGCTACTGGGATGCCTCAGGGTTCAGTGCTGGGACCGCTTCTCTTCTCCATCTACATGTCATCACTAGGATCAGTCATTCAGAAACATGGTTTTTCTTATCACTGCTACACTGATGACACACAACTCTAACTCTCAGTCAAACCAGATGATCTGACAGTAGCATCTCGGCCTGCCTGACAGACATAACCTGCTGGATGAAGGACCACCACCTTCAACTCAACCTTGCAAAGACAGAACTTGCTTGTTGTCACTTCATCACAACTTCTCCATTCAGCTAGGTTCATCAACCATAACTCCATCCAGGACAGCCAGGAACCATAGAGTTGTGACTGATGATCAGTTAAGCTTCACAGACCACATTGCTAAAACTGCCTGGTCCTGCAGATTTGCCTTATACAACATTAGGAAGATCAGGCCTGAAACTCCTTGGACCAGCTCTTGTTCTATCCAGACTGGACTATTGTAATGCCCTCTTGGCAGGCCTTCCAGCATGCACTGTCAAACCTCTGCAACTGATCCAGAATGCAGCAGGTAGAGTGGTCTTTAATGAGCCGAAGAGAGTGCATGTTACACCTCTCCTCATAAAATTACACTGGTTGCCAATTGCCGCTCACATCAAATTCAAGGCACTGATGTTTGCTTACAGATCAACCACTGGCTCTGCATCCCTATACCTAAACTCATTACTTGCATTAATTAGTATATACCTTGTGGTGCCATCCCGAAGAGGCACAATCACTTTCACGGATCTTTACCTTGACTGTTCCAAGCTGGTGGAATTACCAGCCTAACACAACTGAGCCATTTTCAAGAAACAGCTAAAGACACATCTGTTTCCGTCAACATGACCTATTCTATATATCTATTTTTTATGTCTACTGTGCAATAGACTAACTGGGATAGTCACAGCACTTAAATATTGTTGCTTTGTTGTTGGTTGCTTCTAATGCTCTACTTCGGATAAAAGCTTCAGTTAATGTAAATTAAATGTAAATATAAGTCCTGCATTTATTCAGTCTTCCATGTATTTTGTAGCTTACAGTAACAAATTAATTAGTAATGGACACTACGAGGCTAAACTGCACCTTGAAAAATGTAATATATAGTTAATTAATGCAATTGATAAAGATTTTCAGTGAATAATGTCGTAAATTAGAGTCTAAATTAGAGACTTCAAAAGTAATATAATGAACAGGTTAACATTTATTGCGCTTTTTGTCATTTTGGTTCTTGAAAGTGTCCAGTTTCTTTGTATAGAAGTCATACGATAGCTTTGCGGTCACATTTAAGTCATTCACAGATAATCTTGACCTCTGCCAAAACAATGACATTTCTTTTGTATTTATGTTCAGACTCAGAATAAAAAATATGTGGCAAATATTCAGAATATACCTTGCACAAAGCTATTCTAAGACTTTGGAAGATTTAGCGCGTAAGTCATATGGAGGCTCGTTCACACCAAGGACATGAACTATAATGATAGCGATAAAGAGTTTTAAAAATCATTTAAAATGTAAAATAATAGGAGAGTCCACACCACAACTACTGTATAACGATTACAGCACAGAGAAACAATATCATTGGAATCACTTTCATGATATTTTTTCCCAGCTGATGAGCGATGAAAACATTGCCAGCTAATCAGAATCCATCCAGAGTGCAAGCATTTAAAGCAGAAGACAGATGACAAAACAGAACATTATTGTTTGCTGTCGCTAATTTAATCAGTTATCATTCTTGGTGTGAACAGGCCTTTATGGCCTTCAGACCTAAATCTAAGCTTTGTGCAAGGTATATTCTGAATATTTGCCACATATTTTTGAAATATGAAATTTCATTGTTTTGCAGAGGTCAAGATTATCTGTGAATGACTTAAATGTTAGCGCAAAGCTATTGTATGACTTCTGTACAAAGAAGATGTCATTAAGAAGTATGGGGAAAATGCATGAAAAATGAAAATGAGGTTGAGTATAAAATATTTTTGGGTGTACTACTGCTTTAAGCCATACTTTGTTTATTTGTTAATTTGGTTTGTAACTTAGGCAGTGTATTTATCAGGGGAGGTGTCTTTTCTATTAAAGCTGAGACTCAGATATGAATACAAACTGTGCATGAGAGCGCTTGTCCTTTGAGCAGAGCACAGAGCCACAGCAGCACTAGTGTGGAGAGCTCTGACCTTCTTATTCTGCTATGGCACTGGCAGGCAGCCATATTGATTGAAGTATTTCTGGACTTCTCTCCTGAATCTCCAGGTGGACTTGAGGGGCCTCGGTCCCTAAGAACCTCAAACCAAAGCTCTCCGTTTTAAATCTCTCCATCCAATGAGAGAAGGAGAGGGAGGGGTTGGAAGAAGGACCGGCGCTGCCTTGGGAACGGTGGAGGAAGAAGACGAGGGGGGAGTGTGTGTTTGGCGCTGAGCTGCTCGAGCGCTGCTGAGAGCATGGACAATTAGACGAGTCCCCAGTGTCTCTTTGCTCTCTGGCTGCCTGGTGGGTTGCTCCACGGGCTGTGAGCCGAGGGATCGGCGCCTGGATGGGCCTTAGGCCGAGTGCTGGGGGAAACCCGTAATCCGCTTCCCCCACCTCTGAGAGCCTCGGGAGGGTGGGCGAGATAGAGGAAAGAGAGAGTCTTTGTCAATAGAGCTCTAAGACAGCAGATTCTGACACTCACACACACTGATTGGTGTCATTTCAAGCGGATTTTCCCTCGGCTGGATGTCAGGCGACTTTTTATCCGCACTTGGAGTCGATTTGGGGGAACATGTGACATGTTTTCTAAACTAACTGTAGAAAAATGAATCTTTGTACACACCCATTCATGGCTTTAACCATCATAGATGTTTAGTGGTGGTCAACTGGTGGGTTGCAGCGCAAACATTTCCTTTTAAGTTATTAAAATTCCCGGAGTGTCCATTTACACTAAGTGCAAATAGACTGCCTTATTGGCAGAGGCTGTTTACACTAACTCCGCCCACTGACACCTGGTTAGGTCAACAAACGCTAGGATTGGCAATAGAAACAATAGTGTAGGGATAAGAAAGTTTTGACGCAAGTTCAAATCCATCTTTTGCCAAACTCACTCTACATATATCAGATCTCACATATCAGATCAGAAAGGCATTAATTTTTTATAAAAATGAAGAGAATATTTGAAAATTGGAAATAAATTAACATGTCCAACATGTTTAATAATAAAGCGTTTATCGGTTAGGGTTAGGTGTAGGTGCATCAATTAAATAATTTGAGAAATATAATAATTTACACTGTTATTGCATACCATTTAATGTACAGCAACCCTGAGGTGCAAATAGCATTTATAAGTATAAATAGCATCAAACAACTATTTACACCTATTACAAAGAATATATTGCTATTTTTACATAGTATAAATGGCATCTATCGCTAAGAAAATATGCCATATTTACTTATTTTTACAAATAACAGCTGCCTAAAATTACTGAATTACTAAGTTACTGCCTGATCCTCTCATAAAATGTTATATTTTATTCAAAAAACACAAATGGAAAACTTTTATTTAATATATTCAGTGCTTGAAAGTGTTTGTTTATCCCACACACATATGAATGATTCGGGTGTGCGGGGCAGTATATTTTTAATGTAAATAACAGAATGAAGAACCATATAATAGTGCATGATTAGTACAGTAAAATTATCCAATTTTAAGAGAAGACACTTCCCATACCTGTTGTCCATTATGTAAATTGGTTTGCATCCAAACAAACTATTCTTTAGCTAAAAACATCTAAATTTGGCTTAAAATGAATCTGTCACTTGGTAGAAATTAGACAGAAAAAAAGACAAATATATTTATTTTATGATTTTATATAACATTAAAATAGCATACTCTGGAAATCACTGCATTACACGTTGATCAACATGGGAATTTATTGACTTGTTCTTGAAAGTAATTTTTTTGTTTGTTTTCTTCTAATGCTGTGACTTTAGCAGTTCTGTAATATCTCATTTCTCATTTTGAGTGTATTGCATTATACTGAAGGTCTGTTTTTCTAGTCTGAAGAGCAGGTTTAAAGTAGTCCCCGTTGGCTCTGGAGCGCGTAAAGCTTAAAATGAACTGTGGCATCCTCCCGCCTGGAATCAAGGCAGCGGCTCTCCTTGAAATTCCCCCAGCCCGTGACATAATTTACCAGTTCACCGTCTTATACCTATAGATTTGTTGTTGTGATATAGAATCAGCGAGTTGTACAACACAGACCAAATTGCCCCGGCTGAATATGACAACAGGCGAAACTAGCAGCCTAATTAGGAGGCTACATGCCTGAGAATGCACAGGCGAACTTAGCGCAAATAGGAAAAGGTGCTTTCAGCCCGGCGTAGCCAACCGCCTCAGTCCCTTAATGTATTACCACCTGCAACCGCAATCACCGGAGCCAAATTTAAATGCTGATGATTCAGGAGAGACGGGGCGCGGGCCGGCGAAGAGCCACGCGAGAGGTGATTTAAAACATTGGCCCTAATGAGGCTGACCGCTGGCCGTCTGATCTGAATGTGATGGGGGAAATTAGATGAGGGAAGAGGTCAGTGACGGCTTCGGAAAGGCCACGGCGCAAATGAAACACAGAGAACGACGCTACTGTCAGATGTTCTGTTTACTTCATTTCAAGAAAACAGTGGCTCGTGTGCTTCTAGCGCCATATAGATAAAATAATCAATGCGTTTGTATCTGATTTGGGAGGATGGTGTGTGTGTTTGGGAGTTTTCACCAGCTCAACGGGGTCCAGTTGCGAGGCCACAGCAGGCAAAGAATAGATTGCTTCACTTCTTACTTCTCACCCTGCATACAGCAGCACGGACACCTCACACACTCGCATAGAGCAAAACAACCTGTCATCCTCAATCAAACAAACATATGCCCCCTTTTAGCGGCTTGACTCTCAAAAGTTGCACTGCATTGCTGAACCTAGTGAGCTGCCATGCTGTCTACTGCCTACTAAGGCAGCATCCGAAGTGTCATGAATCCTAATAACTGACTGATATGACACTACACATAAGCAATGCTTCTGCATTGGCCATGAGGAAAATTGTGCTGTGGCTGCCATATTTCGATCAACGAAAATCACATTGTATTTGATAAAAAAACTAAATAGGGTAAATCAAGTGAAAAAAGTCATAACTGAAACTCATTTCATAGTATTGTATTTTTTATGAAAACGTATAAACTGTTAAAGACAGACCCTACTGTAACTATCCGAGGCTGTTAATCGTTAGTCTGTGCGGTTGTTAAAGTCATCAATTTGCATTATTTCCACATATTTTCAAAGGATACTTATATTTTTTTATAATACTTACATTTATTCTGATTATATTTTATTTAAAATAGGCTACTAATATATTGATTATTTTATACTCATTTGTAACTCTTAATAAAAAAATAAAAAAATACTTCTGGCAGACATTTAAATTGACGCCTGCCATGGTGTTTCTTACTTGTCGTCTCTGATTTAGACGTGTCCCCTCATGCGATGTGCTGTACTGTGTAAAGGTGAAGCATGTGGTTTCTGCGACATTAGTGTCACAAAGCGGACTTACAAAAATACAGCATATTTTGTCCCTTTCGCGCAATGCACCTGGACTCAAATCAAAAACAACTCAACAGCTCTCACGGGTGCTTGTGAAGGCACCAACAGGTAAATGTATGCTACTTTCAATAAAAGGTCAAACATATTAGGAAAATTTTAGCTTTGTTGTTATGTGTCATGAGAGTAAGCAACTGAATATCTAACACTGTCTAGAGCGAACGTGAAACCCATGCAACGTATCTGCACCAGGCGCATTTTGGACATAATGCGCACCCAGCATATCCGGTTAAAAAAGTCACTGCTCGCCACTGATATATATATATATATATATATATATATATATATATATATATATATATATATATATATATATATATATATAAATAAGTGCTATCAATCTGTGAAAAACATGCATTTATTGCGTAATCGCAACTTTTTAATATATTAAACTTTTTAATATATTTTGATATTGTATTACTTCACATTTTTTCTCCAAATCAATGTAAAAACAGCAAAGATGGTTGCCTATGTTTGTACATATTTGTTTAATGGGATCTTTTCATGAAAGAAGGCCAGTATCACTTTTTCCCCCTTAATTTTAGCCATTATTTTTTAGCCTTACAGCATTACAGTAAAACTAAAAGCTATAAATGTTAAAAAAAAAAAAAAATTACGACATTAGGGTGAGTCATTAATGACAGAATTTTAATTTTTGGGTGAAATAACCCTTTAAAACAATCTTCACATAAGCCTATATGCCTTATTCACAGCAGCGCCATCTTTGATTTTTAACGAGAATGAAAGCGAGGCTGTGAGGGATAGACATACATCTCTTCAGTGGGTTGTACTGTTATTTAATGCGTTTTTGGATTGTTCTGCTGATGAAACACTGCAAAAATATATTTCCAAGAAGTTTTAGTAGACAAAAAAACTATAGATAACATGAGCTGTGGAAAATGATAAGTGATTTATGAGCTTTAATCAGCTTTTTACAGCAGATGCCATTGAAAACACGGTAAGTCTTACCCTCACAGCCTCGCTTTCATACCGTTCATGGCGCTGCTCTGAATAAGGCCTATTGTAATAAATGCCACACTTATCTGTGCCTTTCAATATATCAGGGCTCAATTTCTTTCTATTGGCCCAGTCAGACCGGCTCAGATTTGATGCCCTGTCCAAATGCACAATATTTTTTTGTTTTCATTGTTTTTTACCCACGTAACCTTGCAAACAGTGCTTTAAGATTATATATGGTAGGTCTAACAGGTAGGATATACAGAAATTGAATAAAGTTATCACAGTCTTCACTGCATAAATTAAATATAGATTAATCCTTGTTAAAGCTACCAAAGTTATTCAGTCAAGAGCAGTGAGTGATTTTCTCATTTTCTTTTGATTGTCATTAATGACAGACAGCAGCAGGTTTATTAGGCTGCTGTCACTTTAAGACCTGAAGCAGATGTTTCAGATCGACACACGTCCCATTTTCTCTCTTTACGTTAATGTACGGCTTAATTTAACTCATTTAAGACTGTGCTTGTGAGGATACTTCACAAAATGGGCATTTTGGCATAATTTTTAATGGTTTTGTCCGATTAAGCAATGTCTAAAGCGGCTCTCTGTGCACACAAGTGTGTGTGTATCACACAGACAGGAGATTCAGACGCGCATTATTAGGATTTATAGGAAATACCATGATACCACAATTGTTTGATTAACATTAATGTGACAGACAGCCTATATATTAATATCTACTGTACCGCACGGATGTTTTATAATGTTACACATCAGATGTTTTCCCTAACAGTTAACCAAATGTTCACATAACGGATCAAGTTTGCGTAAATACATATCTTATACATATATATATACATATATATATATATATATATATATATATATATATATACATATATATTTTGAAGTACTGTAATTCTGTGTATGTGTGTATATCGGAGTATTGGGATTGCTAGACAAGGGCTTAATGGAATAATTTTTGTGAAAACCTCAAAATCTATATTTTTTACTTTTTTTATCTGTAGCTCGAAATTATCTTGTGTGCATTCCCACTCATTTTGCCAGCACGAGTCACATATAATGTAACGCTAGCCAAAGGATGATGGGAAAAAATGGATGCCACGTTAATTGCTTAAATATTTTTAATGTGTTAAACTGAACAAATTAATTGTTTGCGTTAACATGTTAATTTTGACAGATCATATACATATATATATATATATATATATATATATATATATATATATATATATATATATATATATATATATATATATATATATATATATATATATATATATATATATATATATATATATATATATATATATATATATATATATATATTAGTATAATATATATAGTATTCAAATATACCCCTCATCATCTTTAAGAATGAAACAACCTAGCAATACTAAATATACTGTCTATAGGCAACACCCTACAGTAGTTTAGAAAAGAGCCTTGGATTCAAAATATTTAAATGTAAAATTGTGAGTAGAATGTCAAAACACACTTTAGTCCAAATATATGAGGAAGTCTAGTAAAAAAATCAAGCCCTCAGCCAAATCCATTAGGAGTAGTTCAACCATATCGTCTCAAACACCAGATGAGAGAGGAGAGCCTAGAATCTAACGCAGGGCTTCAGAATGATGGAAAGTACCTGATCCCTGGCATTGTGATTGACAGCTACTGACCACCACTCAACTGGCCTCGACGTCTTCACACCGCTGAGCGCAGCGGGGGCCGCAGAGTCTCGGGGAGCCGTGCAATCAACTGGGCCTTACAGAGATAAACAATGCTCACGTATGAGAGCTCCACACCAAAGGCACGTATCGCACAGTTCCATCACGCGGTCTAGCAGGGTTCACTGACTCCACTGTTTCAGAAATTGCAGGATGGATTCAAACAGAGGTGTGGACTTCATTGTTCTGTCGGCTGGTAAAAGTGAAGATGGAAAGCCAGATTCCCGCAATCTTCAGGCCTGGGCTTTAAAAAGAAGAGAAAGTTGCATTATTTACAGTGAGAATCGACTTGAAATGCTTTTATTCATGAATTTGGATGGTAGCTTTTACTAACAGGACCGATTCAATGATGGATGGAAATGTTTTCAAACCACATTCAGTATAAAAACTACTTGTCTGCAATAAGTTAAAGGGATCATGAATTGAGAAATCAAAATGTCCTTGATCTTTTGGTTATTGTACTATAAGTTTCAGAACTCAAAACTGCCTTGTTAGTCCAAAAACAGCTTTTATTGAAACCACAGCTTTAAAAACTACTTATTTGTGATTTTGTCACATTATGACATTATAGTGCAACGAAAGATCGCCTCTGCAGAAATAGAGCAACGCCTACTTGTACATCATCATGGCTTTAGCTCCGCCCACTGGAGTGTTAGTGAGATGACGAGGAGAGAAGGAGAGATACAGAATCACTGGACTAAAAACAACATTACCTTCCAAAAGATCCGGATGTTAGGAAAGTGCTTATTTATGTTCAACTGTCAATGTCTCAGTTGAGCATTATTCATTTGTTTGGTGTATTTCACTGTAGATTCTTTGGTAAATCAGTCACAATTTTGGCGCATGCTTTGCAAACAGACTTTTACTGTAAGATATGGACCCGACAGTAATTAACCGTGTTAATTCTAATGCCTGATCTGTGATCAGTGATTTCTGATATAATTCATGAAATGACATTTTGCTGTTTATGTCTCAGTAAATCAAGCTAGTGACTAAATGCTCAACTTCACATTGTTTCTCTTAGTAGCATGAAAATAATCTGTTACTCAAACTGCGATTAAACTATATAAAGCGATCAAAGAACGCTCCGTTTATAATCGCTGGAGCTGTTAATCACACAGCACAAGTTTATCAGTAACTGCCGTTATAATCAATGATGCTGTCTACACTGCTCAATGAATCTCTTATTTACATTGTGTTTGCACTGTTAGTTATGAAGAAAGCATGCGTGAGAGTGCAGAAAGAGTTGCAATGACAAAGTCTCTGCATTCAAACGCTGCAACCTTTCATGTGACAGGAGTACATCTAAATGCAGTGCTATAATCAATACTTTTTACGATTCATTAATTTTGACAGCTGTAATAGTAAAAACAGTAAGAGTTTTTGAGAGAGTTCCAAATGTAATACTTATTTCATATGCAAATATGTCAGCCAATCACAGCAGTGGGCGTTTACACTGAAATCTCACAGCAGCCAATCACAGCAGTGGGCGTTTACACTGAAGTCTCTCTGCAGCCAATCACAGCAGTGGGCGTTTACACTGAAATCTCACAGCAGCCAATCACAGCAGTGGGCGTTTACACTGAAGTCTCTCTGCAGCCAATCACAGCAGTGGGCGTTTACACTGAAGTCTCTCAGCAGCCAATCACAGCAGTGGGCGTTTACACTGAAATCTCACAGCAGCCAATCACAGCAGTGGGCGTTTACACTGAAATCTCACAGCAGCCAATCACAGCAGTGGGCGTTTACACTGAAATCTCACAGCAGCCAATCACAGCAGTGGGCGTTTACACTGAAGTCTCACAGCAGTGGGCGTTTACACTGAAGTCTCAAAGCAGACACACCCCTTCAAACAGAGCGTTTAAATCAGAGAATAAAATCAGGGAAGAAAATTTACTTTTTTATGTAAAAATCATACTAACATTGGAAATGCACCACAGGAAATATGAAAAAATAATTTTAAAAAAATCCAGTTCATGACCCCTTTAGGTAAATATACATATACATACTGTAATATCTTAAAATATGTCAATGGCATTGCTTTGTCTAAAGATGCACACCAGTAATGTTCTTCTCTAAGGCATGTTTATAAAAGCTACTTAAACAAATTGGACTAAGACCTAATCCTGGCTTAATCAATGCCTGTCTGTGAAACCAGGCCATAGTGTATTTCAAATCTTAAAGGGGTCATGAACTAGCTTTTTTTAAATTTTTATACTGTTGTCTGAGGTCAACTAATGACGTTTGTGTGTTTTTTTTACATTCAAAAACATCATAATGAATAAGTAATAGGCTATTTTCTTCACTGGTTTTGAGGCTCTCTCCCGAACGATGGGTTTTGATGGGCGTGCCGCACTGGAGACTTGGAAGTAAACGCCCACGGCTGGGATTGGATAATATTTGCATATTCAATGAGCTTCAGCTCCCCTGTCAGTTCAGTTCACATTAGGGAGGGATCGTTGTGCAACCGGAACGATTCTCTCGATCACAGGGCTCGTAAACGTCTTTATCAAAAAAACACAAATATTTATTTCTCATCCACCGATTGATTGGAATATTATTTCTGTATTACATGGCCCGCCCGATCGGTCGATAAGCACGAACCGCACACACACACATGCGTGTGCGCCCAGATCAAGAAAGGAATATTATTTCACTATTTGAGATTCATCGGCCTGCCGATGGGCTTACGTTTTGGTAGCCGTCTGGAAAACACAAAGCCCCAGGACTATTATTACAAATAAAAATGATGTTTTACTCACATAAGTTTGTTGCACCATTCCTGTCGAATCCAATATAGAGGGCACAACACTGTGTGTGTCGGCAAATCCAGCACCTGAGACTAGTTTACAAACAATTCCGCAGTGAAATGAAGAACACACGAACATGTCTTCCCCACGTGAGCTGGAACTTCATTAAAAATAAAGTTCAACCACTCATTCCTAATAGTAGCATCCAAAGGAAGCTTATGCAGCGACTGTGTTGTTCCACAACCTGGCACAGAGCAATATATTACTGTGCTCGCCATGATAACTGCTCTGTAAAGCCACCTGTAGCTCCTCGACTCTGTGGGCGGGGCTTCAGAAGCACGCATACATATTCATCAGTTGAGTTGTGTTTCTTCTTCCCATGACGTCATTGGATTCCAGCTCTCGTTTTCTGGGCCCGGTGTCTATAAAAGCTTTTCTTTGACTAACAAGGACATATTTTAGCTCTGAAACTTACAGAATATTCTTCTATCATGATGAACTTTGATATAGCAAAGGCTCAAGGGAAAGTTGGTTTCTCAATTCATCACCTCTTTAAAACTATATTTTTTAAAGAACTGTACTTGCCGATAATATAATATTAATAAAATAAAAGGCCACTTAAACCTGTACTTAAAGAGAGTACACTTTCATGACTGTTTTATGACAATTTGTAATAATGAAATTACATTTTAAATCATATTTTAATAACCTTTAGTCACGCTTTAAGTAAGTGAATAGGACATAATAAGATTCAATAGAAGTGACATTAAAGGGTATTTTAGTTTAACATTAATGCTTGTCGATTTGCGGCAAGCAATGCGAATTGCGGCTTTATATTTTTAAGTACAATAAACTTAAACTACATTTAACTGACTTAAAAAATTTGTCAAATCTTGTTTGGCATAAAAAAAGTTGAAAATGGTGTAACTTATTTTGATGATTTAAAGCAAATGTAAAAACATATGTTGGCATAACTTATTGATCATCTCATTTTTTACATTGTACACTTTAAACATATTTCAAAGGCAATAGGGGTAATTATGCACTAAATTAATATAAATTAGAACAATAATACATTTTCATTTAATTATAAATAACACCCAGTTGAGTGTCTGAAATCATTACATTCAGTTCACACTTAAGCATATTATTTCCATAAAAAGAAATATTTTTAAAAGCAAGGGTATATGCATTAGTTTTAATGCTGTAAAAAGTTTGCACAACATGTACACACACAGAAAACAGCGCTGAGCAAAGCCCCAACCCGAGCGATGACAGATACTAACCAGTTTCTTTAACATATTTTGCCATGTCCCAACATCCATTCTCATTAAATTACATATAGGAAGACGGCAAAACTCAGTGTCATTTGTCCTTGTCCTTCATTAGCATACCAAAAATAGTATTCACAAGCTCAAAACAAACAGTTAAATAAATAAAGAAGCCTGGTATAATGCAGGTTATGTAAGTGTCATCTTTATCTGGTAAACATTCCCACGAGCAATGCAAAGAAGCACCCAAGAGCATTTACATCCCTAATTTACCCATCCATTAAAGAGACGGATGCTTTGATACTATTGCCGTGTTTATCGGCCGTCTCGCGGGATTCATTAGGTCCAACGTTCCCTTCAGAACGTAATCTATTGCTTAATTAAACTTCCCAAATATGAAATTTGAACCCATGAATAAGAAGAGAAGTTATTGCTTTGTTGTTCCCTCATTTGCACAATATTTTAATGAACACAAACTCCAGATATATTACCATTTGCATGTAAATAAAGCTTTTCCTCAAGCACTTAAGGGCTTTGATTTGACTGTGGCGGGCCGTAAGTCATCGTTTTTTTTCTGCTTGATGAATCTCTGAAGGATACGAAGTGAAGCTCATTGACTGCGTTGGGAAATTTCACAGCTAGTGGCTCCATCGCACATCATTGCAAAGTGTGAAATTTTAATCAGAGATGTTGTGAAGAAACAAGGATCGTCTGAAGACCATAATTAATGACTTCTGTCATAGAGATTATGCTGGCACATTTGAATGCAGGACTGTTTTAAAGAGCAAGAGAAAACGCATTAACTAAATTGTATAGCATGAAGCGCTTGTGAATTTGAGATGCGGTGTCGCCGTGTCACTCTGTGTACGCGTCCGTATTCTCTTTTGCATTGGACGTTGTTCGTTTGCGTTTAATTGAACAGCGTTTCCGCGCGCACCCGCCTCTTGTTTAGCCGTGCATTCATTTCAAGCGTGGCTTATTGACGCGTGATATTCTCAGAATGATTGGAAACATAAAGCTTTAACATTCAGTAAGTTTGTCTACATACTGCAGATGTGCAGAACTATAGCACTAAATATTGCACACACATTTAAAAAACACAACCCATAGGCCAACAGTATGTGCCTTTCCCTATTGTATATCCATCCATCCATCTGTGTGTCTGTCTAGCATCTATCCATCCAACCATCCGTCTATTTATATCTATCTGTCCATCATCCATCCATCTATCATCCATCCATTCATCCATCCATCCATCCACCCATCCATCCATCCATCCATCTGTCTATCCTCTATCCATCCATCTATCATTCTGTCCATCTGTCTATCTATCTATACTTCTATGTACAAAAAATTTGCATATTGTGATAAAAGTTCATTATTTTCCATAATGTAATGATAAAAAAATTCAACTTTCATATATTTTAGATTCATTGCACACCAAATGAAATATTTCAGGTCTTTTATTGTTTTAATACTGATGATTTTGGCATACAGCTCATGAAAACCCAAAATTCCTATCTCAAAAGTTAGCATATTTCATCCAACCAATATAAGAAAAGTGTTTTTATACAAACAAAGTCAACCTTCAAATAATTATGTTCAGTTATGCACTCAATACTTGGTGGGGAATCCTTTTGCAGAAATGACTGCTTCAATGCGGCGTGGCATGGAGGCGATCAGCCTGTGGCACTGCTGAGGTGTTATGGAGGCCCAGGATGCTTCGATAGCGGCCTTAAGCTCATCCAGAGTGTTGGGTCTTGCGTCTCTCAACTTTCTCTTCACAATATCCCACAGATTCTCTATGAGGTTCAGGTCAGGAGACTTGGCAGGCCAATTGAGCACAGTAATACCATGGTCAGTAAACCATTTACCAGTGGTTTTGGCACTGTGAGCAGGTGCCAGGTCGTGCTGAAAAAACAAATCTTCATCTCCATAAAGCTTTTCAGCAGATGGAAGCATGAAGTGCTCCAAAATCTCCTGATAGCTAGCTGCATTGACCCTGCCCTTGATAAAACACAGTGGACCAACACCAGCAGCTGACATGGCACCCCAGACCATCACTGACTGTGGGTACTTGACACTGGACTTCAGGCATTTTGGCATTTCCTTCTCCCCAGTCTTCCTCCAGACTCTGGCACCTTGATTTCCGAATGACATGCAAAATTTGAGCGACAGTCCAGTGCTGCTTCTCTGTAGCCCAGGTCAGGCGCTTCTGCCGCTGTTTCTGGTTCAAAAGTGTCTTGACCTGGGAATGCAGCACCTGTAGCCCATTTCCTGCACACGCCTGTGCACGGTGGCTCTGGATGTTTCTACTCCAGACTCAGTCCACTGCTTCCGCAGGTCCCCCAAGGTCTGGAATCGGTCCTTCTCCACAATCTTCCTCAGGGTCCGGTCACCTCTTCTCGTTGTGCAGCGTTTTTTGCCACACTTTTTCCTTCCCACAGACTTCCCACTGAGGTGCCTTGATACAGCACTCTGGGAACAGCCTATTGGTTCAGAAATGTCTTTCTGTGTCTTACCCTCTCGCTTGAGGGTGTCAATGATGGCCTTCTGGACAGCAGTCAGGTCGGCAGTCTTACCCATGATTGCGGTTTTGAGTAATGAACCAGGCTGGGAGATTTTAAAAGCCTCAGGAATCTTTTGCAGGTGTTTAGAGTTAATTAGTTGATTCAGATGATTAGGTTAATAGCTCGTTTAGAGAACCTTTTCATGATATGCTAATTTTTTGAGAAAGGAATTTTGGGTTTTCATGAGCTGTATGCCAAAAGCATTAGTATTAAAACAATAAAAGACCTGAAATATTTCAGTTGGTGTGCAATGAATCTAAAATATATGAAAGTTTAATTTTTATCATTACATTATGGAAAATAATGAACTTTTATCACAATATGCTAATTTTTTGAGAAGGACCTGTATCTATCTATACATCTGTTTGTCTGTCTTTCATCTGTCCGTCCATTCATCCGGGTTTCTATCATCCATCCATCCATCCATCCATCCATCCATCCATCCATCGCTCTGTCTTATCCGTCCCTGTCTGGGTGATACTGAATGAATTTGATGAATATGATGTTTTTTATTTTCCATTTTCCAATTATATTATTAGAATTATTTTAAGATTATTCATATTAATAAATATGCACATATACATTCTTTATATTCTATATTTAAAGATTTGGTGAAAGTTTAAAGATATAAAACACCCTTTAAGCCATTTCAGTGCAAACACACACATTTCAAGAGATGTATATAAAATGACAAAAAATGATTGAGATATATATATATTTTTTTTTTCCAGCTAGATTGCCCAGCCCTTCTAACCAACATGGTCATTTAGTGTATTATTCAGACCCGAGCTGTTGTTGTTTATGGGCTGTGCATTTCGAGAGCCATTTATTTCTCAGACCTCACCAGCTCATTAACATGCAAATAGCGCATATGTTTTCATTTTCCAGCACAGTAATCTGGTGCTGTTTATCCAATCACCAACTTTTATTTTACTAGCCAGCGCTGGAGAGCGAGAGAAAGAGAGATTGTGCTTCGAAGCATGCACGCATTTTGAAGTGGCCACTAATCACAGATTGCAAACTCGAGTGTAGTCTGGAAGTGCCTGGCCCCCATTATGGCGCGCCGCTGCCCTCTCCGAGCCCTGAGTTGTGTTTCTGGCCCCGGGCTGACCTGTGGGCTAATTCTGGCAATCAATATTTTAAGTGCTTCCTGATTCACTTCTATCACATCCTGTGGCACAGATTTTGATATGTGATTAAATTAATAGTTCGTGAATCATTGCGGAAAGTAAAATTTGTAAAACAGACTGATTACTGATTGTTAATTGCTAAGTGTCTTAATCTCAAGCGAAATGTGGAAAGTGTATTCCAGAATACTTCACCGTTATGAATATCATTGCTATGATAAAAAAGAGGGAAAAAACAACAATAATAATTAGGCACTGGTGCCCTCACTGATTTCTGTTTAAAAGGTTATAATCAAATGCTGCTTCATCCGGACCAAAGATCTGAGATGTTCTCACTCGGCTTGATATTTAGTTAAAATAAGGAGAATATTAGGCCGTTCCAAGAAAGGCCTTATAGTTGCCTTTGCTCTATGACACCTGGTGCAGTATGCATATAAATCACTGTAAAAATGATTTGTTTGTTTAACTTAATAAGTAAGTAACCTGGTTGCATTAAAGTTTGAAGTTCAAAGAGAAAGCAAGAACAAAATCTCTTTGCATTAACTAAAGATTTAAAGGATTAGTTCACCCAAAAATGAAAATCATGTCATTAATTCCTCACCCTCCTGTATAAGACTTTCGTTCATCTTCGGAACACAAATGAAGATCTTTTTGATGCATTGACTTGATTTTGTCCATTGACAGTTACGCAACTACCATTTTCAAACTCTATAAAGGTAGTAAAAACTTCTTTAAAAGTAATCCATGTGGTTTAACCCTTAATTTTATTAAGTGACGTGAGTGCTTTGTTTGCACAAAAACTAGTGGTAGGCCGTTATCGGCATTAACGTGAGACTCTTATCGGGCGATAAAAAAATATTGCTGTTAATCTATTCTCAAAGTTGGGTTGGGAGCTGGGTCTATACTACGCAAGCTATGATGACTTTCACCGTGATATTTTAGCGCGGATGTACCTAGCCGAATTGCACTGTAGGGAGCGAGAACGAGTATTCGAACCTGCATCTGCGTGTGTGCTGTGAAATTACCACATCATGCGTGAACGCTGTCTTCCGAACTCAGTGCGCACCCGTGAACCGTGCTCGAGTCTGGCGGCGTGACTGGCGTACTGTAAGCAGAGAGCTGTACATCTCATTTCTGCTCGTCGTCAGCTTTCTCAAGAGCATTTGCAGTACATCCGCGGCAGATAGACGCCAAGTGCCATTACGTGCTGAAGCTTTGGTAACAAAACCAACGGTTCAAAAATATACAAGTTAGGTGAACAACGCTATTCGTTTTGCCACCTTCTCTCGACGTCATTACCAAGTAACGGGGTAAACAGCTGCTGCTTTGATGATGCAAACGCACCCCGGTTTCAGACCCAAATAATATAATATGAACACGGTCCAGGCAATCAAACCAAGTGTGAAAGCACCAGTCATTATTTGGGTAGCACACATATTCTGAATACCTTCGGCAGAATTCAAATGAGCCATTTCAATCTAGATTAATTTCAAGATCACAGTGAGATTAATCTAGATTAATTTCAAGATCACAGTGAGATTAATATAGATTAATTCCAAGATCACAGTGAGATTAATCTAGATTAATTCCAAGATCACAGTGAGATTAATATAGATTAATTCCAAGATCACAGTGAGATTAATATAGATTAATTTCAAGATCACAGTGAGATTAATCTAGATTAATTTCAAGATCACAGTGAGATTAATCTAGATTAATTTCAAGATCACAGTGAGATTAATCTAGATTAAAAAAAATAATCTATGCCCACCACTAACAAAAACACTTAACTACTCTATCAGGGCTTAATATTAACCACCAGATGCTGGTGTATTTCAGCAGTGGCATGTGACACTCCTACTGGCCACTTTGGCAGGTTGAAATGTATATATAATATATACATTTTTCAATTGTAGTCTTTAAAAAAGGCATCTGAAAATGATGTGCAATGTAGTGTTTTAAAAAATATAGATTTTTCAATACACATCGATACTGAAATATTTTAAACGCTTCCAATACAAATTTTCTGCAGAATAGACACACAATATCAGCATATCTTTCTCTCTCTCATCTCTTCGACAGCGAGTGACACATCCCGTTTCCACTCACTCACTCGCTTAATTTGCGCTGGATGAATATTGGTGCGGTTACAGGGCTTGAATTCGCGTTGGATTGAATGTATTGTGCATAATTTTATGCATCCCTGAAGATTTTGTGCTCACACCCAAAGTGCCGCACATAAAGCCGCCTCTCAGGAATAAACTCAGGAGTTATTTTTGCTGCTTATTGTGCTTAAACAGTAAAATACACACAAAATAATGTCAAAATGCCGGTCTTGGCGAGTATTCGCGTAAACACAGTCAGTAATGTTTCAAGTGAACATAAACAGTTGAGAAAGAAAACGCATGTGTAACAGTATAATGGATCCATGCATCAAGTCTTAAAGTGACAGCAGCCTAATTTATACCTGTTGCCAAATTATGAGATGGTTTTAAAAAATATCTATATGGTAGTTTTCCCCCCAAGGTATCGATGTCAAAATTGTGGCCAGTGAAAATGCTGAGTGGCTAGTAACTTTGGAAGACCACTAGACACACGTTCATGCAACAATGTCTGCTCCCATGTCAACACAACACGCATGCGTCGTGGTGGTTAACATTTTGTAAATAAAGTCGTAAATTATGTTTTTGTGTGCAAACAAAGCACCTGAGTCAGTTAAACCACTGGAGTCATGGGGATCACTTTAATAATGTCTTTACTACCTTTCAGGGCCTTGAAGAGACACAAAGCTCTCTTCATTTGTGTTCTGAAGATGAACGAAAGTCTTACGGGTTTGGAACGACATGAGGTTGAGTAATTAATGACAGGATTTTAATTTTGAAATGAATTAACCCTTTAAGTCAATAAATGAGTTGTCCTGCAGATTCTATATGGGTCCGTGGATGTAACCATTAAGGATCTAGTCTGCAAATATAAAGGTTCAGTTCCATGAGGGTGACCACAATTTTAAGTTTTCCTGTAAGCAAAGTCCAGTTCTCCCACCATCATCTCCTCGAGCAAGGCACTTGACCCCAGGTTGCCCTTGCGGGACTTTCCCAGAAAAATCCCTTTAAATTTCTTTGGGGAGAAAAAGTGTCTTCTAAATACTAGCCTTATGCACACTTACCACAAAACGTCTGGTCCATATCACTGCTTATTCTGGTCAAGCATCGTCCACTTAGATGGGAGGAGAATATTTGTGCGCGCTGTTTAGGGAAATACCAATCGTTCATGTAATTGCACATCAGTGGTCGACCACTACTGGATGAAATACAGTGATAATTATATAAATAGTGAAAAATGTGTGTATGTCCATTCAAAAATATATATAGTACTGATAATTCCACAAACATAACTTAAAAGACGGCAGAATATACCGTTCTATTCATGCATAAGAGTCTTAAATAAAACTCCAAATACTTTTCAAAGATTTGATACCACTAACCTGGAAAACTTTGGCAAATCCAGTGATTAGTTCCTCCCTAAAACTGCGAGGAGGGACAAGAACAGATGTAAAAACAGGAGATTAGATTTAGTATCAGAAGTCATTCAAATAAATGCTATTCTTTTGATCTTTCTATTCATCAAAGTATCCTGAAAAGATGCATCAGTGGTCGACCACTGCAAAAATATGAAGCAGCACAACAGTTTTCAACTTTGATAATAATAATAAAGGTTTCTTGAGCATCAATATCATCATATTAGAATGATTTCTGAAGGATCATGTGACACTGAAGACAGCTTTGATCACAGTGATGCAAACTACTCAACTTTTTTGCCATTTTAAACAGAAAATATGCTATTATTTACATGATTAATGTAATTCATTAACGAATGTAATGAGACAAGAAACGCTTTGCATTTTTAACATATTAGACATGAATAAATGTGAATACTCAACACACTCTGTAAAAAAACTTCATTAACCATTATCATTTATGTTTCTTTATTCCCTTAAATCTCTTTTGATCCTTTATTTATTTTCTTTAAAGTGCCCTATTATGCTATTTTAAAGGCTCCTAATTTAAAGGACCCCCCCCCATCCATGTTTAAGACATGGTTACGGCCTTTGTTAGGATAGGGAATGGGATATGTTGTCTTGGGCAAAAATCACGGCGACCGAATTCAAAGATGCTTAAGCAGCACGTCTGGCAGCTTCTCAGACTCTGGGATTTGTAGGCCTCACACAAACTACGGCTTTAACCACGAAGTTGACTTTAAAACATTCTCCATTCACAGCTGCCACCGTAGCGCTGGCAGAACGTTGATTCGGCGGCGACTCTGGCAACGTTCCCAACACTCACCAGTGGCATGTTGCCGTTCTCTAACGGGTTTGTTTCACAAGCCGCCTAATCAATTGGAAGGCAGCCCTTTAGAATGGAGCCTGGCACGCAGATACATTCCCCCATTGTGTCGTCTGCGCCGAACACAAAAAACACACGTCACTCGCTGTCTTGAAACGGCAGGGACATTAAACAAATTGTACATTATTGTGCGGCGCCACGCGAAGGGCAGCACGCGCTTTGTGTTTGTCATCTACAGTAGAGCGCGTGAATGAGCACGTTTATTTGTGTCCGTGCTAAAATGCTGCCAGGTGGGAACCCCATTGTGTTTGGCTGACAAGTGGTGTTAATGAAATCACAGACGCCTGTCCGGCAAATAACAGGAAAAAAGCCAGAGAGACGCTTTTACACCGAGACACAGTGTGCCGACGCTGATACTAATTTACTCCACACAGAGACGAGAGGGAGAGAGACGCCGTTTACGGGACTAAAGTCATTCATTACCCCTCTGATATCGGCCCTGAGGATGCAAATGACTGATTCTTTTCTCGGCGGTAGAACTGCAGATAAGCAGGAGGACTGATAGGCCATCACAGACACAACAACAGCGGCCCCGGGATGTTCACACGTCCTCGCAGACAAATTAAGGCCGTATCGGAGCTGCACGTCATCGTCTCAAGCATGTCAAGAGATTCATCACTGCCTGCATTAAAGAGGGAAAGCACACACTTATTCACACATACTCTGAGGAGGTTTAATAATGTTCAGGGCGCCCAAAGTTTCATGTTTTTTGGCCTCCCCACCACTTTAAAAAGTTTCCCCATGGTTCAACTTAAAAACTTAAGTTGAGTTTTAACAGTTGAGTAGAATCAAATTGGCAAGTCATTTCAACTAAAATCTTGTGTAACAAAAAAAGTGTTGAAATTGGTTAAATTATTTGTTGAGTTGAAGTAATGAAATGTTGCCAAGACTTATTGATCAAAAGCAGGTCACTACGCTTAAATTGAGTTATAGACTAGTTTTTGTGAATATTAAACCGCTAAAAAGACTATTTATGAATCCTGCTTGTCTTTGTGTGAATGAATGGTTTCATTTTGTGCATGAAACGGCTGACTTTACAATTCCACCGATACTATAAAACTGACCTATGCAACTGTGCATGCTACTCCTGTAGTACCGCTCTTGGTCTTGAGACCGGTCTTAAGACCAGTTTTTGAGGGTCTTGGTCTTGTCTCGGTCTCGACCACATTTGTTCCCTGTCTTTTCTTAGTCTCAGACTAAGAGGACTCTGGATTTTGTTTCAAGACTGGTCAAGCCCACAACTGCTGGGATATTACTAAATTGCTACTGATGTATTTATTTACATCATAAATGTGATTGGATGCAAAACATACTGCTTCAGATGCAATCAATAACTTATTTCTGCTTTGATTTATTTATTGTGGGATTCAGAAATTAGAGATTGTGTCAAAAATGTGACCAAAAATTAATACAAGTGCTCACAAAATTCAAGACATTGTTGCAAAAAGTTCTTGTATGAGATCTGGATTTATCACACGTGATATAACTAACCAATATCACAAGAGCAAGAGAGCTGTTTTCACAAATTTGAGCATGACTGCAAACCAGATATTGCTTTAACAAACATTCAATATTTATTTTTTATAAACATTATTCTCAACATTATTTATGCATTTGTAATTTACAGAGTAAATTAAAGATAAATTGTGTTTTGATTTCATTTGATTGGTAACAGCTCTATATAGTGTCTTATTCTTATTATATTTATTATAAGTAATCTATTAAGTATATAAGTACTGTATATAATATATAAGTTATGTAATTTCTCAGGCGGTAATGTGGATCTCTATGAATTTAAGGAGTGCTGGTCTTGTCTTGGTCTAAACACACATTGGTCTTGGTCTCTGTCTCGACTACAACACTAGTGCATGCATTAAAGTTAAAACTGTCTTTTGTCATGAAATGTTGCATTTTGTTTCATGCAATTCATTCAGTTTACAATATTAGTGAGGTTACACAGTTAACAACACCCCTGCACTTCCTGCTCATGTTAGTGAAAGCTCTGTCCATGGTGCTGATTTGACTCACATAAACCCTATCTTTTCCTGGCTGAAGTGAGGCAGGTTTGACCCTCCAGGGTTAACAAACATCGTCTGCGCTGTGTGGCCATGATCAGGTCCGCTCCGGCCCTTGCATTGTAATGGCCCAAAGTCCCGTCTCCACATTCCAAACCTCCACACCTTTGCTAATTAATGGCGGTCGACAGGCGTCTTGTGCTGAGCTGTGCCTCTGCTGGTGGGCTGAACACTTCTGGCCCTTAACGAGGGGTTTGGGCCTCTGTGTCCAAAAACAGCAGTAATGGGGGGATGTGGACAGAGCAGCATGGAGAAACAGTATTAATTGGCACGAGTGTTTCCTGCTTCTCTTGCAGCATTAAGATCACTGGAATTCTTCTGTGTTTCATAATACCTCTAAAGGCGTCTTTTATTAGCTGGGACACATTCTCTTATTAGATGACTGTGCAGATCACTTGTTCTGCCATCCAGAATCAAGCTTACCTTCACTCCAATTAGAGGCAGATGGGAGGCAGGTTTCTTCTCTTGTCAATCTCTCTCCCTTCCTCACTGCCACTATCTCTTGTTTTCTCTGTAGGAACAGATAAATATAGGTATATGAGGGGATCTCACAAAAGAACAATCACACGACTATTTTTTTACTTTAAATTAACACAATTAACACAATTTCCCCATATTAAATATATTCAAATTAAAATATATATTTTTAAATGGTTTTGAAAAAAAAGTCTCACAAAAAGATGCATTTATTTGATCAAAAATAAAGTATTATAACAGTAATATTGTAAAGCAATATTACAATTTATAATACTTTTTCTATTGCAATATATTTTAAAATGTACTTTTATTCTTGTAAATTAATATTCAGCATAATTACTCCAGTCTTCAGTGTCACACGATCCTTCAGAAATCATTCTAATATGATGATTTGATGCTCAATAAACATTTATGGTAACACTTTATAATAACTGCATGCTATGGATCATTAGTTAAGCATTTACAAAGCATTAATATACATTAATAAGCAGTTTATAAATACAGCATACAGGATTTATAAGCTTATCTATAATTTTTTTAAAGGAACACTCCACCATTTTTATAAATAGGGCTTATTCAACTTCTTTCCTACATTTAGATATGTGGGCAAATGCATTTTTGTCTCTGCATGCATTGTTTTAGTTTGGCAGGGTCGCCGCTAGCTTAGCGTAGCATAATGAATGGAATCCTATGTTGCCAGCTAGCATGTCCAGAGTAAAAGTGATAAAAAAAAATTTAAAAACCCACCTAATTACTTCTTGTGGCCTGCGTATTCACACTGAGTACAAATAGCGATGCAGATTAAGACGAGGCGATTTCCTAGGCAAATATTAACTTGACTATATTATGGGGAAGCACTGCTACTTGTGCGTTAATAAATGCTTTATTAACTTCCGTCAACATACATTTCATGTGTTGCGTGATATCTCTGCGCCCAAGTAGCAGTGCTTAGCCTGTGTTCCTCATAATATAGTCTGCATATAGTCTTCGGACTTCTTTAATAATTGTGTTTTCATAATTTATTTATGATCAATTTATCATTAAGTAAATTATTAATAAACTATTTAAATGTATATTTATAAATTGTTATTTAGACATTTAGTGATAGTTACTCAGTGTGTTAATAAATGCTTTATTAACGTGTATTCCTACTGAAATTCATGATTAATTCAGATAGTTATAAAACATGTATAAGTTGTCACTTAACTGTTTTTGTGAGCTCATCTAAAGTGAGGACTATTTATGCCTTGTAAGTAGGGGTGTCAAAATGAATAGTTTCTACGATGCATTGCGATGTAGACGAGGATGATTCGGTAGCAGTTCAGTAATAGACCATAACCGGTTAAAATGTACTGACGTTTTTCTGTCGTCAATTGTCACTAACGTGCTTTGTCGCAGTAGCATACGATGGCAGAGGGAGGCACGACACAAGATGCACCAACTACTCTAAAAGCTGACATCTGGGCACATTTCGGCTTTTATGAACAACCTGGTAAGTACGACCTGGAGAAGATACACGCTGTGTGTGTAAATCATGTCACGCACAAATAAAAAATGCAGGGAGTAATACCACTAACTTGAGAAACCACGTCAGCCGTTTTCACCCTGAGCCTGTCAGTGCGATGGTGGACCCAGCTCAGCCAAAAATAGACCAACTGATGTCAACGTTAGTGTTCTTAAAGGGTCTGTTTACACCTGGTTCATCAAAACTATTTCATTTACACTTGGTCACATAAATGCACCTCCGCAGCCCATAACACACTCTCACATGTTTATTTTTTAGCATTGTTGGGAGGAGTAAAATTTACATATGTGGTTTCAACAACCAGATGCATTTAGACTTTAGTTTTGACTGTAAGGCAGGGCCAGACCACCTCCTAAAGTGGCTTTTAGTATTTACTTTTGTGTATTTATTCG
>CM040910.1:45594804-45817304 GCA_023029165.1 Gobiocypris rarus
GGCGCTCCTCGTCTCGCGTCGGTCTCAGTTCAGAGACGCAGACAGACGGACGGAGGATGTTGAGAGGTAAAAGAGGAGAGAAAGAGAGCGAGCGAGCTAATGACCAGCTCTTATGCATCAGTGCTCGTACTAATGAGCTTCCAGGGAGAGAGAAAGAGCACGAGCCTGAGGATGTGAAGGTCCGGCCGTCTCTCCCCCACCGAGCTCTCTGCCTCCTCACTCTCAGGGAACCCCGAGTCCAGCCGCTAATGAGAGAGAGACAGAGACGGAGAGACAGAGACGGAGAGAAAGAGAGATAGAGAGAGAGAGACAGGACGAGAGGCTTCAGTCCACCTGCCAGCCCGTCTCTCTCTCTCTCTGTCGGCCGCATTCCTCCACTCTTAATAATTTACATGGAATCGATTTCCTCCAGCACTTCCCTTACTCGTACTTTCATTTGAAATGGAATAATGCACATTCAACCAGGAAAAATAAAGATTAAGATCCGACAAAAGACATTTGTCTGATCTTCACGCTCACATCCAAACTAGTCGCATCCAACGTACAACAACTGCCCGGATTCTATCAAAATTCACAGTTTTGTACTGAAATAAATTCTAAAATGTAATTTATTCCTGTGATCAGAGATTAAATTTCTCACCCGATGCAGATAGCCGATAGATATTCAGAATGATATTCGATGCTGATAGTTTGATTTTTCTTATGGGGGAAAAAAATAAAAACTCACAAATAATGCTGCAAGCTTTACAGAGAACCCTCTCATTTCGTACACACTAATATTGGTTGCAATTAACAACAAAGATATTATATTAAACTGCTATTTATTCTCAGATATAATAGCTAATTACAGCCAAATGCAAGAAGGAAATGTTTGTATACAACTCAATTGCACATGTGTGACCCTGGAGCACAAAACCAGTCATAAGTCTCTCGGGTATATTTGTGGCAATAGCCAACAATACATCGCATGGGGCATTCGGATATTAAGTAAAGATCATGTTCCATGAAGATATTTTGTAAACTTCCTACCGTAAATATTTCACAAATGTATCATTAGTAGTAATATGCATTGCTAAGGACTTCATTTGGACAACTTTAAATGCAATTTCTTTCAATATTTAGATTTTTTTGCACCCTCAGATTCTAGATTTTCAAATAGTTGCCAAATATTCCTATCCTAACAAATCATACATCAAAGGAATCAGCTTTCAGATGATGTATAAAACTCAGTTTCAAAAAAAATTGACATGTATGACTGGTTTTGTGGTCCTGGCTCATATATAAGGTATTTTTCATAAGCACTTAAATTTATTCAAGCAAACTCTTCTCTAGTCCTTCTTTATTGCTAACTAACAAACTGTGAACAACGGATGACTTTCCTGAGGTTAGGCTAAATACAGTGTTAAGTGACCTATTGTTTACAAGCTGCTTTATTGACGTTTTTGTGGTTGAAACACTGATTGAGTGATTATTCGTCATTATTTGGATTTCGGTAAGTTGTAGTGTATCTTTCAACATATCTTTTGATGCATGTTTTTCAAGATATAACTAGTATTAAAGTGGAAGAGATGACTTGCGCTCGCGCTGATGCACTGATTGGTCACGTCACATTTAGGAAGGTCATAACGGCATTTATAATCTTGAGATAAAATGGACAGAATTTGAAAGATGACGCTTTGTTTATTTTAAGAAGTAACAAAGCACAGTGCTATTTGCGATTATTGGATGAGAGGCACGCTACAAATAGTGTTTAGTGAAGGGAAAAACTGCAGACCTGGCAACCCTGGCTTGAACTACGGGTGATTCATAGGGTCAAATAAAGCCTACTCTTATGTAGCCATTTTTTTATGCATTGTCGTGTAATCAAGAGACATTTTCGTCACACACGCTCAGTATAGGAGTTGCAGTTGATTTTCCGCACCCTTTTGATTGACAGGATACCAAGGAAAATAATAGCTTTTATGAGCCGATACCGATTACTGGCCGATACATCGGTGCATCTCTACCTGTGATCAAAGCTACATTTTTCAGCATCATTACTCCAGTCTTTAATGTCACAACACCCTTCAGAAATCATTCAAATATGATGGTTTGCCGCTCAAGAAACATTTCTGATTATTATTATCAATGCTAAAAGGGGTTTTGGAAACCCTGATGCATCTTTCAGGGTTCTTTGAAGAAGTTGAAACAATTATTTGCAATAGAAATCTTGTGTAAAATCATAAATACTGTATAAATGCATCCAATCACAATAAATGCATTTGAACTATTTACATTTCCAAGACTTTTCCAGGCCTGACACTTCCCATTTCTCCATGAGCATGAGAACTCTGCTCCATACACGCGTCCGGCTCTTCCTGCAGGCTACAGTGTTTACTCATTTACAACACAAATTATGCATCCACCGCTAGATTAAGAGCAGACACACATGGGCTGGAGACATTTGACGCAGCCGTCTGTGTTTTGCAGGGAGGTGAACTTTATCTTCACCTGAATTGTTATGTAAAACACACTCTACCTGTCTGATCTCTCATTGACATGCCAAGATTCCGATATATTAATATTTCAGTGGAAATTCTTTTTTTCCTTCCCTGCTGTTTTTCAGATAAAACAGTAAAATATACAGGAGTGGCCTGACCAGAGGAAGCCTATCAAAGGTACGAAAATAACAGGAAGAAAGGAAATGAATAATGTATCCAGCGTCCAGTTTAACCCCTCATCAGATACCGGCCGCAGGAAATTAGTATTCGTCCACTGTC
This sequence comes from Gobiocypris rarus, assembly GCA_023029165.1. Classification (NCBI taxonomy): domain Eukaryota; kingdom Metazoa; phylum Chordata; class Actinopteri; order Cypriniformes; family Gobionidae; genus Gobiocypris; species Gobiocypris rarus. Next base: position 45,597,564 of record CM040910.1, read on the forward strand.
AATGTTTCTGATCTGTAAACTCCACATTTTAAATATTCATAAACTCACACCATAGTCTTTACCTTAGACTGATTTATTATTTAAATGATATGAATGTTACATACCTTGGCATTTTCTCTCCCCCGCCCGCCTCTTTTTCCATCATGGCTAGGAATAAAATGGATTTAAAAATTGTATAAAATATTACCATAACCCTGCAGATTTCCTTGTGGCATCATCTGGGTTTGTTCAACTGTTTAGGAAAGAAATTCAACACACTTTATTAGTATATGGGACTGTGAAGGAGAAGACACCAAAGGGACACAATATAACGGACCCATAACTGTGGTTTTGTTTACCAATCACTGCCCCCTTGTGGCACTAAAAAGCATCACAGTTATGGAGAACAAACCGTTTTACTGTTTTTGGTGAGCATAATTATGTGAGTACAAATTATGATAGTGTACATAGAAATGAATGCTATAAAATAATTGTTTATTGCTATAGTTCATGATCCCTAATGCATTAACCAACTGAAGCGTTACCTCACTCTTCAATATGAACCTTTGTCAGGCATTTCATCAACGGATCATTTTATGGATTAAGTTTTAATGAATTCATTGCTTTAATTCATTTTTTATTTTGATTACATTTTATGAATTACTACAAAATGTTGAAATAACCTGTTAAACATGAAAGTATTATGCAATTATTTAAGATTATATATTTATACACTCTCCAAAATGCTGGGTTAAAAACAACCCAAGTTGAGTTGAAAATGGACAAACCCAACAATTGGATTGTTTTAACCCAGCGGTTGGTTTAATGTTTGTTTAAGAAAACCCAATCGCTGGGTTTGTCCATTTTCAGCCCAACTTGGGTTGTTTTTATCCCAGGATTTTTTAGAGTGTATAGAACACTTTTGGCCTAAAGGGTTCTTTAAAATGGAGTCAAGAATCCTAGATTTCTATATAAAACCCCATTTCCTCTAAGAGAGAATGCTTTGGCAAAATCTTTGGCATCAAATATTTTCACTTTGTGTCATTTAACTCAAATGAGTTACCAATTTCAATATCACAAAAAATAATAAAATTTACATAAGACAAGTAAACAGAAGAAACTACATTTGCAAGCAATAGGACAACAAACTACAATAGAACAAAGAAACAGACCTACCTGAGATATAAGAAATACTACATACATTGTATAAAGTAATCAAATGTATGTAAAAACACTGCATAGTCTTCACTATGTAAATTAAATTTATATTTTTTCTTAGTAAAAGTTACAAAACTGAGTCAGTCAAGAGCAGTGAGAGATTCGCTCTCTTTTGTTGTTTGATTAACATTGACAGACAGCAGGTTTATTAGGCTGCTGTCACTTTAAGAGTAAATGCACGGATCCATTACACATGCGTTTTCTTTCTCAACTGTTTACCTTCACTTATGCTGCCTTCACATGCTATCCAAATTATCATAAATATTTTTAATAAAAAAAAAAAAAAAAATTGGACATGAAGACACTCTCAAGTCAAAATTTGAGTGGGATGATCTCGTAATCACGACTTCACAAGTGGGAAGTAAGAAATTCATGTCACACATTAACAGTCTCTCAGACAGCGCGCGCATATACCAAAATTAATTCTCTTTCGCCGCTTATTGCGCTTTAACAGTTTGAAAATCACTTATTTTAAAACAATGCAAGCAAATTGTAAGCTTTTGTGACTGTGCAGCACAGCAACGTCACATGAGTGTAACAGCGATAGAGATGATAGTCCAAAATCTCTACCGGTATATCACCCAGACGCCCACCGCTAGTTCAGAGATGAGTGAATAAACAGGCTTTTTAAGAAGAAAGCACTTTCCTAAACACTACAGGTTTAATCACATTTTACCTTTTTGAACAATCTAGGCACATTACACAGATGTCAACATGAACGAAACATCAACAAAACTACTCAAGACCAAAACAATTATGCAGCTTATGTTAATAAAATCTGATTTTAGAGACATTTTATTTACTTCGTATGATAAGCATCTTTGTCTAATGTAAAATAATGCAAAATCAACTATTTGCATCATGATTAATGCTGCCTTCACGTGCTATCAGAAATGTCCTACTTCCCACTTCAGAAGTCGGGATTATGAGCTTTGTTGCATTCAAATGCTTTGTCGTCAGAATGCACAGGAATCGTGGAGGACACTAGGTTTATTCTTGCCTATTTATTGGGAAAATCTTATTAAAACCAAAATTATATGTAATGTAATGCACTGACAACCATAAACATTTAGGATGCTATCCAGATCCAGCCGCTTTCTGCCGAGTCTGTATAATTTCAGGCTGTTTTTCACAGTGTGTAAAACATACAATACGCTTCAAATGATTACTCATATGTGTAAACTCACACTACATTAATGACAGGACAAGATGATCTAGCTGTTTTTTGGGGAAAACTAATAAATCATACCAGTCGCAGCAGTAGTTCTGTGTTTAAAGTTTAGGGCACGCCCATCAAAATAAGATTATTTCCGAACTTCCCAGTGGTAAACACGACATCAGAGGGCGCTCATGTGCATTTTTTTCCAAGGAAACTCATATTTATGATATTTCCGATAGCATGTAAAGCCAACATAACTCACAGCATTTCCAGCCAATAGGAGAGCTGCTCTGATAGTGAGTCATAGAGGTGCTGTGATTGACAGAGGTCAACCAGAGGACAGGAAATGAAAGTATTTGCAACAGACAGTAAAAAACGGTTTGTGGACGGTTGTGTGATAGTAAGTGAGATTAAGGGTCTTAATGTACAGGCAATTCATGTACAGAAATATGGCACAGTGCGACATTTTCAATACAAAGATATACAGTTTATATTATATTAGAATGTTTCCTTTATAATAAAGCAGCGGCATCACAGTTTCCACAAAAATATGAAGCAGCACAACTAGTTTTTTTCATCAGTGTTTTTAACACTGATGATGATAATCAGAAATGTTTCTTGAGCAGCAAATCTGCATATTAGAATGATTTCTGAAGGTTTTACTGTATTTTTGAACAGCTTTGGTGAGCAAAAGAGACTTCTTTCAAAACCATGAAAAAGTCTTACCGACCTCAAACTTTTGAACGATAGTGTACATTAATGAACCTGAATGATTAAATGCTGTAGAAGAATGTGTTATTGCTACTTCATACAAAATGCATTAACTAAGCCAGATTGTGTGTATTTTACTTCAAATGTATTGCAAATTGTGTAATGTCTCTCTATGTGGCATCTGGTAAAAACAAACAAACCAACAAAAATGAGGAATACACAATATGCTTGAATATCCCGCAGGATTATTTGGAAAAAATAAGAGTGTAAAAGTAACATTTGTAATTCGGCCCACATCTAAAGGCTTTCTTTCTTTCTTTTTCTTGGCGCTCAGTTCACTCCCTCTCTCTTTTATATTTCTTCTTTGTCTCGTTTTTCTATCCGACAGCACACCGTGAAGGATTGAGATTATCATTGTTCTGGTGCTTTAAAAAAACACTACGGACAATCTCACATGGAGCCGGCATAAATATTTAATACGTCTATCCGTTCAAGCTAATTTAGGCATCCAAACTCATTCACATGCTAAATTCATTTCTTGTTTACTACAGAGAAGAAACTTAACGCAGACTCGTAATGTCTTGTTTATCAGAAGATCTGTTTGTTGATAAAGATCTCGAATGGGTAAAACAAGGAGGATTATGCTGGTTTATGGCTGAAGATTGGACTGCGTTTCCCAGGCAGCTCAGCTAATGACCGCTCCACTTCTGCTCCATCGGCTCGGAATATTAATTTCGGTTACACAATGTCCTTAAAACAACGGCGTAAATTGCCCAAGCAGGACTGTAATTGTTTATGAAGATGTAAATTGCTTTGCAGAGGGAGAAACTAATAGCTTCTGCAGCAGGAAAGTGAAATATTCTGTGGGGGAGGCTATTTTCTTTATGACTGGTATTTTTCTTTTTTATTAAAGGTAATACAGTCACAGGCTCGCTGTAAAACAGTGTGTTTCTGGATGGGATCGTGTTGATATTGGGCCTTTATCCATTCATCAGAGGCCTGTTTCATGACTCCAATGGGTGCAATCATACTAGCGGTTGGTGATTAGCCTCTCAGTTAGATATGAGCTAATTTTTACTTGTAATATGTCAGGATAATAATGATATTATCACAAAGGCCCCTGAACACAGCCTAGTTTGAGTGTGCAATGAGATTTGCGTATTATTGTGGGCTTATAAGGAAATGTTTTTGACAATCAAAACAAAAAATATACTAAAGTATTTACCTGTTCAGAAATTGGTGTCACGATGGTTCAAGTCAGAAGAGTTCTTCCTCATGTCTCTGATGTTCTGCTGGATTCTCTCACCTGTTTTATCATCAGGTAAATAAAAAAAAAATCAGATCACTTAGTAAAGTAACAGCACAAATGTCATTGATAAGTCACATAGTTTGACTATTCATGTATGTAGCACAAATTCTGCAAACGTTTAACAGTTTGTTTGTTTTGTTTTTTTACAATTTTAATTTTAATGTAATTACAGTTAAAGGGAAGAGAGCAAATGCAATGTTTGCCTTAAGAATCACCTCTGACAAGAAACATGGGGATTGACGAAGCCATTGAGCATTATTTTCCATGCTGGAAATAAAATTAAAGAGCAGCCAGAATATTATGGCATAGTGCATTTATCATTGAACACGTATGTGGTTGTCTTTAAAGGCACAATATGTAATTTTCGTCGCTTATTGAAAATCAAGCGTGCCACATGAGTCCTGAAAAGTGTCTCGATCGCCCCCAGGTGGCTGAATGCAGTATAGCCCACAAACCCCGCCCTCTCCATGAAATGTAATGGAACATAGACAAACTAAACAATCAAATTACATGTCAAATACATTTTATCCATAGATGGTTTCTGTCATATTAAGCAATTTTTATCACGCTGATGTTAGTTCAAGTGTTCGTTCTTTAAATAAGTTTGGTTTTATTTCGTTATTTGATGCTATAAAAACAGGGGTGTGACATTATGATTGACAGCTGAGATGAGCGGAATAGTCAGTGAGGCACTGACAGACATTTTTCGGGAACTTCGGGAGGAGATTTCCATAACTGTTTTTTTTTTTTTTCACAAAAAAATTGTTGATTAGGTTTTCTGTTGATGAATGTATCCAAACAGTTGCTCACCTGTCTAATAAAACACATCATACATTAGAGTGTTTTTGGTGTTTCCATGGTTACTACAAAATAAAATCGAGGGTAACGTGGGTATGATGTCATTGATAGGCAACGCACGGACATGGTCATTAAAAACTCTTATTTCCCTGGATTTAAACATTCCTGGAAACATTTGGGATAATGTAAGTACACAAGACAACAAAATATATAACATTGTTCTAGTGGTTTTTGGATATTTTAATTAAAAAAATCTTACATATTGTGCCTTTAAATAACAGAAGCCTTGAACACAAGACTCACATCTGTAATTCTAGTTATCATTGAAATATGACTAATACTGTATATGCAGTTCAGACCACTTACATCCCATTGTCACAACTTTAAAAAGAAGTGAAATCTACAGTGCAGTTGATGATAACTGGATGAGAAATATTTTTATTTACTTAAGGCCGTTATTTATGACTAAATTTATGACTTTAAAGCTAGGGAGTGTACATTTGTAGTGAAGGCTTTTCTAATATCAAGTGAGCATAGAACGCATAACACCTCCCTTCAGAGTCCCAAAAGCCACGCCTCCTCCAAAACACATGAACGCACAGGCCAGAGCAGTGTCTGCAAAGCGTCACGGGAAACTCATGCCTCAAAGCACATAACATCACAAGAATAATGAACGTAAACAACTTAAAGAGCTCGGACTTGTACCACCTCACTGCTGCAGATTCATTTCGACGTTGATAGTGTTGCCATTAAACCCAAGTCTGAGCAAGTGAACCGCTCCAGGTAGAAAGTAACGGGTTGCCATCTTGTAATTACAGCTACGACATGGGCTGAACGCAGCATAAGCTTGTTGTTTTGGTTCAGGAGGAACTGGGGGGGTATTCCAGAAAGCAAGGTTAACTTATCATCACATATACCTTGAACTCTCGGACCCGTTGATTAACCCAAACCTTGCTTACTCGAGGTACGCTGGTTCCAAAAACACGTCTGGGAATAAGTTTAGACAACTTAAGAGTGTGTTCCCGGTTAACACACAAGACATTCTCAACAGAGCGACAACCTTGGAAACAGACACTAAGAAAAAGCACTGCATTCTACTTCCTCCTTTTGTTTAATAGCAATTTACATAACCTACTTAGTGCACACCGCCACCTACTTGGTGGTTTTGCCATTTTTTTTTTCAATCTTTTCATTTAAAAATCTTTATTCACTGAGAATAGGGATTAAATTGTTTTTTTTTTAATGCTAATTAATTGAATGCAGATCCATGTGTGAGATGACAGAATAAATAATAAATATATTTGAATTGAATTAACATTTAAAAACATTATCTTGATATAATAGTGCTTTTGAAATATTTAATATTGTATATTATATAACTGTAATTATATAACAAATTTAGTTATATTAATTATATAACATGCATCTGAATGACTCTTAAAGGTGCAGTGTGTGAATTCTAGCGGCGTCTAGTGGTGAGGTTGTGAATTTCAATCAGCAATTGCTCACCCCTCCCTTTCAAACCACATAGAGAAGCTACAGAAGCCGGCAAATTACACAAATATTGTCGTTGGACTCGGAGAGAGCAGAGAGTGACTAGCGCTCTGTAGAGAAGTTTGCCCATTTAGGGCTACGGCTACTGTAGAATCATGGTTGCGCAAAATGGCGACTTCACTGTAAGGGGAAAGATAGACATAGCTCATTCTAAGGTAATAAAAACATAACGGTTCATTATGTCAGGTCTTTATACACCACTGAAAACATAGTTATGTATATCATAGGCCTATTGCATTTCTGTCAGTAGATCCTGCCAATAAATACTACACACTGCACCTTTAAGCAAACTAACGTTAACCCTGGAACATGAGCTGCTGCGGAGCAGGTTATGTTCAGACATACCCAATGCTGTCTGGGTACCTTCGTTTTTGGAACCGAAAGTTGAGGTTATCCGCTTACTTACTCTTAAACACGCCCGGGTCAGTCACATAACCTGCTTTCTGGAATACCCCCCTGTAAAATGCGGCTGCTGTTTGTTTGTGGCGTTCGGTGACTGTCAGTCCACAAAACCTGATGGAACGCGCTGATGACGTGTCATGTCTGCGCGAGCGGGGTGGGCGGAGATATGCAAATACATGGGTTGACAGACAGGTAGAACATCCTATAAATGCAATGATTTGACGAACGTTTTTGGGCCTGAGACTTCCATAGATGTTTTATATATATATATATATATATATATATATATATATATATATATATATATATATATATATATATATATATATATATATATATATACACACTTCTATTAGCCTATTGATTGCTATCAGGATGTGAAGTGTTTATGAAAACTATTGCCTATCTTTATATGCTTCATAAAGCTTACAACGTCCATCTTAATTTAGTTCTCCAACAACAGTGTCGGTACAGTCAGATCAACAATATTGTTGAATATTACAGTTTTTTTTGCACACAATTTCTGAAACTACGCCTCCATTTCTCAAAACTCCACACACAAAAACACAAAACATGCACAAACCATGCAAAACGTCACACGTCTCTTGCAAAAGCAAACACTTCTTTTAAAAATATTTTAACTCTTCTAAAAAAATATATTTTTGCATAGTAACTTCACACACAAACATCAAATGATTAGCCACATACACGCCAAACTACACACAGATGTGAACAATGTGAAACACAATTATCTTGTGTCTTTAGCTTGTTCTGTGTGCATGTTTGTCATAGCACTTACACGTACATGTATGTGCACAAATACACTATTGATCAGTTTACAGTTACTGAAGTGAACTGAATCAACACTGAACTGACTTGAGCTGAATAATGACACTATTGCCTTGTTAGAGCTGCTTATCAGGAGAATTTTAATATGTTACTGTTATGAAGCTGCTTTGAAATAATCTGTATTGAGTAAAGTGCTATAGAAATAAAGGTGACTTGACTTGTATGCATATTCAGTATACACCGATCAGGCATAACATTTTCACCACTGAAAGGTGAAGTGAATAACACTGATGATCTCTTCATCACGGCTCGTGTTAGTGGGTGGGATATATTAGGCAGCAAGTGAACATTTTGTCCTCAAAGTTGATGTGTTAGAAGCAGGAAAAATGGGCAAGCGTAAGGATTTGAGCGAGTTTGACAAGGGCCAAATTGTGATGGCTAGACGACTGGGTCAGAGCATCTCCAAAAGGAAGGAACTGGACGACAGAGCAATGGAAGAAGGTGCCCTGGTCTGATGAATCATGTTTTCATGGATGCCCAGGTGAGTGTGCGTCACTTACCTGGGGAACACATGGCCCCAGGATGCACTATGGGAAGAAGGCGAGCCGGCGGAGGCAGTGTGATGCTTTGGGCAATGTTCTGCTGGGAAACCTTGGGTCCTGCCATCCATGTGGATGTTACTTTGACACGTACCACCTACCTCAGCATTGTTGCAGACCATACACACTTTCATATAAATGGTATTTCCTGGTGGCTGTGGCTCTTTCAGCAGGATAATGCACTCTGACACAAAGCAAAAATGGTTCAGGAATGGTTTGAGGAGCACAACAACGAGTTTGAGGTGGTGACTTTATTTCGTTGACTTTGTTGCCTCCAAATTCCCCAGATCTCAATCCAATCGAGCATCTGTGGGATGTGCTGAACAAACAAGTCGGATCCATGGAGGCTCCAACTCGCAAATTACAGGACTTAAAGGATCTGCTGCTAACATCATGGTGCCAGATACCACAGCACACCTTCAGGGGTCTAGTGAAGTCCATGCTTCAACGGGTCAGGGCTGTTTTTGGCAGTGAAAGGGAGAACAACACAACATGTTATGCATGATCGGTGTATATTTACAGTGAAAGAAGGGTCAGAAATTAATTTGTTTCTTAAAACATTGAGTTTCGACTTCTACTGATCAATTGTATAAATGTTTTCACATATGATTGTCAAGTGTAAGTGGAAAATGGTGTGGCATTTAAATGGCAGTGTTTTCAAAATGAAAAAGAGCTGTTAGTTTTGAATAATGTGTCTAATGTAGAGAACTATGTTTAGCATTTTGCAAAAAGCTTGTTTTACAATTGCAAACTGAGTGTACAGCATATAATGTGCTTGCAGTTTTGCAGTGAATGGTTTCACTGAGTGGGCATCAAGTACCACTTTTAGTGTGTAAGCATAGTTTAAAAAAACTGTAAATGTTGAATTATAACTTTGTCTTAATATTTTCTCAACTGAACCTAAAGCTTTGACAACATACATTCACTGGCATTATGATGTGTTCATCATGCATACTTTGGTGCCCTAGATGAGATAATTCTCTTGTATATTATATTAAAATGTAGTATTTTAACATTGGGGGGGAAAAAATAGGCCTACAATTCATGGCCTATCATGGTAATGAAATGTGCTGCGCCCTAAAATCCACCAGATGGAAGCAAAAACCAGTCAGCCAGTGTTTGACAGTGGAAGTCAAACACTGGCTGACTGAAAACACTGCACTGAAACATTCACATGTTAATACAACAGCAGCACTCGTAAAATATCTTTATATTGGACATCTTCAGGCCTTTTAATATTGTGTGTGAGAATAAGACAACAATCATAAATAGTGCTGTTAGCTAAAGCATGAAGAACCGCTATTATTAATGCTCATTTATCTTTATTAATTCAATAATTCAACAGAAATTCATCCAAAGCGACTTAAATGAAAAATATCACAAACTATTTATCATATATATACATATACAGTATTGTTCAAAATAATAGCAGTACAATGTGACTAACCAGAATAATTTGTTCTTTTAGTATATCCTTTTTTAATATCCATAAACAAGTTACCAGTAGGTTCAGTAGATTCTCACAAACAAGACCATTGCAGTAATGTTGCATACAACCAAATTAGTTGAAAGGTGTGTTCAAAAAAATAGCAGTGTCTACCTTTGACTGTACAAACTCAAAACTATTTTGTACAAACATTTTTTCTGGGATTTAGCAATCCTGTGAATCACTAAACTAATATTTAGTTGTATGACCACAGTTTTTAAAACTGCTTGACATCTGTGTGGCATGGAGTCAACCAACTTGTGGCACCTCTCAGCTGTTATTCCACTCCATGATTCTTTAACAACATTCCACAATTCATTCACATTTCTTGGTTTTGCTTCAGAAACAGCATTTTGATATCACCCCACAAGTTCTCAATTGGATTAAGGTCTGAGATTGGGCTGGCCACTCCATAACATTAATTTTGTTGGTTTGGAACCAAGACTTTGCCCGCTTACTAGTGTGTTTTGGGTCATTGTCTTGTTGAAACAACCATTTCAAGGGCATGTCCTCTTCAGCATAGGGCAACATGACCTCTTCAAGTATTTTAACATATGCAAACTGATCCATGATCCCTGGTATGCGATAAATAGGCCCAACACCATAGTAGGAGAAACATGCCCATATCATGATGCTTGCACCTCCATGCTTCACTGTCTTCACTGTGTACTGTGGCTTGAATTCAGAGTTTGGGGTCGTCTCACAAACTGCCTGTGGCCCTTGGACCCAAAAGAACAATTTTACTCTCATCAGTCCACAAAATGTTCCTCCATTTCTCTTTAGGCCAGTTGATGTGTTCTTTGGCAAATTGTAACCTCTTCTGCACATGCCTTTTTTTAACAGAGGGACTTTGCGGGGGATTCTTGAAAATAGATTAGCTTCACACAGACGTCTTCTAACTGTCACAGTACGTACAGGTAACTCCAGACTGTCTTTGATCATCCTGGAGGTGATCATTGGCTGAGCCTTTGCCATTTTGGTTATTCTTCTATCAATTTTGATGGTTGTCTTCCGTTTTCTTCCACGTCTCTCTGGTTTTGCTCTCCATTTTAAGGCATTGGAGATCATTTTAGCTGAAGAGCCTATCATTTTTTGCACCTCTTTATAGGTTTTCCTCTCCAATCAACTTTTTATTCAAAGTGCGCTGTTCTTCTGAACAATGTCTTGAACGACCCATTTTCCTCAGCTTTCAAATGCATGTTCAACAAGTGTTGGCTTCATCCTTAAATAGGGGCCACCTGATTCACACCTGTTTCTTCCCAAAATTTATGACCTCAGTGATTGAATGCCACACTGCTATTTTTTTGAACACACCCCTTTCAACTAATTCAACTAATACCCCAATTGCACAGCCTTAAGAGCGTGCATATCATGAATGCTGGGTCTCATTTGTTTTCTGAGAATCTACTGAACCTACTGGTAACTTGTTTGCCACGTAGCAATAAAAAATATACTAAAAACCTTGATTATTCTGGTTAGTCACATTGTACTGCTATTATTTTGAACAATACTGTATATACAAATATATATATCTATTGTTTATATATATATATATATATATATATATATATATATATATATATATATATATATAAACAATTCTTTGGCTTTTTAATGTAAACTACCTAATATACGACTCTTATTCACTTTGTAATTTTGTTCTCATAAATCATATAGCCTTGTTTTAATATCCATAAGCAAGTTTAATTATGTTCTCACACCCATTGCAGTAATGTTGCATACAACCAAAACTACACTCAAAAAAATTGGGTTGTTTTAACCCAAACATTTGTTTTAAGCAAACATTTAACCCAACCGCTGGGTTAAAACAACCCAGGGTTTGTCCAACCCAACTATGGTTGTTTTTAACTCATTTTTTTCAGTGTGTATATTCCAATAAATGCACAATACTGATTTAATCTGGAAGGAGGGCAGACTTTTGTTTCTTGTTTGTCCGTCTTGTGAAAACAATCTCTGTCACTCAATTTCACTCAATAAACTTCTAGGCTATGTGAATATTTCTACATCAACACAGATGGACAAATCTGTGAAAGTCTGTGTTCAACAAACAACAAAAACGAAAAGCAAAATGAGATCTGAGTCCACTTTTAATGCCTAAGACTAAGACAATGCGCATGCAGCGAGAAGTGGGTTATTTTGGCTTCACTTTTGAGTTTTTTCAAAGAGGACTCAAGTGAAAATACCCTTAGAGACGAGTTTCTGGCTGCCCGCCAGACGCGCTGTTATGGAGACAGACAGAGGAACCACAAGCCCAAAACCCTCTGAGGACCAGCTAGAGACAGATCTCTGCATGTGTCTGGATCTGCTGCTTAAAACACCTTTTGCTATTATACAAGCACAACATCATGTGAATGCTTTCATTTTGTCCTAGAAGTTGTTTAATCTTGATCTAGCAGTTCTTCTCAGCTGGCTTTGCTCAAGTATAGCAGCTGAACACGGTAAAACAAAGGCAAACAAAAATGTCCTTGAAATCAAATACTGAAATAAATATCACCATGAACTGCACAAGCAGAAATATTCACTGGAAATGGCAAATGGACCATTTTTGTTGTAATTATTGCTTACATTTTAATGTTTTCCTGCTCTCAGCAGCCAAATATTAAGTGAATAAATGAATGAAACTGCACTTTATGTAGTCTGGCTCATATTTTCTTTGACATTGTGTAGTTTTGTTCATGTTTTTTGAGGATGAGGGCATCACACAATCTGTCCATGTTGGAATGATTTTGCTTTGTTAAACTTTATAGTTCCCCCAGAAATGAACCCCCAGAGCAGTGTGGAGCAGTTATATGATGGACAGATGCACTTTTATGGACTTCACAAATGACCCAACAGTCCCTGCCATTATAAAGCTTGGATTGGCCTGGACATTTTTAATATAACTCTGATTGTGTTCGTCTGAAAGAAGAATGTCACATACACCTGACTTGAGGGGGAGTAAATCATGGGATAATTTTCATTTTTGGGGGAATCCTTTAAAACCTGTTATGCATTTTTTATATTGCACTTTACATATTTTTTATTATTATTAAACGATCATTTGAATGTATTATTTAAATTACATTTTAAACCTTATGTAATTTGTAACCTGTCCATGATGGAAAGATTTTGCTTTGTTGAGCGTTGTTCTTAATGAACACAGCACAAATTCAATATTTTTTTAAGGAAATAATCATTCCTTATATATATATATACTTTTTTATTATAATTATATTTTAAGTTGCAGTTTAAAATTTAAAAGGCATAACAAAACATATACAAATGTTGCCACAATATTTACACTATCTTTTATAAGACAGAAAATGTTGAGAAACACTGATCTAAACCCCACTAACACACACTCAAGCACACACACTCTCACATCTCAGCTGACTGTCAGAATCATTTCATTGTTGAAATGTGACACTGGGCTGGGCTGTTTAATTTGTGAGAGCGGTTTGCTGGTCACGCGGTGGAGGGTTGAGGATCTGGGCGGCTTTTGAAGAACAAAGTCAATTTGCATTGAGAAAAAAAGCAGCCTGTGATGGTGCAGGGTGGTTACTATGGTTACATGAGTGATAGCGAGGGCCAGGTCAGACTGAGATGAGGGTGAGGTAATAAGCCCATTGAGTACACACACACACACACGCGCGCACACACACGCGCGCAAACACACACACGCACGCCTCATTGAGCGTGGTTTATGGTTTGAAACCACCTCAGAGGGCACTAACCAGTTCAAATACTTTACCCTTAAAGGACTAGTTCACCTAAAAATAAACCTACTGTCATTATTGAATCACCATCCTGTCGTTCCAAACCTGTATCTGGTTATTTGTCTGTGAAACACAAAATGAGAAGTTTTGAATGTACACAAAAACATTACTTTGAAAATCTTCACTCTGAAATAATTAGTAAATTGCACAAATAATTACAAACAAACGACAAGTAACACATTGAATTAAATATGACATTTTCAGTATAAAGACTGAAACTTCTTGTACAACATACTTCAGTAATATTTGTTTTATTTACAACCATTTAACGCTCAAAGTACAGCTCGAAAAAAGGACACATCACAATAAACGTACACTGTACATTTGTTTTTAAGTTTTAATTCAAGATTTTTGGAGAGTTTACAAGAAAAAACGATTCTACTTAAAAAAAAATTATGTTTAATTAAATTTGTTACATGCCATTTATTTATATTTAACTGTGCATTCTGTTGTTTCAAAACCCTTTTTTTCTTTGGTGTAATGATGTGCAATATATCCCAAGTCATATGTTAGCTAATAATATTTACTTAATGCAGATTCATGGTCTTTGTGAACGATTTATTGGTGCATTTTGTTCTGAGATAAAAATTACTTGGTCTTCTGAAACTTTCCTCTTTCACTGATGTCACTTGCTATATGGGATATTGGCTAATGTTAATCAATATTTAAATAGCTATTATTGTTTTAACAAACTCATGTTCAGTCTGGCTCCAATCTAGTAAACTACAACTTTAGTCAATCCAATTGTTTCCCGTCCTTTTATGCCTATTTGATCCTTTTTTGCTTTTTGCTTGTTTCATTTGAGAATATGGCATATTAATTAAAACGGTTGTGAATGGCGGTATTTGCACAGCATTGACTCGAGTCACCCAGCCCATCAAAGCATGAGCATTACCCAGAAGGCCATTTCTCGATCTGTTCGCTCTGAGGTTGTCTTTGAATGACCCATGATGAATAACAGAGTCAAAGTTCATTGACTTTGCTTTTTCCATTGAATCACTAAAACATTCAGAGCTATAGCCAAAAAAGATCCAGGTGAATATGCACATGGTACTTCATTCATACTGGAACAGAGGGATAATCGTGAGACTGTGTGTATTTGACCTAATTGTGTTGTACACAATCATCACAGCTAATCCTGAGTCCTCATAATCTAGAGAGATGATTCCATTCATGTGACAGGTGTTCATCCATGTGTACATTTCATTCATTTACAGCAATCACTTCAAAAAGATGATGTTAATTATTACAAACTAATAAAGACAACATGTTATATATATACACTATATTGCCAAAAGTAGTGGGACACCGCTCAAAGTACTCTCAAAAGTGCTATTCCGCCATACATTATAGTTATCCTTTTTAACCCGCTTAGAAAAGCACCACCTTTTATTTTGTGTCACCATACTTGGTCGTTCAACTATTCGTGTAACTGTATTTAAATAGGGAAAACGTGGAGGTGTTTGGTCGCGTCTAATTTGATCTCTGTTTGGTACCTAATGAATGAACTGGGCTTAGTGAGCTAGGTTAGGGTTAGGGTCAAAATGACATCAAAATGTCACCGTGCATCAGAGCGATTAAGTGCACGCACTGAGATGAGAGAGGTATGTATAAACTTGTCTTAGTTAAGGGAATAACATAGTTTAATATGAAAAAATGGTGGAGTATCCCTTTAATGGTATTATAACAAAGTGGAATCAATTGGGAACAACAGCAACTCGGCCACGGAGTGGTAGACCACGTAAAATCACAGAGCGGGGTCAGCGCATGTCCTACGTCAACAGTCAATAGCTACAGACCTCCACATTTTGTGTGGCCTTCAAATTAGCTCAAGAACCATAGAGAGCTTCATGGAATGGGTTTCCATGGCCGAGCAGCTCATCCAAGCCTTACATCACCAAGAGCAAGGAAAGTGTCAGATGCAGTGGGGTAAAGCACGCCACCACTGGACTCTAGAGCAGTGGAGATGTGTTCTCTGGAGTGACCAATCACGCTTCTCTGTCTGGAAATCTGATGGATGAGTCTGGGTTTGGCGGTCGCCAGGAGAACGGGACTTGCCTGACTGCATTGTGCCAAGTGTAAAGTTTGGTAGAGTGGAGGTTATGGTGTGGGGTTGTTTTTCAGAGGTTCTGCTTGGCCCCTTAGTTCCAGTGAAAGGAACTATTAATGCTTCAGCATACCAAGACAGTTGGGACAATTTCATGCTCCCAACTTTGTGGGAACAGTTTGGGGACAGCCTCTTCCTGTTCCAACATGACTGCACACCAGTGCACAAAGCGTCGGTCCTTAAAGACATGGATGAGTGAGTTTGGTGTGGAGGAACTTGACTGGCCTGCACAGAGTCCTGACCCTTAACCCGATAGAACACCTTTGGGATGAATTAGAGCAGAGACTGCGAGCCAGGTCTTCTCATCCAACATCAGTGCCTGACCTCACAAATGCGCTTCTAAAAGAAAGGTCAAAATTCCCATAAACACACTCCTAAACCTTGTGGAAATCCTTCCCAGAAGAGTTGAAGCTGTTATAGCTGCAAAGCAGCAAATAAAAAAAGGTTATGTCATCAAAGATATTTCAAATAAGAAATGTTTCATAATATTGAATGATTTCTGAAGGATCATGTGACACTGAAGACTGGAGTAATGATGGCGAAAATTCAGCTTTGCATTAATAATTTACCTTTTAATATCTAAATATATATATTTTTAAATTATAATATTTCACAATATTACTATTTTACAGCATTTTTGATCAACATAATGAGAATTCTCTCACACTGTAAAAAAAAGTTGCTGCCTTCATATAGACACACAGATATTTTAATCAGGTACTTTCCATTTCTTCTGATCATCCTTGAGATGGGGTGCGTTCCATTCGACCGTAAGTGGACTGCGAAGTGGACTTCAGAGGGTATTCCGCCATCTTAAGTAAGATTCCAATCCAAAGGGAGGCGAACACGTTCAGTTCGAAGGGTACTGCAGCATAGGGAAGAAGGGAACATCGATACATCACTTCACAGGAAGTGGAGAGTAAAAAAATCACCCAACTGTCCTTGCGCGTCGCATCACCTGTCTGAACTAACGATGGAGCAGAGCCGTTAGAGGGGTTTTTAAACAGCTCTGCGTATTTGAATATTAATAGTTATTATACAAACTAGAGTACAAATGAATGGTCATGGCAATAACTGTTACATTCGCATATTATATTTTATGGATATGTAAATAAATTAAAAGTGTTGAAAAACAGCTGAGGGCTGTAATTTTTTATATTTTAGTTTATTTACCTCAGGAATGGTTGCTTTGCAGCTGCTCGTGGGAAAGAAAACACATGAGATGAGACCGCTACAAAGACCATAGATTAAAAATACATTTAGTTAACCAAATAAAATGAATTTTCATATTGAATGACAGGCAGCGTTACAGCTTCAAATCTGTTCAATAGCCTACAGGTATATGTAAACTAATGGATAATGGTTTTGATTATAAGTTCACTTCAGCTGATATACCGTGGTCAGGGAGTAGGGAGCAGTGAACAGTGCGTAGGGACCCTGTCGAATGGAACGCACACATGGTTCTACAACTTCATTTGAGTCCAGCTGTGTTTGATTATACTGATTGGATATGACTAGGAAAGCCACACACCTGTCTATATAAGACCTTACAGCTTACAGTGCATGTCTGAGCTCTTCAGGCAGTTCCTTTGACCTCATGATTCTCATTTGCTCTGAGACAGAATTGTGGCAAGGCACTGATCTGGCCAAGGTTACAAAAAAAAAAATTCTGCTGCACAGTGGCCTCCATAATCCTTAAATGGAAGACGTTTGGAACGACCAGAACCCTTCCTAGAGCTGGCCATCCGGCCAAACTGAGCTATCGGGGGAGAAGAGCCTTGGTGAGAGAGGTAAAGAAGAACCCAAAGATCACTGTGGCTGAGCTCCAAAAATGCAGTCGGGAGATGAGAGAAAGTTGTAGAAATGGGAGAAATGGGAGATGGGAGAAAGTTGTCCCAAACGTCTTCCATTTAAGGAACCATCGCTGCAGCCCTCCACCA
The DNA here is from genome assembly GCA_023029165.1 of Gobiocypris rarus. Lineage (NCBI taxonomy): Eukaryota > Metazoa > Chordata > Actinopteri > Cypriniformes > Gobionidae > Gobiocypris > Gobiocypris rarus. Next base: position 45,615,391 of record CM040910.1, read on the forward strand.
GTCGGGGCTTTATGGCAGAGTGGCCCGACGGAAGCCGCTCCTCAAGGGCAAGACAGATGAAAGCCCACATGGAGTTTGCTAAAAACACCTGAAGGATTCCAAGATAGTGAGAAATAAGATTCTCTGGTCTGATGAGCCCAAGATAGAACTTTTTGGCCTTAATTCTAAGCGGTATGTGTGGAGAAAACCAGCCACTGCTCATCACCTGTCCAATACAGTCCCAACAGTGAAGCATGGTGGCCCAGCCAGAGCCCTGACTTAAACCAAATTCAGCATCTCTGGAGAGACCTGAAAATGGCTGTCCACCAACGTTTACCATCCAACCTGACAGAACTGGAGAGGATCTGCAAGGAGGAATGGCCGAGGATCCCTAAATCTAGGTGTGAAAAACTTGTTGCATCTTTCCCAAAAAGACTAATGACTGTATTAGATAAAAGGGTGCTTCTACTAAATACTGAGCAAAGGGTCTGAATACTCAGGGCCATATGATATTTTTCTTTTTTAATAAATCTGCAAAATGTCAACAATTCTGTGTTTTTCTGTCAATATGGGGCGCTGTGTGTACATTAATGAGAAAAAAAATGTGAACTTAAATGATTTTAGCGAATGGCTGCAATATAACAGTGAAAAATTGAAGGGGGTCTGAATACTTTCCGTACCCACTATATATATATATATATATATATATATATATATATATATATATATATATATATATATATATATATATATATATATATATATATATATATATATATATATATATATATATATATATTGTATTGCCAAGAAACATTTCTCCCATTTGGTTTGATGTATTAAAATAGCCAAAAATAAAATTGAAATAAGCATAAATATAAACATATTGACATAAAATTACTAAATAACCAACAAAATGGAAAACCTTAAAAATGGAATAGATATAACTGTAATAGTATCTCTCTAATACTAAAATAGCACTGCCCCAGTTTTACACAGCTGATAAATAGATAACTTCAGCTTACTATGTGTCAAAATGTAGCTGTATTATAGGCCTATGTGAGGCTTAGTTGAGATGTGTTAAGCATATGTGAGACAATCATAATCTGTAAACTCACGCGTGTTATCAGTGGCGGTGTGAAGTGCTGACACATGTTCTCACTCTAGGGGTCTGTTTCTCCAGGAGGGCGGCGCTGCAGAGATCCTGTCATGCCCTTTCACCAACCTGATAACCTCATCAGAGAGAGCCGACGCTTAGGGCCCTCGCGTGGGGCTCTTTCTGAGAACCACAGAGCAGCGGGTGACACGACACACAAAGGGAAACACTGAAGGAGGTATAAACTGGAGGGAGACGGGGAGATAAAGAGCAAGAAAAAGTTTACAACAGGCTGTGACTGTGACACCATCTGAGGCTGACAGCCGACGAGAGAGAAAATAGGAGCACGAGAGCGCGTTTTATGACGGGGTGGCGACACTATCTAAGCGTGACAGACGGGATGTGTCTGTTCTTTAGCGAATGTACATTGTGGCCTCTTAATTCCCACGGGACATGCGCTCTCCTCGCTAAAGATAGAAGTGCTCGCATGGTGAGACACTTATCACCTCTCTAAATGAATGGGAAAAAAAGAAGCTTTGTGTTGCATTGTACTCAAAACAAGCCCTGCGCCTATGACAATACACAGTAACACAGCCCTTGTGTTACTTGGAAAAATGCCTAAATCCAGCTATCCCAAAACCATTAAACACTATTCCAGACACACTTATATCAGTTGTTTGTACACAAGTTGTTAAATGTTTCCATTTAAACTCTATATGAGTGCGCACACACACACACACACACACACACACGCACACACACACACACACACACACACACACACACACACACACACACACACACACACAAAATTTTTTTTAATTATTTACTCACCCTCATGTCGTTACAAACCCGTAAAATTTTAATTCATATTCTGAAAAAATCTTTTTGATGAAATCTGAGAGCTTTCTGTCCCTTCATTGACAGCTACACAACTACCACTTTGACACTTCAAAAAGTTCATTAAGAGAACATAAAACGAATCCATATGAATTGAGCAGTTTTGTCCCAATTTTCTGAAGAAACACAATCGTTCACAATTTATATGATGAATTTTATGCAATATTATTCACAAATTCACCAACTCACACATCGGTAAATGCTCAAGCATGTTCGCTTGACGTGTGAGAACCAATTCATTCTCGTGTTACGCATCACGTTTGAGCTTCAGCGAGAACCAATGAGGTTCATTCTCGTGTTACGCATCACGTTTGAGCTTCAGTGAGAACCAATGAGGTTCATTCTCATGTTACGCAGCACGTTTGAGCTTCAGCGAGAACCAATGAGGTTCATTCTCATGTTACGCAGCGTTTGAGCTTCAGCGAGAACCAATGAGGTTCATTCTCATGTTACGCAGCACGTTTGAGCTTCAGCGAGAACCAATGAGGTTCATTCTCGTGTTATGCAGCACGTTTGAGCTTCAGCGAGAACCAATGAGGTTCATTCTCATGTTACGCAGCACGTTTTGAGCTTCAGCGAGAACCAATGAGGTTCATTCTCGTGTTATGCAGCACGCTTTGAGCTTCAGTGAGAACCAATGAGGTTCATTCTCGTGTTCACGCAGCGCGTTTGAGCTTCAGCGAGAACCAATGAGGTTCATTCTCATGTTACGCAGCACGTTTGAGCTTCAGTGAGAACCAATGAGGTTCATTCTCGTGTTACGCAGCACGTTTGAGCTTCAGCGAGAACCAATGAGGTTCATTCTCGTGTTAAGCAGCACGCTTTGAGCTTCAGCGAGAACCAATGAGGTTCATTCTCATGTTACGCAGCACGTTTGAGCTTCAGCGAGAACCAATGAGGTTCATTCTCATGTTACGCAGCACGTTTGAGCTTCAGTGAGAACCAATGAGGTTCATTCTCGTGTTACGCAGCACGTTTGAGCTTCAGCGAGAACCAATGAGGTTCATTCTCGTGTTACGCAGCACTTTTGAGCTTCAGTGAGAACCAATGAGGTTCATTCTCGTGTTACGCAGCACGTTTGAGCTTCAGTGAGAACCAATGAGGTTCATTCTGGTGTTACTCAGCACGCGTTTGAGCTTCAGCGAGAACCAATGAGGTTCAATCTCGTGTTACGCAGCACGCGTTTGAGCTTCAGTGAGAACCAATGAGGTTCATTCTCGTGTTACGCAGCACGTTTGAGCTTCAGCGAGAACCAATGAGGTTCATTCTCATGTTACGCAGCACGTTTGAGCTTCAGCGAGAACCATTGAGGTTCATTCTCATGTTACGCAGCACGTTTGAGCTTCAGCGAGAACCAATGAGGTTCATTCTCGTGTTACGCGCGCGTTTGAGCTTCAGCGAGAACCATTGAGGTTCATTCTCATGTTACGCAGCACGCTTTGAGCTTCAGCGAGAACCAATGAGGTTCATTCTCGTGTTACGCAGCACGTTTGAGCTTCAGTGAGAACCAATGAGGTTCATTCTCGTGTTACTCAGCCGCGTCTGAGCTTCAGCGAGAACCAATGAGGTTCATTCTCGTGTTACGCAGCACGCTTTGAGCTTCAGTGAGAACCATTGAGGTTCATTCTCATGTTACGCAGCACGTTTGAGCTTCAGCGAGAACCAATGAGGTTCATTCTCGTGTTACGCATCACGTTTGAGCTTCAGCGAGAACCAATGAGGTTCATTCTCGTGTTACGCAGCACGTTTGAGCTTCAGCGAGAACCAATGAGGTTCATTCTCGAGTTACGCAGCACGCTTGAGCTTCAGCGAGAACCAATGAGGTTCATTCTGTTACGCAGCACGCTTTGAGCTTCAGCGAGAACCAATGAGGTTCATTCTCGTTACGCATCACGCTTTGAGCTTCAGCGAGAACCAATGAGGTTCATTCTCATGTTACGCAGCACGCTTGAGCTTCAGCCAGAACCAATGAGGTTCATTCTCGAGTTACGCTGCACGCTTTGAGCTTCAGCGAGAACCAATGAGGTTCATTCTCGTGTTACGCATCACGTTTGAGCTTCAGCGAGAACCAATGAGGTTCATTCTCGTGTTACGCATCACGTTTGAGCTTCAGCGAGAACCAATGAGGCTCATTCTCGAGTTACGCATCACGTTTGAGCTTCAGCGAGAACCAATGAGGTTCATTCTCGTGTTACGCATCACGTTTGAGCTTCAGCGAGAACCAATGAGGTTCATTCTCGTGTTACATCACGCGTTTGAGCGTTAGCGAGAACCAATGAGGTTCCTTCTTGAGTTACGCACGCGTTTGAGCTTTAGTGAGAACCAATGAGGTTCATTCTCATGTTACGCAGCACGTTTGAGCTTCAGCCAGAACCAATGAGGTTCATTCTCGTTACGCAGCACGCTTTGAGCTTCAGTGAGAACCAATGAGGTTCATTCTCGCGTTACGCAGCACGTTTGAGATTCAGCGAGAACCAATGAGGTTCATTCTCATGTTACGCAGCACGCTTTGAGCTTCAGCGAGAACCAATGAGGTTCATTCTCGTGTTACGCAGCAGGTTTGAGCTTCAGCGAGAACCAATGAGGTTCATTCTCATGTTACGCATCACGCTTGAGCTTCAGCGAGAACCAATGAGGTTCATTCTCATGTTACGCAGCACGCTTTGAGCTTCACCGAGAACCAATGAGGTTCATTCTCGAGTTACGCAGCACGCTTGAGCTTCAGTGAGAACCAATGAGGTTCATTCTCGTGTTACGCAGCACGTTTGAGCTTCAGCGAGAACCAATGAGGTTCATTCTCGTGTTACTCAGCGCTTGAGCTTCAGCGAGAACCAATGAGGTTCATTCTCGCAGCACGCTTTGAGCTTCAGCAGGAACCAATGAGGTTTATTCTCGCGTAACGCAGCACGCTTTGAGCTTCAGCGAACCAATGAGGTTCATTCTCGTGTCACGCAGCACGCTTGAGCTTCAGCGAGAACCAATGAGGTTCATTCTCGTGTTACGCAGCACGCTTGAGCTTCAGCAAGAACCAATGAGGTTCATTCTCGTGTTACGCAGCACGCTTGAGCTTCAGCGAGAACCAATGAGGTTCATTCTCGTGTTACTCAGCGCGTTTGAGCTTCAGCGAGAACCAATGAGGTTCATTCTCGTGTTACTCAGCACGCTTGAGCTTCAGCGAGAACCAATGAGGTTCATTCTCGTGTCACACATCACGTTTGAGCTTCAGCAGGAACCAATGAGGTTTATTCTCTGTCACGCAGCACGCTTGAGCTTCAGAGAGAACCAATGAGGTTCATTCTCGTGTTACGCAGCACGTTTGAGCTTCAGGGAGAACCAATGAGGTTCATTCTCGTGTTACGCAGCACGTTTGAGCTTCAGCGGGAACCAATGAGGTTTATTCTCGTGTCACGCAGCACGCTTTGAGCTTCAGTGAGAACCAATGAGGTTCATTCTCGTGTAACGCAGCACGCTTTGAGCTTCAGTGAGAACCAATGAGGTTCATTCTCGTGTCACGCATCACGTTTGAGCTTCAGTGAGAAACAATGAGGTTCATTCTCATGTAACGCAGCACGTTTGAGCTTCAGTGAGAAACAATGAGGTTCATTCTCATGTAACGCAGCACGTTTGAGCTTCAGTGAGAAACAATGAGGTTCATTCTCATGTAACGCAGCACGTTTGAGCTTCAGTGAGAAACAATGAGGTTCATTCTCGTGTTACGCAGCTTGCATTGTTCTGATCAATGTTTGTTGAAGAGCATCTTGATAACAGAATTGCCTATGGAGTAATGATGCTGAAAATTCAGCTTTGTATCAAAGGAAAAAATTACATGTTAAAATATACTGAAATAGAAAATAGTTATTTTAATATTACTGAACAAAGGCATCTGGGTGAGCATAAGAGACTTCTTTCAAAAAACATTAATAAAATCAAACTTTTGAACGGAAGTGTATTAATGCAACAAGCAACTTGAGGCTAAGCTATACAGTAAATTTACCAAAGTAAATTGTTCAAGAAGAAAAAGATCCTCAAGAGTGTTGCTTTCATAAAACGACGGCAACAGAAAGCAACGTCACAGCTTGTTGCATGTGCTTAGATTTAGCTGAAAGGAAACTTGACAACACAGCCTGATGTTTTTCTCAATCATTCCTTTCATTTAACTCCAGACTGCTGTTTTTGAGTGGGAAAACATGCACTACTGGGCGGAGAATGAAAGGATAGAAGGCGAAGAGAACGATTGCCGTATTGCTATTGAAAAGGCTGATGGCATTGACCCTAATCGTGATGGACAGGAGCGAAGGGGAGAGAGAGAATAAGAGATTGAGGTGAGGGAGAGGGAGAGGGAGAAGCATCAGATGAGAAGGGTGCAGTATAGATGGGCTCCCTGGTGTGTGAGTTGGATTAACCGCTCCTCTCTCCTGCTGCTCGGCAATTGCTCCTCATTCCCACAGATTAAGGGAAAATGAACGATCCATGGCAGCCTGTCGCTGGGAAAAACGGTAGCTTTTTGAAACAATCAAGAGCAATATAGACTAGTCAAGGGAAAACACTGGCTCTATCACTGCAGAGATAACAACAAAGTCAGCTAGAATCTGACGTTTTCTGAACAAAACATGAGCAGTGTTTGCCTGTTCACAATACATGTTGCTAGGTGTTGCCAGGATGTTGCTAGGGTATTCTGGGTGGTTGCCAGGGCATTGCTAGGTGGTCTCTATAGGGTATGGGTGGCAAAAAAAAAACCCTTATTGAGAATAATTGTCTTTTAGCAAAATACAGTTCATAATTTGTGCCATAGAATACTCTTCACCTTCCAGTCCAGAGCATCCAGATGAGCGGTTTCACTTCCTGTACAGAAAGGAAGGTTTAAACATTAATATTTTGAAGGTTGACGAATCTAGCTAAATGAAGAGGTTGTGATGAAGTGTTGGGTTGCCTGAGACTACAAGCATTACAGTCTTCGCAAGGTTGAGCTGAAGGTGGTGGTCCTTTATCCATCAAGAAATGTCTGTCAGGCAGGCAGAGATGCTACCATCAGATCATCTGGTTTAAATGAGAGTTAGAGTCATCGGCGTAGCAGTGATAAGAAAAATCATGTTTTTGAATGACAGATTCTAGTGATGGCGTGTAGATGGAGAAGAGAAGCGGTCCCAGCACTGAACCCTGAGGCACCCCAGTAGCTAAATACTGCGACTTAGACACCTCGCCCCTCCACAAAACCCTAAACAAACTACCTGAGAGTGGGGTTCCTGAGATTCCCTTCGTCATGAGGGTTCACGGGAGGATCTGGTGGTCTGATGGCGAAACTGTTTCATACAAAATTCACTGAAATGTATTTTTACTATGAACTGCATAGGCCCAAAAGATATATTGATATTGATATATTGATAAAATTTATTTTAGCTAACAATTACTGTTGAATTTTGTTTTCAATTTGTTTTCAATGTCAATAAATAAAGTATTTCCGTCAGCTGAGATACTTCAGATACTTCGGTTTGCTTTGATGGTTTTGAATTGCTTGAAATATGATTGGAATCACTTCAAAAAGGACAGTTTAGTGCAACATGTGCAGCGCAAATCTGTCATATAGACTACATAAAATTTGAATGAGAACATCATTATAATTGTGTGCTTGGGACAGCTTTTCATGGTAAGAATTTTGTTTTGTAATCAGGCTCTCAAAAATGATATAAAAATTTGGATTTGGATTTATCGGGCAATATATCGGTTATCGGCTTTCAAATTTAAAGAATTCTCGGTTATTGTATCGACCAAAATTTTCATATCAGTGCATCCCTATTTTTTTAACAAAACGTGGTGGACACAAACTTATATCTTCACTTTTTAGGCCAAGAAGGCTGCAGACCGCTTTTTTCCAGCAACATGCAGCATTTTTGGAAACAATTTTAGTCAATATCACAATTTCTCTGCTTTCAGAGCAGTAATTTGATGAAATCTCAGCCAAGCTGTCATGTGCCAGTGCTCATTTTCACAGCCTAAAAATGCACAAGGCACAGATGATACACAGTTTCTCAGAAATATGGCCACAGTCAAACACCCGCAGTGTCTGAAATGGTCAATTTCTTTTGAGATTAGTGCTCGTCCAGATGGGGAGTAAATCATAACAGGTCATCTCTCACATCGTGCATCATTTAAACACGCACATGCAGGATTAGTAACGTCCTCTTCACCTGGCATTACCTCACACCCCTGCAGAGTCAATGGTCCTGGATGCTGATGAGTGTGCATCATGCAATTTAGCTTGTCAGTTTATGTACAGCTCAGGTATCAGCTGATCACACATGAGAAGATCAAAATCCTCAGCAGATGTCAAAGACAAACAGAGGATATGAAGAAAAGGAGACGTTACCATAAGAGAGATATCAGTGATCCCCGATCATTTCATCTGATCTCACAGCATTAACTGTTTAATTTGAAAAGAACACATGCTCTCTCTCATTCAATGCCTCAGAGAAATAATCTTTCATTAAGTAAAATGCAGCCTCTCAGATCTTTAGAGACCTGCCGTGTCTCCTCATGACTGACAGCTCAGCAGATTCAGAGCTCATATCAGCCGGCGAAAGAAAAGCTGTAAGCAATCATGGCTCTGAAACCGTCCATAATGTCAGAAACGTCCGCTTCCAGAGTGGCTGCACTGTTTTGGCCTTTTTGAAGCCTCCAAGAATCATGACAGTCTAGATTCATGTTTCACTTTCTAGGATCATCTCCTTGTTAAAACATGTCCAGGTCATATTTCACCTCAAATTCACAATTTAAAAAAATACATATATTTTAAAGTGAAAAAAGAAAACAAATGTCATTAATTGAATTATAATTTATAATATATTTTTAAATTATAATTTAAATCAAGAAAATTGATAAAAAAAAAAAAAATTAACTTCTTGAGCACTTTGAGCTACAGTAGCTCATCTGTTTGATCGGACCACACAGGCCAATATATATATATATATTGGCCTGTGTGGTCCGATCAAACAGATGAGCTACTGTAGCTCAAAGTGCTCAAGAAGTTAACGGTGGTTCTGATAGAAAGGTGTCAGAATACACAGTGCATCATAGTTTATTGCGTATGGGGCGGCCATACTGACCCCTGTCCACCATGCACCATCGAAAGCGCCAACAGTGGGCACATGAGCATGAGAACTGGACCACGGAGCAATGGAAGAAGGTGGCCTGGTCTGATGAATCAGGTTTTCTTTTACATTTACTTTTCACATTACCTGGGGAACACATGGCACCAAGATGCACTATTACGGGAAGAAGGCGAGCCGGCGGAGGCAGTGTGATGCTTTGGGCAATGTTCTGCTGGGAAACCTTGGGTTCTGCCATCCATGTGGATGTTACTTTGACACGTCCCACCTACCTCAGCATTGTTGCAGACAATGTACACCCTTTCATGAAAACAGTATTCCGTGGTGGCTGTGGCTCTTTCAGCAGGATAATGTGCCCTGCCACAAAGCAAAAATCATTTAGGAATGGTTTAGGGGAGCACAACAACGAGTTTAAGGTGTTGACTTGGCCTCAAAATTCCCCAGATCTCAATCCACTCAAGCATCTGTGGAATGTGCGGAACAAACGACCCATGGAGGCCCCACCTCACAACTTACAGGACTTAAAGGTTATGCTGATAACATCTTGGTGCCTGACACCACAGCACACCTTCAGTGGTCTAGTGGAGGCCATGCCTCGATGTGTCAGGGCTGTTTTGGCATGCAAAAAGGGGACCAACACAATATTAGGAAGGTGGTCATAATGTTATGCCTGATTGGTGTGTGTGTATATATATATATATATACACACTCACCTAAAGGATTATTAGGAACACCTGTTACATTTCTCATTAATGCAATTATCTAATCAACCAATCACATGGCAGTTGCTTCAATGCATTTAGGGGTGTGGTCCTGGTCATGACAATCTCCAGAACTCCAAACTGAATGTCAGAATGGGAAAGAAAGGGGATTTAAGCAATTTTGAGCGTGGCATGGTTGTTGGTGCCAGACGGGCCGGTCCGAGTAGTTTTCATGCACAACCATTTCTAGGGTTTACAAAGAATGGTGTGAAAAGGGAAAAACATCCAGTATGCGGCAGTCCTGTGGGGAAAATGCCTTGTTGATGCTAGAGGTCAGAGGAGAATGGGCCGATTTATTCAAGCTGATAGAAGAGCAACTTTGACTGAAATAACCACTCGTTAAAACCGAGGTATCCAGCAAAGCATTTGTGAAGCCACAACACGCACAACCTTGAGGCGGATGGGCTACAACAGCAGAAGACCCCAACGGGTACGACTCATCTCTACTACAAATAGGAAAAAGAGGCTACAATTTGCAGAAGCTCATCAAAATTGGACAGTTGAAGACTGGGAAAATGTTGCCTGGTCTGATCAGTCTCGATTTCTGTTGAGACATTCAGATGGTAGAGTCAGAATTTGGCGTAAACAGAATGAGAACATGGATCCATCGTGCCTTGTTACCACTGTGCAGGCTGGTGGAGGTGGTGTAATGGTGTGGGGGATGTTTGCTTGGCACACTTTAGGCCCCTTAGTGCCAATTGGGCATTGTTTAAATGCCACGGCCTACCTGAGCATTGTTTCTGACCATGTCCATCCCTTTATGACCACCATGTACCCATCCTCTGATGGCTACTTCCAGCAGGATAATGCGCCATGTCACAAAGCTCAAATCATTTCAAATTGGTTTCTTGAACATGACAATGAGTTCACTGTACTAAAATGGCCCCCACAGTCACCAGATCTCAACCCAATAGAGCATCTTTGGGATGTGTTGGAACGGGAGCTTTGTGTCCTGGATATGCATCCCACAAATCTCCATCAACTGCAATATGCTATCCTATCAATATGGGGCAGCATTTCTAAAGAATGCTTTCAGCACCTTGTTGAATCAATGCCACGTAGAATAAAGGCAATTCTGACGGCGAGTGTTTAGGTGAGTGTATATATATATATATATATATATATATATATATATATATATATATATATATGGGAAAAAATGCATATCTTTTGGTAACTGTTGAAAAAGAGGGGATTTTAACAGATTTTCAACAAATACATCCATGAACATTCTTATGTTTAACTTTAAGATTCATCACAGCATATGGACATTAAAAGCAAATGCAAAGATTGTGTTTCATGTCTCATATGAACAGGCCAAACAGAAACAAATCATGCAGACTCTAATAGTAGACGTGTGACAAGCTGCTGCCATGTGTGATGACACACTCCAACAGCTGTGTGAGTCTCACACTGACACCTGCAGTTCCCTGTTCTGCTGTTGAGTCACTCGCATCAGGGTGCGAATTACAGAGGGCCTTGACTCCCCCAATTAAGACCTGAACTCCCCCACAGGAAGTCAAAACAAAAGGTTTGGGTGGAGGGAGTCTAGCCTTCGAAAAATGGCATATTCCCAGCTGGCGCTCGCAAACAGAAATGGGGTTCGCCTGAGGAGGTTACTATAGCAACAGTACATTTTTTTGTTTGGACTGGTATCCAGAGCCCAGATCACCTCTATCATCATCACCGTGAACTCCTCACGCAATTAAACTCCCTATTAAAGCTGAACATGAAGACTATCAAAACACTTCCAGCCTTTCTCAATACAAACTCCAATGGCTAGGCTAATGAATTTTTAAGGACTTTTCAAACGTCTTGCTTTTAGGATCATTAGCCATGTGCTACAATTTACGTATACTTTGTGAATTGATGTGGATAGCAATTCCAGTCATTTGGTGAGAATTAATTGCAGTTTGAGATATTGGATGAGAACAAAACTTGAACTGAATTGAGCTGAATAATGACATTTTAGAGTTGTGGATTTGTCTCATATTTGATGTTTACGTCATTGAGTTTTATTACTGTGAAGCTGTATAAAGTGCTATAGAAATAAAAGTGACTTGATACAAGCAAGCAGAAGTCTCCATTTTCATTGCTGTCTATGAGAAACAAAGGAGATACTATGGAGATTACATTAACAAACCTTTTAAAAATCAATCAAAGACAATTCAATCTGACAGGACATTTTGAGAAAAGAGCAGCAGGTCAGACACTAAAGGAGGTTCTGCTGTTGTTGTAGCTGTTATTTGCATTTCAATGCTGTCCATCCTCTTGGTTTTCTTTTTTTCCTCAATGGAGCAGATGGGTTTCAGCCCTCACTGAAATACTGGGACAGATGTTTCACTAAGACAAGCTCTCCATTCTGCTTTTTCTTTCTTTCCGTCTCTCTGTTGAAAGCCGCACGCAGCCCAAGCTTGGAGGTTAGCTTGCAATTGTCAGTAGTCCATATATGGATTAATGCAAACACCCGCAAAGCAGCAGAGAAGCCCATTCAGTAAATTTGCATCATGTTTATAACATAAAAATAGATCTGGTATAGTCATATAGACTGGGAATATTGTGGAGGGCTTTCAGGACCATGGACAGGTCACTGTTGTGAAGAAGATTTGAGCTGATGCATTGCATTTTAAATGATAAAATGACTTACAAAATGACTTTCAATGTGGCAAATTTTGAAAAGGATTTTCTATTGGTCATTTTTAGGCACAATTGGTTCATCTTGTTCAACCCAAATTGTCAAAAATAAGGTACAATGTGATACATGAGAAACAATGACATTGTAATAAAAATTGTTTTTAACTCATAAAAGTAAAAACATGTTCTATTTGAAAAGAATGCATATCATTTTACAGTAAAAATGTATGTTTGAATGCATATGCAAATTGGATACTTTTGTTAAAATCAGGAGCATTACTATAATTCTTGGTTCAAACCATTGAAATCCACAGTCGGATTTCTGTCAGTCATTTTCTGTTGGGTTTCACAATCTATAGCATTTTAGTTTTGGATGCAATTTGAGTATTATGGAAGCTTGTTTCTGCCACTGAATATAAAAAAAACAAACAGGTATTGCGACTTCTCTCATCTCCACAATTCTGACATTTTTCCTCACATTTACTAGTTTACATCTCACAATTCTGACATTTTGTCTCAGAATTGCATGATAAACTCACAATTGTGTGTCAGATATACAGTAAGTCTTTTTTCTTTAGAATTGGACTTTAGCTTATAACTCACAAAAAAATCTGAATTGCGAGATGAAAAAATGCAATTATCCTATTAATTTGTTAATAAAAATAATGTAAAATATATTTAGTTTCGCAAGAGGAAATTCCAATGTGGGAGTTTGCTAATCATTCTTATAGTTACGTCATGGGACGTAAGGCGATTTCTGTTTCGCTATTTAGTGAATCCTTATATACTTGAAAAGGTTAAGATCAAATATCATCTTAAATTTCGGAATAATCTGATGCTGTGAAATCGCTGTCTTGTTATAAAAACACCAAAATGCTACAGGAACAGCTCTCGTGTATTTGTTTGAGGCTATGTGTAATTCACACCTTGCATTTATCAATTTCATACGTCCACGCCTCTTTGACGCAGCTAACAGGTGCGTTCTGGCAAGGTTTTCTCAATGTTATGCACAAACGTTCTTCAAATAACATTTATAGACTGTTTTTTCCCTAAAGTTATATGGTCTTTTATCATTCTCAAAATGTTAGCAGTAAGGCCCGTTCACACCAAGAATGATAACTATAAAGTAAACTAAAACTATATTAGTGCATGTGAATCGTCGTGGTCATGGAATGTTTTTTTTCCCTAAAAAGTTTTAGATGGATACTTGTCTAACCATTTTTAAATCATGTTCACGGTCAGAAATCATGTTCATGGATGAGATTATTAACGTTGCTGTATGAAGCAGAACAGGGCTGAGTGCTGTGGGAGCGACTGCTCATGAAAGATGAGCGCGACACACGGCTCGAGGGCATTTATTCTGCCACAGTCACTTCTTCCGCTCATGCATATGAGGGGTAACGCAGCGCTGTTTGATCATATTACATACATGCTACTCTGTGTTCACTCTGCGGCTGCTATGAGACGCTTGTTGCACACTGCAGTGAGCTAGATCAATATTAGAATATCATATTAATAAAATGCTTGTGTTGCTAAATGGCATGCAATTAATTTTAAAAAATATTGTATGACGGAGAAAATGCTGTATTACTGTACACTAATTTGTTTTCTGTCTATAAATGCCTCTAATCAGTTGTTCCATTGTCTAATAAAACATATAATATATTAAAGCACCTTTGGTGTTTCCATGATAAAACCAGCGGGTAAGATGTCATTGATAGGCGACACTGATTCTCAGAAACATTTGTTGTTTTGTTATTTGTGATAGTATGCAAGTCAACAAAATATCTATATAACATTGTTCAATTGGTTTTGGGATATTTTAATCCAAAAATCTTACATATTGTGCCTTTAAATGTCAGGCTGCTACTTGTTTTAGAATTTTCATAGAACATTTCCATAATGTCCGTAAAATGATAAAATGGAACGTTCTTGTTCTTTTAACGTTCGAATAACTAAAACGTTTCTAAAACTGGACGTTTCGAACATTCAGAAATAAGGTTTTCATAACGTTCTTAGAACATACTTTTAGCTGTTAGATGTGTATTTTTTAACACTTTTGATGCTCAGAGAAACGGCCACGAATGCAGGAGTCATGAGCGCGCTAACTCAACCCCTTTACGTATCATCGACGAAACGAGCGCCGCCGAGGCTGACAGTGCGCTGGGGCGAGTTTAGTTTCAGCCCGGGGCGGCGGAGCTCAGTTATTAAAGCCCCTACAGGCGCATCACAACACAGTCTTCCATTCGCGTTCAGCACCACACAGGACTTCACCCGTCTGCGGACAGCGATGCTTCTCCATCCGAATCTCACCCGACTCTTCCTCATCACCGATTCCTGTCGGTGTCGGTTTCGAGGAGTTCAGCCAAGGTTCCGACACGCATGTGACTACAGCCACCGTATGTGAAAGCTCCCTGAAAGTGGACAGATCGGACAAAGAGCTGCCGTTCAGATGCAGCGACAACTTTGAGGAGGTTCGCTTTTATTTTGGACGAGCAGCTGAAGATTGTTATAATCATGCCTGTACGGAGAGGTCATGTCGCTCCTCAGAATACCTTTCTTGGAATAATAATACGGAAATTCGAGGGACAGAGTAAGTACTATCACAAATCAAACATACTTGATTCTTTCATTTAGACGATAAAGGAAGTGCTAGTATTAACATGCATAGAGAAATACAGCTAACATGTACTGTATTTACATGCACACAAACCCTTTATAGCCTACATTTAAGGAAAGTAAAACAGTTTTGTGCATGCACGACTATTCCTTTATATAAGGTTTAAACACTATTACCAGTAAAATAATCAATTGGATTACTTAAAATATAAATTATATAGCATTTGATAAAGAGCATAAGAGCATAAAAACACAAAAGGCTTCCCTGATCAACAGAGAGACTGGCAGATGACAGTCAGGAGACTTTCGGCATTGTGGCTTTTTAGTGTTTCCACTCCATACATCTGTCAGATGAGCGTGTTTATGTACAAAGCGGCTATACCAGTGAAATGCATGAATGACAACATGCTCTGCCTGTGTGTTCAGATGAATTATGCTCTCATACTGAAGATTACACACATACGCAGTGAAATCTAGACTGCTCCAGCGTTTTTAGAGGATTTCTATGGCATCTAAGGTTTTTAAGCACTCATTACATAAGCTGTACACATGCTATATTGATATAAAAAAGATCTCAGGTTAATGTTTTATGATGCATAAACAATAAAACATTAAAATGCAATAAAAAGTAAAATAATGTAACATCATGTTAGTTTTTATTACACTGATTATAAATAATAACACAGTTGAAATATAATAAAAGTAGGGCTGTCAAAAAATGTATCATGATTAATCACATGCAAAATAAAAGTTTTGTTTACATTATTTATGTGTGTGTTCTGTGTATAATTATTATGTGTATATATATATATACACACACACATTCAGGTAGAAATTACATTAGTTTTTTCAGTTTATCAGTGTTTATAAATTTAAAACAATAAATGCTTGTTTGTCTTTAATGAGTTTTAGAGTTCTGGAGGCAATAATGGAGAAACTTTATCAGATAAAGAATGCCGGGTGGATTTATTTATATATCAAATCCAAATCCAATCCAATTAAATAGTCATTTTAAAATCTTTCCGTTGGTTGGGAATCACTAGTATCTGATCAGTTTGACGAACGTCATGCTTATTTGGTTATATTTGCACAAGTGAGATGTCTTTGCTTATAAAATTGCAGTGAAAGATCGACTGGATCTCCTCTTTTGCTCAGGACAAAAATCTCAGTAACACTTTAGTTTAGGGTCCAATTCTCACTATTAACTAGTTGCTTATGAGCATGCATATTACTAGGATATTGGCTGTTTATTAGTACTTATAAAGCACATATTAATGCCTTATTATAATCATATTCTACATATCTTAATCCTACACATTACCTAAACTTAACAACTACCTTACTAACTATTAATAAGCAGTTTAGGAGTGTATTGAGGCAAAAGTCGTAGTTAATAGTGAGAATCGGAGCCTAATCTAAAGTGTGACCAAAACCTCACTCAGGAAAATGTGTTTCCTCTAAAGTGTAAGAAGAGATCTGAACGACGTCTCAAACTGTGATACAGCTCATACTCGTATCTCAAACATTTATCCAAGCCTAATTTCATGTGATGTTTGTTTACAGATAAGAAGTTCATCATAGCCAATGCTCGGGTCCAGAACTGTGCTATTATTTACTGTAATGACGGATTCTGTGAGATGACGGGATTCTCACGGCCGGACGTCATGCAGAAACCTTGTACATGTGACTTCCTGCATGGGGAGCAAACCAAGAGACATGAGATTGCTCAGGTGGCTCAGGCTCTCCTGGGCTCAGAGGAACGGAAAGTGGAGATTACGTACCATCGCAAGGACGGTGAGTCCAACCCCATCCTTTCCTGTTGGCTCAGTGGTTTTGCTCTGAAGAGAGAGAGAGAAAGAGACATAAGCAGAAAGAATGGCTCTGTTTCAAAACCAAATATCTACTGCTTGCACACTAATGCCAGGTTCAGACGTCACTATATTTTGCCTGTTACTATTGTCACTGTTTCAGATTATGCAATTTTGCTCAATTCTTGCGTCGTGGACAAGAAACATGTCAGACACTGCTTCCCGACCAATCATCACATGCCGAGAAGGCGGAACTAGCGACTGAATTTTGCAAACGAGTGTAAACAAACAAAGGTTGTACTAGCCTAATGCTATTTACCAGTACTTACCAGGTTGCTGAAGCACCTATCGCTTTTTCGTGGTAGTTTTTTCACTCTTTTTAAATCCCCATAAATCATAAGCGGTGTCTCAGAACAAACCGTTTGAAATTTGTGATGTGATGTCACAAATGTTTAGGCCATGCCCACATCCGCTGACGGACTCCGCCCTATTAGCATAGACCCCGCCTTCAGTGAGCTGTACACAGTCGGCCATGTTTATCTCCTCGCCAGAGCATTAACAGCAGCATTCTTTAAAATGTGTTCTTATTAAAGCTACTAAAGTTATTCAGTCAAGAGCAGTGAGTGAGTTTCTGTTTTTCTTCTGTTGTTTGATTCATAATAACAGCAGATATAGCAGTCGGTGCTGTATATTACGCTGATGTCACTTTAATACATAGATCTAATATACACATGAGATTTCTTTACTTGCCGTTTACATTCACCAACTGTGTTTATGTGAACTTTGTGTGTTTTTGACATAACCTTGTATTTGACAATTTAAGCGTAATAAGACTTGAAAGAGAACTTTCTGTGTGCGTGCTTCGGGGTGTGTGCGCTCAGAAAACCATGTATCAGAAGTTTAGACTGATATGGCTTTAAAACGCATGCAGATAATAAACTTTCATGATGATAAAGAACTGCAATGTCACATGAGCGTGACTGCGAGGGAGAAGATTATCTAAACCAAACAGATATTTTCTTTTTGGCAGAGTATCCGATGCATCTCGTTGGCATTTAAAGATACATGCACAAAAACAAATTTTCCCCAAGTTCCACTCAAAAATGGGCATTTGCAATATGGTATAATAAATGATTTGTGGGGTATTTTGAGCTGAAACTTCTGAGACGTATATAACATCTTGTAAATAGGGGCATAATAGGTCACCTTTAAACATGCTAGTCTTTCTGTCGTGATATTGTGAAGCATTGCAGACTCACTCACTCTCTATATAAAATGAGATGAAACGATTGATTCTTGCATCCTGACGCATATGAATCACCATGACACCCTACGTCAAGTGGATTGGACCAAGATCGGACTGATACTGTGTAGTCTGAACACGGCATAAGAGGCTGTTTACACAGGATGGGATATTGCATTACCGCAATAATGCATTAATGGACTGCATCCTACAAAATAGTGCTATGAAGTGCATGGGGAAAAAATATTCTAAATGCTGAATGCTAAACTGATAATAAGCATACATGATACACAACTTCTGGGTTTACCATATTTGAGGCTTTCATCTTGAACTTTCATTTTGGGTGAACTATACACAATACTATACATACAGTAGTGTTGCTATCCAGGACTTATATTGGTGCATTTTTAAATTGAGATATATTGTGACACAAAAGTACATACACTGCCCATCCAAAGAAAAAGTTGCTGTTTGGATTTAAATAGGCAAATGTTTAAGAGTCTATGATCATTATTGAAATGATTATTATGTTTCTAGCAGGTTATATGTTTGCCTACAGTTCTTCTAACCCTAATCGTAGGAATGTGTAGCTTTCCTTAAACAACCATGAATTGTTGGTTGTTGTATTGACAATCCAGCACTCTGTGAAGTCTCTTCCAGCACATCCCAAAGACTTTCAATGAATTTAAGGTCTGGACTCAGAGGTGAAAATGATTCTTCATGCTCCTTCCCAACCATTCTTTCACAGTTTGAGCCTGATGAATCTTGACATTGTCATCCTGGAATATGGCCATGATGTGTCTTCCTACATGGTTGTAAATCTCTAGTCTGTAGTAAAATAAGTTTTAATACTTCATGGTATTGAAAGAATTCAATATATTTTTTATAAGCAGTTTAATCTGCCACCCGCATCAGATGACACCCTTAAAATACTGTCTAGGTAGACAGCTCACTAGGTTTTGGAACAGAACAAGAAATGCAAGCAGTGTGTTTCTTTTTTTCACACGCCCTCTCTCCTTTTGTTTCGCCTTTTGCCCGTCTCTGCTACAATATCGTAAGCGCCTCATTTGGTGGGAAGGAAAGCTGATTTCAGCTGAAGTGTGCAGTGAAGCAGACTCACTAATGTGGGCATCCTTACACCCGCCTAGAGCTAGTCAGTCAAATTCAGCCCTCAGCCTGTCCAATCCCTTCAAACACACAGGATTAAAGAAAAACACACGCCAGCGTCTGCTGCTAGAGCTCACATCGGCTCTTCTGCCATCAGTGTTTGAACAGTTACACAGGAAGATGCTTTACTGATGAGCCTGATCTCAGTGTGTGCGTTTGATGAGCCATGAGGTCTCCGTATCCATCTGCATTATGTTCCAATGATGGAATAATATATTTTTTTACTAGATATTCTAACATAAACGTGCTCCAATAACAATAACACAAATATTGCTCCATATAACTTGCTCTATATAAAAATATATTACATTAATTGAAGTTTATATACTTGGGAGGACAATAAGACAAGCAAAAAATCTAGAGACCAGAATATCAGAGTGGGCTGGTCTTTTTTGGCCACTTAGCAACCATCCAGAACACCCTAGCAACACCCTTGCAACCTTAGAAATGCCATGGCATCCACATGTGTATATTATATATATAGGTGCTTATTATTATAAACACTTCCAAAAAATTAATAATTATATAATTAATAATTGTTAATAATGATTAAAAATTAAATAAATATAATTAAATATTTTTTGTTTAAGACCCTTTTAATTGCAATAATTCTAAGAAATTTCTATGTTGACGTTGACTTTTTTGGCCACTTAGCAACCATCCAGAACACCCTAGCAACCTTAGAAATGCCATGGCAACCACCCATAACACGCTAGCATTGTGACTATATAAGCAGGTGTTTATTATTATAAACACATCCAAATAATTAAATAATAATAATGAAATTAATTAATTAATCTTTTTTAGTTTAAGACCCTTTTAATTGCAGCAATGCTAGGAAATTAATAGGTTGACTGCCTTTTTTGGCCACTTAGCATCCATCCAGAACACCCTAGCAACCTTAGAAACGCCATGGCAACCACCCACAACACTTTTGTTTATTGTTTATTATTATAAACACTTGCAAATAATTTAAACATATTCATTAAATAATTAATAAAACATATTAATTAAGTAATCAATATAAATGTCAAATAAAATTTTTTTTTGGCTTAAAAACAGCATATATTTAGATAAAGACCCTTTTTAATTGCAACAATGCAAGGTTCAACATTTTAGACAGATTACAGCACATCTCGGTTATAGTGGTTTACTACTGATAGACAACTCATGGCGTCTAGAAATTATTACATAATACGTATGTACTGGGAGAAAGTCAATGGTTGTACCTGCTCAGATAGAAAACCCTTAACAATGAGCTTCAGCTGGGGAATATATATATTAACACCATTGTTTAATGACTCGCCTTTGCCGGTTCAGCTGAATACTGCACTTTAATAGCACCTGGTGTAGGGCGATTTAAACAGCCGTTTCCCCTGTACGTAGATATTAATAAGCAGCGTTTCAGCTAGCATAAAAGTGGGACTGAAAAGCAGACTGAGCCTCATTAAGGAATCATTAGAGGTTCGGTTAAAGAGTGCTATCAAGCTGAGAGTGAAATTCAACACCCTACACACGGGCTAACAATACCTCACATCAGCTGGGGATCAGAGAGCAACGAGGCTCACCTGAGGCCGAGGCTTTTGCCAGGAACCTTGTGCTGTCTATTCATCCAAAGATATGAATTATAAAGAAGGTGTGATTAAATTTAAGATAGATAAAGCACCTTGATGAAGACCTGTTTAGGAGAAGCACCTCTAAAATTAAGTAATCAGGATCCGATAAGACTTTTGGCAATCAAACCTAAGAGCCTA
This sequence comes from Gobiocypris rarus, assembly GCA_023029165.1. NCBI lineage: Eukaryota > Metazoa > Chordata > Actinopteri > Cypriniformes > Gobionidae > Gobiocypris > Gobiocypris rarus. Next base: position 45,636,455 of record CM040910.1, read on the forward strand.
AAATTAACACCGACCAAGCACCAAATGTGAGTTAAAAACAGTGTTGGCGAGTATATGGAACGGCCAGTTGGACAGTAAGAGTTTTATCAATTCTAATAATGCAAAATTGTGAGAACATTAACATGAATGACGCTCGGACCAGCACTGTATGGTCTAAAGTTTAAGCCTTGCCAATTTAAATATTCAAGCTCAAGACGACGCAAAAGGGACTCACGCAATGTGTGAAGTTCTGTGCGCAAACATCCGAACCATGCGCCTAGAAATCAGCGTCTCGGACAGCGTGTAAATACTGAATCAAGCTCTCTTTCACGTCTTCTTGCGCTTGAACAGACCAGTGTTCATTTCGACCTTTTTTCACTGACGAAAACGAGGCGATAACTAAATAAAAACCAGTTTTGGATGACAAAAACTATGACAAATATACTGTCATTTTTCCCTGTGTATTTCCAGCTTGTTTATAATTAAAAGTCACAAATTATAATTACGTTTTTGGTTACACAATAAACTATTTAATTTAATTTAAATCATAGTTAGGAGGAGAGACTAAGAACAGTATTTGACACATATTCAATAAAGTATCAGGGTTATAATAGTTAGCTAAAACCATTAAAAAATCTTCATTACTTGAAATTGAATAAATGTTAACTGAAATAAAAAATAAAAATAAACGAGTACCCAGAAAAGCGCTATATAAATGTAGCAAATTATTATTATTATTATCGTTGTGAGTCGGTTTCAGTGGTTTCATGTGTATGCAGATATTTCTTGAGACGACGCTGTGTTTACGAATTTTTTTTAGAATGAGAAAAAAAAAGATTGGACTGGGAAAGCTCTGGCTTTGTGTGGATGTGGCCATAGTCATCGATGTCTTAAGTGAATGTAAACAGCTGAGAAATAAAACACATGTGTATCAGTATATTGGATCCGTGCATTCGCTCTTAAAGTGACAGCGGCCTAATATTCCTGCTGCTGTCTGTTATTAATGTTAATCAAACAACAAAAAAACAACGTTGACGTTTAAGGTCTGTACATTTTTTAACTAATTTATTAAATTAATAAATGTATTCTGCAAGGATAGATTCAATTGATCAAAAGTAAAGACATTTAAAATGCTGTTCTTATTCGTCAAATAATTCGTCAAAGGAAATTTGGTTTCCACAAAAAACATTTCAACATTGATAATAAGAAATGTTGGTCACATTTTAGTTCAGGGTCCAATTCTCACTATTTACAACTTTTGCCTCAATAAACTCCTAATTACTGCTTATTAATTGTTAGTAAGGTAGTTGTTAAATTTAGGTATGAGGTATTATGGTCATGCAGAAGGCATTAATAAGCACTAATAAACAGCCAATATCCTAATATGCATGCTAATAAGCAACTAGTTATTAGTGAGAATTGAACCCTAAAATAAAGTGTTAACGAAATGTTTCTTGCGCATCAAATCATCATATGAGAATGATTTCTGAAGGATCATGTGACACTGAAGACTGGAGTAATGATGCTGAAAACTCAGCTTTGATCACTGGAATAAATTACATTTTAAAATAGAAAACAGTTTTTTTTACTCGATGATCAAATGAATGCAGGCTTGATGAGCAGATGAGACTTCTGTTAAAAACATTTTTAAACTTTTGAACAGCAGTACAGTATATATGATGAAAACTGAATGAAAATATGGCTTCTACATAACCATATGGTGAGGACTTTTGGATTTTGGACTTTTGGATAATCGGGTAAATGCTTCACAAATGACAGGAACTTCATCTCATTTGTTGTCTCTTCTTATGGTTGCATAATGTGGAGCAAAAACAGCTTCACATTATGCAACACTTCAGTTCAAAACAAAAGATTAAAAAAATGCTAAAGTAATATAATAAAAAGCAAAGTTCTGCCTAAAAAAAACCCACCCCTGAACATCATAACGCCCCTCCTTGATCTACTGATGAAAATGAGTTCAGATGCGGTTTCTTGAGATGCTACAGCGGCGTCTGAACATAGTTTTAACAAGATTACACATACATTCATTTGCAATCTCTAAGTCACCTTGAAAGCTAATCAATGTGTGTGTGTGTGTGTGTGTGTGTGTGTGTGTGTGTGTGTGTGTGTGTGTGTGTGTGTGTGTGTGTGTGTGCATTCGATGACCTGGGCCTCACGATCACACCACACAGCTGTCATGACCCCTGGTAAACAGAGTTTGTTTAGCACTTCCAGGGCGCAGTGTGGATGAAGAGGTTTGTGGGTAATGGGCTCTGATGTCACATCGGTGTTGTAGAGCATATGGAGATGTCAGCTCGTGTGCAGTCATAATGGAGTCGTTACACCTGTGCGCCCTGACACCTCACTCCCGCCTCATGATGGATTACCGCGCTCATGCAAAGCTCATGAGCCAGCTAGCTGTTTATTTATTTCCATACACTTGTTCCTAGTGTCGTTCCTGAACAGAGTCTGGTGCTTGGACTAGTTGTTTGTAATAAAGGTGTACTGTTGAGCCAGTGGGTTCAAAATAAAGTTCAAATTATGGATTATTTTTTTTCCATTAGATATTCTGACATAAACAGCTCCAATAGCATAAATATAGAATGCTTTTAAAAATAAAAATAAATTATTGGGGGGATATTTTTTTTTTTGTGAAAGTCAATTCCATGCAAAATATTTTTTATGAAAAATTATAAATGTTTCCACAAACTACAATAAAATTTATTGCATTAAAGGTGCCCTAGAATGAAAAATTGAATTAACCTTGGCACAGTTGAATAACATACCGTGAGTCTCAAACAATATTGCTTCCTCTTTCAGTTGTAAATCTTATGCGTGAAAAACACCATGGAAATATAGGCGAATCTCAACATAACACCGACTCTGACACAACCAACATTTGCATATGCCAGCCCATGCCTTCCCAAGTTCAACTCCGGAGAACAAACTCCAGAGGAAGTCTGGTCATTCTGCAAACGGAGCAGCTCGCTTTGTTATCTCTGCATGTATATTTGAGGCTACAATTGAACCAAATATGTTATAAAACACCACTAGCCTCTTTTCATTTTCATTAAAAAAATCTTAAACCTATTAATAGCCACACACATGTAGTTCAGGCAACGCGTACATTGATTATTTTCTTCACTGGATATATTTATAACAAAACAAAAAATAAAACAATGCCCTTCCACTTCGTTTTTTCATTTAAAACATTACGCATTTTAATATGTGGTTCACGCATATAGCCAAGGAACAAATGATAGAACCATGAGGCACAATATCGCCCGTTAGATATAAACAAGACAAATTATATGTTTAACCATTACAGAGACATCAGAGCCAGCGGCAGACGTCAGAGGGTTTAGCCAAGGGAAGGCTGCTCTAGCCGGGCTTTATGAGCACTGAGCGCCCGGTGGTCGACTGGATCTGCAGATCAAAATTTCAAATAGGCGCTCTCTTTATAAACAAACCACAGATTTGAGCTTTAAACAAGTAGATTTTTTACAGAATCAAACATATGAGGTTGGATCAATGCCTAAACTCTCCATTGTCATGCCGCAACTGACAGAGCTGTGCAGTGAAACAGCCAATCAGAGCAGAGCTCTACATTAATATTCATGACCCTTCCAAATAAGGCAAAATCAGCCCATTTCATTCTAGGGACAATTTCTAGGGTTGTAAATGGACCTGTAAAACCATATCTGGACAATTTTTGCCCTTAAATAAGCCACATACACTCTTATGTAGATATCAGAGAACAATTTAAAATATAGTTTCAAATCATTCTAGGGCACCTAGAATGAGTTGAATAAAACAAGCAAAAAAACAATTTTTTTTTTACCATTTTAAGCGCAAGCCACAAAAAAGAAGTCAAATTGGTACTCGTGATCAGCGAGTATGAGAACGCAACACTTATAGACCAGTTGAGTGTGCACTTTTGGTGTGAGCGCGAAACCTGCAGGAATGACTAAAATGATGTGCAATACAAGCACTTTTCAACTGGAGCAAATGAGATGAGCGAGTGAGAGGACGCGGTGCGTGTCAGTTCACAGTCGGAGAGAAGAGAGAACGCACAGCTGGTATCGTTTCAGATATTTCATTATTGATACTTATCGAAATATTGATATTTTTGACCACTTAGCAACCATCCAGAACACCATAGCAACAACCTAGAAACCCTAATGAAATTTGCACAAACAAGCACCACCATAGTATTATAAATACTTCAGTAATTAAATCATATACATGTAAAATATAAATTTGCACAATTAAGCATCATATTATATAAATGCTGTCAATAATCATCAATTTTTATGTCTCCTTATTTTTGACCAATTCTAAGACACCATTACACGCATCTCCCACAGAGGATGCAATTTCATAATGCATTGCTACAAGCTGAATGAAAGGTAGGCGAAACCAAAGATTAATATTTTAATGCTTAAACACAATAAAAACAGCTATTTTACCCAATATTTGTGTGCAGTCAATATTGTTATGCTTATGAGAGTATCATATCCTTAACTTATGCCAACATCTACTGAAGCTTCATGTGAGGATCATCATTTCTATATAGAGAGTGTTTAAATTTAAATCGCTTTTAAGTTCCCATGCTGCCTTAGTGGATGCTGGCTATAGGCTACAGTAAGGTTTTAAAACACACCTGAGAGAGACCGAGATTGAGTTTATGATAACCTTGGGCCAGAAAGCTTCACTGTCATATTCTGCCATGGAAATGAGATCTGTGTGTCTGAAGCCTGTATCGAGGGCATTAAGGATCCGTACTAGTCATTTCTGCATTGGCATTAGAAAATGTACAAACGGAAGTCACAGCACACAAGTACTATTGCGCAACACGTCAGAGCACATTTACTAACCACTGGCCCATGTCTCTGACATTCTGCATTATTTTTTTTTATAAAAAAATATATTTTAGTCCCTATGACAATGTCATGGCTTGCATTTTTGTGACAGACAGCGCAGGTCATCGTGCCACTCACAGCGGCAAATACGAGATGAGCAAGCCTGCGTCTCTGAAAATGCACCTTTCATAAAAATGTGAAGACACATCGCCATTTAGTTCCTCATAACTTTGGGCTTGCGTAATGTGAGGAATATTACGCATGCAGTTCTGGGTGAAATTAACCTAGGTGTGCTAGATGAAGTTGGCATGATTGCAACCAATGATTTCTTTAGTAAATGGTTTGTATGTGTTTGCTTTGAATCATGCATGTTACTGACTAACATTCTTCGACATAAACCACCTAAAGTTGCAGTACATCAACTTTGAGGAACTGCAACTTTAGGTGGTTTATGTCGAAGAATGTTAGCAAGCGTAAGGATTTGAGCGAGTTTGACAAGAGCCAAATTGTGATGGCTAGATGACTGGGTCAGAGCATCTCCAAAACTGCAGCTCTTGTGGGGTGTTCCCGGTCTGCAGTGGTCAGGATCTATCAAAAGTGCTCCAAGGAAGGAACAGTGGAGAACCGGCCACAGGGTCATGGGCGGCCAAGACTCATTGATGCACATGAGGAGAGAAGGCTGGCCCGTGTGGTCCGATCAAACAGACGAGCTACTGTAGCTGGTTCTGATAGAAATGTGTCAGAATACACAGTGCATCAGTTGCGTATGGGGCTGCATAGACCAGTCAGGGTGCCCATGCTGACCCCTGTCCACCGCCGAAAGCACAAACAGTGGCACATGAGCATCAGAACTGGACAACGGAGCAATGGAAGAAGGTGGCCTGGTCTGAGGAATCACGTTTTCTTTTACATCACGCGGATGGCCGGATGCGTGTGCGTCGCTTACCTGGGGAACACATGGCACCAGGATGCACTATGGGAAGAAGGTGAGCCGGCGGAGGCAGTGTGATGCTTTGGGCAATGTTCTACTGCATGGGAAACCTGCCATCCATGTGGATGTTATTTTGACACGTACCACCTACCGAAGCATTGTTGCAGACCATGTGCACCCTTTCATGGAAACGGTATTCCCTGGTGGCTGTGGCTCTTTCAGCAGGATAATGCTCCTGCCACAAAGAAAAAAATGGTTCAGGAGTGGTTTGAGGTCTTGACTTGGCTTCTAAATTTCCCAGATCTCAATCCAATCTTTGGGATGTGCTGAACAAACAAGTCTGATCCATGGAGGCCCCACCTCACAACTTACAGGACTTAAAGGCTCTGCTGCTAATATCTTGGTGCCAGATACCACAGCTCACCTTCAGGGGTCTAGTGGAGTCCATGCCTCGATGGGTGAGGGCTGTTTTGGCAGCAAAAGGGGGACCAACACAATATTAGGAACTATCGGTGTATATACACACTATTGTCTCAATTTTAAAAAAAACTGTCTCAGTTGTCCCTCATAGACACAAATGAAAATAATTGAAGAGCACATGGAGACTTTTGATTTGAGATTTTTCTTTTTAGATAAATGCTATTTCTCAATAATATCTCAATATGAACTCAAACATATCACATCAAATTCTTGCAAGACCACATAATCTGAGCTGCTGTGCACATTAATTAAATTAGGAAGTTTAGGAAAAACATATAAAAATGTATGCTTTATAAGGTCTCATTTGTTAACATTAGTTAATGCAACTTTGAATTGACTAAGATGAATAAATGCCATAGAAGTATTGTTCATTGTTAGTTCATGTTAACCAATGACATTTTATTTTTGTAAAGTGTTACCAAATTATGATGAAAGAGCAATTTCTGAGCTATAAAACTTTCCTCTGGGCATGGTCTCCATACACTTCTTCCAAACAAACACTTGTGTCGTGCATATGACAGAGAGGTTGCATTTCACCGTCAGGTATTGCGTCTTTATCATGAGTTTGAACATGTCAAAGCATGTGTTTGTTGCATCTGTCAGTGGATGCTCACAAGTGACCCGTAAAGTCACGCGTCCTTTAAAGGACAAAAGTTGACACCGTTCGAGCATGCCGGAGCTAAAGAGATAATGAGACATTCACTGCTCCACCAATACGCAGAAGCGCCGCAGGATCTGAGCCATGTGGCAAACGAGGGTGTTGAGTTTGACTCGCTCCGTACCCTCCGTGAAGGGCCGGCCCGAGGGCTTTATTCCCTCGTCTTTCTTCCCTCCATGCACAGCTGAAGGCTGGTGGATGGAGGGCTCTGAAGGTACAGTGTAGCAGCAGGTGCAGGATGGTTGCTCCTGAAAGGGCAGCATGCATTATTAAAGGGCCGCCACCTCTTTGGTTACTCTTGCATCTGCTATGAAATAGTGGCGTGTGTTTGGCTGGGTCAGATGCATGCATGTCTGGCAGAGAGAGTGAGAGCGGTCGGCCAATCAAAATAAAGATCATTCAAATCGTATTAAGTTTATTTTGAGATCAGGTGTCGTCAGTACAGTGTTCTCCAAAACTATGACTGCATTTACAGTATAAACAGTTTATCACAGCTAAGTATCTGAATTTAGTGCTGTTGTACAAGTGTACACGTTTTCAAAGCATTAAAGGAATGGGCTATTCAAAAATGCACATTTTCTTCTGTCATTTTTAGCTTCATCTTCAAGCACAACACATTTGGTAGAAAATATGCTCTTTTCCTAACAACCAAAGTTTAAACTGACAAGCTCCAAAAATGATAAAACTTTATGGTAGAATATCCTAAATGAAATACATATAACTTTTCCAAGTCTTCTAAAGTCATATGATACATCTGTGTATTATTCACTCAATTGTCCCATCTGCCAGACTTTTTATTTTATATAATATTTTTCATAAAGAATTGTATTAATTCATTATCATTATAAAATTTGTTTTCCATTATAGTTATATATATATTTTTTAAATAAGCATAAAAGTAGCTCAACAAATTAAATTAAATAGAATAATTTTTGCATTACAGTAAAGGATGTTTTCCCCTAGCATTTGGTAATGAGAATAGGGAGGACATTTTTTTTTACATAAATGATGACAGAATTTAGATTTTTAGTTGAACTATCCCTTTAAATCTATTTTTTACTTGTGTTAAAAAAACACAAATTTTCCTCATATTCTCCATTGTTGCAGCTCATCTCTTCCCAGTCTGTCAGTAACGCTCTCTTTACTTCCTGTCTCTATGAAGCCCCTCCTTCTGAAAAGCACATTGTGCTCTGATTGGTCAGCTGGATCAGTGTGTTATGATTGGTCAAATGTGTGTTTGGGAAATGTCCCGCCCCTTTACATAACCGTGAGTTTGAACACACTACTAACTAACTCAACCAGGCCCCGCCCCTTTATCCTGCATATTAATTATTTAAATGAGGAATATTGTGACGTGTTCGTTCCTGGAAGAAAACTCAAGACTACAATAGAGGCGCTTCAGGGAGTTCAGAAACACTGACACTGATATAGAGAAGAACTCCCGCTGGAGGGACTTTTGTCATGCTCAAACAGCAACATTACACACTAAAGAAAGGTGAAAATGTCCATAACATTTGACAAATGGTGTGCATTCTCAGCATCAACCTTTTCTCAGATGCGTCCCTACACAATAAAAATACAAACATATTGAGATCGCAGACGACTTCTATCTCGGCAAAAGCTCTGCTTGCACTTCTGTCAAGGAGAAACAATTGAGGTTCTTGCTGAACTGTTTAAGATTTATCACATACGTTCCACTTAGCAGATATAACCAGTGCCCTGACCAACACTTCAACCCCAGCAGATGGGCAGTGCATTATAAGGGGCAAATGTTTGTCCAATGCATCAGGACCACTTCTAATGAAACATATCTGCTCAGCTAAGGGAAGCCTTTTTGAAAGCCATCCAGAGGCAACCTAAACCATCTGTTCCTCTGCTGCTGCCAGCATCGCCTACCGCTCCTTCTGTTCTCGACCCTCTTGACTGTAATGCAGCGAGATCTAATCTGGCTCACACACAAAAGGAAAGGGGTGAAATGGAGATCACGAGCAATTCCATTATGAAATCCTCATTTAGAGGAAAATCTTTCAGAACAATGAATTCCTCAACATCGCATTACTATTTATAGGCGAAGACGGCCATTTAGTTGACTGGAACCTTGCTAACCAGTGAGTCAATGACTTACCAGATAACGGTTTTGTATGAAGGCATCTCCTAATGTTTCCGACTGCCTTCCAAGACCTCTAATGATCTGAAACAAAAAAGTGAGCTTTAGAGACAACTAAACAACCATTGAAAGTGATATTCCAGTCATAATTTACTCACCTTCATTCCAAATGTACACTGTTATTTGTTTCCATGAAAACTTCATACGATTCCATATTGACATTTCGTAGTTATGGAGTCATGGGCATAACATTCGAGGGAAAAACTAAATTCAAGATTTTGTTTGTTTCCACAATTTATGAATTAATTCTTGTTCCTAAACGAAGGAACAAATTACTACAATGTGGCCATGTTTTTGAGGAAATTAATTAACTCTTTCCTGTCAGCGGTTTTGATCATTTTCACAAACGCAAATGAAAGAAAGATGAGACCCTCGTCTTTTAAACAAAAAAATGCCATTCTATTCTAGCTTCATGCATTCTTTTTCATCAACACTTGAATGTGGGTAAGTTTCATAAAAAAGCAACATTTTGATCAAAAAGCTGAGAAAATCATATTTTTGTCAAAGATTACATCCAGATGGGATTCCGAGCAATGATCAAAACACAGATGGAGAGGATCCATCAACATCCCAAAGCTTCACAGTCCTATAGCTCGTCCTGGGTCGACATTTCATTCAGTAACATTAGGCAGTTTTGATTTATGTTGATGATTGTGATATTTTACATAAGCATATGATTACTTATGCTATCGCTTGTTTCTGCTTCTTCTTCGCCTGTGTTTTGATCAGGAGATTCTGTACTCTTTCAGAAGATGTGTAATAGCACCCCCTACCGTATAACAGTGAAAACATGGAAAGCCAAACATTTCTGTAAATGGTGGGAAAAGTTCATCTGTAGGAGGCTTGCTACGATAGTCGGTGTTGGAAGTGTTATCGGTGTTCAGACACAACACCGGTTACATCACTTGCCCATCGTGGCACCCCCCCCACCGTCATTTAGATTAATAAAATAATTTAGTTCAGTTAGAAAACAGACAATACAAATAAAAACTGAACATGTCTGCGTAATAAAGCATGATCTGCAGCACAGACCAGCAGCAGGAGTCAGATTTCATTCATCACGTGAGCGAGGAGCTGACTGAGATGATCGCGGAAGATTTGGTTTCGAAGCTAAATGTAAAAGTGGCTATTTAAGGTATTTTTTAATTAAGAATAATAGGCTAATGAACCCACAATTCAGCCCCCAAATTAGTGCTAATTCTAAACCGTGCACTGCAGAACTGTCAATCATTCACGGCTGCACAGTGCGCGCATTTACGGCTGAACTGTCATTTACGGTGTGTGTGCACTGCCACGTTTTCAGTTCATTGCTATGGAAGCTTAACTTTCATATGAATTCATTGAAAACACTCGCTTTGCTTCTCTCCATTAAAAATGCCAGAGTGGCTGTGTGTATTTTACTTTCAGTTTAGATATAATTAGTGAGTTTAAAGCCCCAGTCGGTGATACCGGTATTACCGGTGTTGTCACACGTCAATTAACCGGTGGGAAAATTTCCTCACCGTCACATCCCTAATCTGTTGCGATATCAATATTTTTCTGCATGTGAGTGATCATGTGTGAAGGATAATTAGAATTAGGTAAATATTTTTGGTGAACTTTTCATTTCTTTAATAACTATGTTCATGTTGAACCGCTACAAATGCACAGGATTAGACAGTGACGGATGAATATGCTGACTTGCAAAAAAAATAAATAAAATGAATAAAAACTGTATCCATATTTTAAAAAAAATATGGATACAGTGTTTACACATCTTCTGAAAGGGTACAGAATCTCCTGATCAAAACACAGGGGAAGAAGAAGCAGAAACAAGTGAAAGAATATGAAGTCATACGCATATGTAAAAACTCGATCATCAACATTAACCAGCATATAAATCAAAACTACCTAATGTTACTGAATGAAATGTCGACTCAGGATGAGCTATAGGACTGTGAAGCTTTGGGGGTGTTGATGGACTCCATCTGTGTTTGATCATCGTTCTGAATCACATCCAGATGTAGTTTTTGACAAAGTAGGTTAAACTTTAGAAAAACTTTTTTGTTGTTTAAAAGCAAAGGCTCTGTTCTTTATTTTGATATATTGCATGTTCAGATATTCATACAACATAATATTGTGGGAGCCATGAAAATCTTCTGAAAATTTGTAAAAATGCTGGCACTGGAGACTTTAAAAAAAAAAACGCTGGCAGGGAAAAACTATAATAGTATCTCAATGATGCTAAAATAGCACTGCTTCATAAACAAGATATAATGCAAACACTGGATTCCGATGAGTCTTGGTTCCTTCATACCAGTGTTTTTCAAGATTTCAACACATTTATAGACATTCAGAGCTCTCTTTCGGTCCTAAGGGTGATTTCTCATGATATAACCCAATGGATCATACTGCCCCAAGACACAGATGAGGAATACAGAATGACAAATGCCTCTTGGCCATTTGAAAACATGACAGTGGGGAATATCATCACTGGTGGTTCAGCGAAATCCTGGCACGAATGTAATAGCCAATCAGTTTTGCTCATAGAGTGGGTGTGAGGCAGTCATCGCTCCAGAGGACAACTTCAAGCAGAGCTGATTAGAAATTAAAGTAGGCCATGTCGTCTGGCTCGCAGCAGCCCCAGTAAGACCAGAGCAAGCCACATGGCCAGCAGACTGCAAACAAAGGGTTAACAACTCTCCATCCCCTCCTCCATCACTCGTCTCTGATTGGTAGATTCACAGACCAGTTGTGCATTAACTACAGCAAAACAGCCCCACAACACCACCGCTGTCACAGCGCATTAGACGGATATGTAGGGGAAAGAGGAGTTTTCTGTGGTTTTCTCATGGCCATTGAGCTTTTCTCTGCACTATTATCCAAACATGAAGAATCATGAGAGTGGAGAAGATCAATTCTACTTTATGTTCATGACATGAAGCCACATCAGTGTATGAAAACACGTCATTGTCACATAACCCTAACTCGTATATACGGTTCCAAGGGTTTGGATCAGTATGATTTTTTGGAAAGAAATTAATACTTTTATTCAGCAAGGATGCATTAAATTGGTCAAAAGTGACATTTTTAATGTTACAAAAGATTGCATAGAAAATCTGTTCTTTTGAACTTTCTATTCATCAAAGAATCCTGAAAAAAAGTCAGTTCCCACTAAAATATGAAGCAGTTTTTAACATTAATAATAACAAGAATAAGAAATGTTTCTTGAAAAGTGTCTCTTCTTGTTTATTTGTAATAATTCCAACATGGTTCACCCAAACAGTCTATTTTCCTTACAGTCCATGCAATTTAACATTTCATGCTAAATAATAAGAAATAATGTTTTGCACAATATTTTACTGTAGATTAGTTTTTAATTGGTTATAAGAAATCAAATACGAGAAAATGTCATATGAACGGGTCAGTAAAGAGACCGATGTAAGTCTCATGAACCAAAAGTACATCACTGTTTCCAGTTCATTTTGATTCGGGCATAACCGAAAAAAAGACTTCAGTAAGTGAGTCACTGAACTCAGTAACGGCTCTGAATGCTTCACTGACTGAGTGAGTCTGATTCAAACCGTCTGATTCCAGTACCAAATGTCTCACTGCTTGTGCACTTGCGGTTTTTACAATGGCCCCTGTGTAGGTTAATTCAACCAAAAATTATCCCATAATTTACTTATACTCAAGCCATCCTAGGTGTATATGAATTTCTTATTTCAGCCAAACACAATCAGAGTTCAATTAAAATTAAATTCACTCATTTATAATGGGAGTGAATGGTGCCTTAGATTTTGAAGTCCAAAAAAGTGCATCCATCCATCATAAAAGTAATCCATTACAGCTCCAGGGGTTAATGAAGGCCTTCTGAAGTGAAGCCATGCATGCATGCATTGCTCATTATCTCCTCCCCGCTTTATATACCCTCAGTTTTCCTAGTTTCTTTGTCCGATATTATGTCAACGTCAGTGTTATGCGTGGTTGTGATTTTCTCCTATGATCTCCTGAGTTTTCTGTTTGGATTAATTTAGGACTGTTTTGTAATTCTAATCGTTTTCGCCATGTGCGTAATACAACCAAAGCATCGTTACACTCACTAACAGAAACCCAGCAAACATGTATATTCATAACAATATAAAAATGTATTACAATTCAAATGTAACATTTACATGCATATTTACACCAATCAGGCATAACTTTATAACTATATTAGGCAGCAATTGAAAATTTTGTCCTCAAAGTTGATGTGTTAGAAGCTGGAAAAATGGGAAAGCGTAAGGACTTGAGTGAGTCTGTTCCCGGTCTGCAGTGGTTAGTATTTATCAAAAGTGCTCCAAGGAGGGAACAGTGGTGAACCGGCGACAGGGTCATGGGCGGCCAAGGCTCACTGATGCACGTAGGGAGAGAAGACTCCCTGCCTGGGAGGTCTGGCCAGACAGACGAGCTACTGGAGCTCAAATTGCTCAAGAAGTTAATGCTGGTTCTGATAGAAAGGTGTCAGAATACACAGTGCATCTGTTTGTTGCGTATGGGGCTGCATACCAGTCAGGGTGCCCATGCTGACCCCTGTCCACCGCCGAAAGCACCAACAGTGGCACGTGAGCATCAGAACTGGACCACGGAGCAATGGAAGAAGGTGGCCTGGTCTGATGAATCACGTTTTCTTTTACATCACGTGGATGACTGGGTGTTTGCGTAAACACCTGGGGAACACATGGCCCCAGGATGCACTATGGGAAGAAGGCAAGCCGGCGGAGGCAGTGTGATGCTTTGGGCAATGTTCTGCTGGGAAACCTTGGGTCCTGCCATCCATGTGGATGTTACTTTAACACGTCCCACCTATCTAAGCATTGTTGCAGACAATGTACACCCTTTAACAGAAACGGTATTCCCCGATGGTTGTGGCTCTTTCAGCAGGATAATGCTCCTGCCACAAAGCAAAAAAGGTTCAGGAATGGTTTGAGGAGCACAACAAGTTTGATGTGTTGACTTGGCCTCCAAAATCCCAAGATCTCAATCCAATCGAACCCCACCTCGCAACTTACAGGACTCAAAGGATGTGCTGCTAACATCTTGGTGCCAGATACCACAGCACAACTTCAGGGGTCTAGTGGAGGCCATGCCTCAACGGGTCAGGGCTGTTTTGGCAGCAGAAGGGGGACCAACACAATATTAGGTCATAATGTTATGCCTGATCAGTATTTGTGCATGTGTAGACATACACTACAATATGAATACATTGACAGAAAACAATGTTGCAGATATGGAAATATTAGCTTGATATTGTTTGTGATATTTAGAAATTCAATATATTTCAAATACATATATATGATGTTGTTTTACATCTTAAACTAAGCCGACAGTCATTCAAAGCCCAGACCTCTCTGGTGCACTGTGGGCATTCACAGTTGATTTTTTCCTCTAAGCTGGTCATGTGTTATCCTGAGTTATGTTCAACGACACTGGATTAATATAGTCAACTGCTGGAGATTACCCAAGCATACGCTGTAATCTGATTGTCTCTCACATGTTCATTCAGAATTCGATTGCATGTACTCCAGCCTGTCTTGTTCAGTTTCTCGACCATAATGGATGGCCGCTGCTGTATCATTGAGCTGTTGCCTTTAAATTGCATTGTGCTTAAAACACACCAGTGAATGACAAAGATGCAACCTTTCACCAGGGGTCATTAGACTCTGATGGCTTGTCTGGTGAATAAAAAGCCTCTCGATGGAGGGAGTTATAGAGTGAAACCTATCCCTCCACTCGGTAATGACTTAACACAGTCTTTCCTGAAGGTATGACCATTACGGGGCTATATTTAGCCTTCAAAAGCCTTAACTCGCTCAGTGAATGAAACAAAATCTGTTCTCCCTGGGGATGCAGGAACTCAATTGCTCGAGTCTGAGGCAAATCGAGTAGGTGAAATTATGGGGAGTCTGGGAGAAAAAATGGTAAGATTACTGAAATGTTTTATTTTGCATCCTCCACTTTTTTCCTTTGGGATAATGCCTGTCACCTTGAAATGCATCCACTGAACAGACCAATAAAATAATGCTTACCGTAATGGAAATGATGAGGATCTGACAAGTTTTATGACACTGCTCTGTGACATCCTACTTGATAATGAAGAGCAGCTTTCTATTAAAGATCATCATATCAGGACTTGCCGGTCACATCTGCCCTGAAAAAAACACAAGTCCTGCTATTATTAATCTGTATTATTAAACAGAGATCTAGTACATCGAATGCATCAGCATCAACAGGGCCGTAACAACCATATATATTGCAGTTTGATCTCATAAGAGTTCGTTACCATTTGCACGCAACATTTACAAGTAAATTGATGTGCTTTTCTAAACATACAGTACAATATGGATGTATTGACAGCATCTAAAATGCAAAGGGATTTAAATATGCACAGCTTTATAAAATATAATATATTTCTAATGTGAAAATATTTGAATGGGTACAATTTACAATTATGTCACTAAAAGTAAGATAAATGTACAGTGACAATTTTGTGTTGCAATATATGCATAATAAATGTACAATAATTGCATTTATATTATACATATTTTTTAAACGAATGTCAATGATTAAATTTAATAAAAATTCATTATTGCTTGAATTATTCTATGACCTAAAATGACTTTTTCTTTTATTATTATTATATATTTTTATAAGTAAACTGCATTTACTGTAGATGCTGTAAATATGTTATTATATGTTTTGGTGTCTGCAAATGTACAAAAAATGCTTGTCTGCATTTACGTACAAAAAATAGTGATGTTTACTAATGCGGTTGAGTTTCAAATAAGCCACAATAGATTTAAGCGATTGGATTATTACATTGCAAATTGTTAGCTAATCCAATTATAAGCATGTTATTTTTGGTTGGAAAAGCAATCAGGGAATGAAAAAAGACTTAGGATCTGTCTTGCACTTTCAAGATCAATCTCAAGTGACAACAGGGAAAAAAACAGCTAGAAATATGATGCAAAATAAAGTTTCATGGCCAGTACATATATGTATTTAGGACTGTAAATCTCCTCTCCCGCCGTTGTCAGGTGTGACAAAAAAGCTAATTTTGAACCCTGGGTGCAAGTTTTCATTCTCAAGGTCGGCAGTGAAATGCATACTTGTATTTTGATGACTGCGATGTGCTACATTGTTTTAATTATTGATGGTGGAAATAGGAATCTAATGAAATTTCCATCATCTTGAAAGGAGAACTGCGCTTCGATCAAGAGCCATTTATGTGCAGGCAAGTGCAGCAGATGCGGAGTCAATAATATACTGTCATTAGCTTTATTCTGTTCATCTCAGTTTCACATTGAGAGTGGCCGACGGGTTAGATTCTCACTACCATGGAGCGCAAAGAACAGTGACCATTTCAAAATGGAAGGAATTGTTAGATAAGCACACACTGGCATGCTACTCCAAATCCGGTAATCTGAAAGGAATATATATTATAATTCGATTAAAAACATTGCAATTTACTGAAATTTAAAGTGCCCCTATTATGCTATTTTAAATGTTTGTTTTGGCGTCTCCTACAACAGGTTTACATGCATCAAAGGTCAAAAAAGCAGGTTTCGTTTTCTCATACTATACATTGCACATCACCACAATGTTCAATGATTCTCAAACGACTCAACGGATGAATCATGCGCTCTGAATCCCTCCTTTCTGTGAGCTACTCTTCTCTGATTGGCCAGATGGCCCAATCTGTTGTGATTGGTCTACCGCTTACAACGCGTGTTGGAAGGTAAATGCATAACTGAACTCCAGCTCCGGAGGCTTCCTAAAGCTCAGTGATTGCACACACTGTAAAGACAGTAACAGTGATGTTAATGATGTAAATGTAAACAATGATGATTTTACCATATCAATCCGAGCGCGAGTCCGATGATGAAACATTATAAGAACTATTTATTCAACCCGAACCTCCATCGCAAGGAGGACTTGAGCAGGAGTTTCTCAGTGATACGCTACTCATTTTGAGGAACATTATGAGATGTTGCAGCTGTAATTCCTCACCATCAGCATTAACAAGAGTACGTCCATCAACAAACCCATGTGTGTATTTCTAAAATATTACAGTGCACATTCGGGAACTGTATCAATAACAGCGCATAAATTAGCCGAGCACTAACGTGAATGACTGATGTAACAAACGTTTGCAAATTAAATCTCGCTCCATCCTTTATCTTTACTCAAAGTAGTAAGACCGAAAGACAATCTGCATTAACAGACTCAGTTTTAGGTAATAGTGTCCCACAGCTGATGAGCAGAAGTGTTTCAGTAAGACAGTAATAACGTGAGTTAGCCAGAAACGTACACAATATAAAAACACAAAACTACGCATTTTGATCATCCGGTAGAAAATATATACATCAATAATTATTCATAATCACAGGTTGTGATTCTGAGGAGCAGCTAGTTCAAATAAAATATCCATAAAGCCATAACAGGGCCACTTTAAATAAATTTAAACAGTCCATTTGATAAATGTACTGTAAGTCTTGTCTTATAGCATCATCTACACCATCCTGTAAAAGCAAATTGCATTATTTTAGTGAGATTTGAGCAAAAGAAGCAGCATTTATGATATTATCTGATATGATTCACTGAAACAAACATAAACAGATTAGTTTTGTTCTGGAGACGTCAGTCTTTCCCATTTGAAGTAAACAGGAGCTGTATTTGTATGCCAGTTGACTCAAGGACACTGAGCATCAAGAGTGAAGATGACGTGCCTTAAAGGATTAGTTCACTTTTAAAAAAACTTTTGCTGATAATTTACTCTCCCCCATGCCATCCAAGATGTCCATGTCTTTCTTTCTTCAGTCGAAAATAAATTAAGTTTTTTGATGCAAACATTTCTCCTTATAATGGAGTCAATGGAGCCCAAACGGTTCAAGGTCCGAATGACAGTTTCAGTGCAGCTTCACAGGGCTTTAAACCACACCAGACGATGAATAAAGGTCTTATCTAACGAAACCATCGGTCATGGAGGCGAAACCATGTTTGCATCAAAAACCTTAATTTATTTTCGACTGAAGAAAGAAAGACATGGACATCTTGGATGACATGGGGGAGAGTAAATTATCAGCAAAATTTTAAAGTGAAATTTTAAAGTGAACTAATCCTTTAAAGCAACTCTTTTATTACGTCTCATTTGTCCTTATTATGTTTCATTATGGATATATCAGCATCATATCAGCCCTCCTGCTTTCTGCTAATGGCAGTGACTGTTAAAAAGCACATATCTATCACAACTAGATTTTTACATTTTCTGAAGAAAATGTGAGTGCTACTTGTTCTATAGTTGGCCCAAGTCAAAACAGTCCTTAGAGCCTATAGTCACAGTAATCCCAGTAAATTACCAGAATTTACTGTTAAATGCACAAATATACTATTCACACAAGCAACTGTGTTCTTTTACCAATAGGAGACCCTTCACACATCAGCACCAAAATACCGGTGATGTCAGCAGGGCTCCTCAATCTCATACACCACGAAAGATATTTATGTTATGACCTGTGTACATAAATTCAGTAAAATTAAGAATAATAATGATAATATTATCAATAACTTGCTATATTAAATGTATTAAAAAAATTATTAAGTAAGAAATGCTGATGATCTATTTGATTTGACCACTATTTGCATTTCCAACACACATGAAAATAAAATAGGCTATAAAAATATGCGCTTATGTTAATTGTGAAGCGGCTAGGCTATCTAAAATGTTTGCATTTAAGCATGGCTTAATTTGGCTGTTGGAATAATGTAACCGTAACTGTTCTCACATGATCTCTTTACGATAATTTGCTGGTAATTTACCAGTAAAGACTATATATGATTGTCTGGTCTCTAGATATGACTCTAGATATGACTCTATTTGAATAATCTGAGCATATTGCCTGAAGCGCAGGTGCACT
This sequence comes from Gobiocypris rarus, assembly GCA_023029165.1. NCBI lineage: Eukaryota > Metazoa > Chordata > Actinopteri > Cypriniformes > Gobionidae > Gobiocypris > Gobiocypris rarus. The sequence goes on from CM040910.1 coordinate 45,655,467, forward strand.
CAGGGAATGTCCGAATCCACCTTTGCTAGTTTAACGACGGGAAAAATAGCCAGTGTGGCAGGTCGCATGATCCAAAAGGGTTGTACCTAGTGTCTTAATGAGTCACGGGTGTGTTTTGGGCATAACGTTTTGGGCATAACACTAAAAATACTGCGGTATTGACTTTAGACCAGGTTTTTGTTTTCAGTTCCTCAAAATAGCAATCCGCCAACAATGCGCCTGAACACACCTGGTTTTCAGACCAGCACACCCATGGGCGAACAGATGAGCGCACGAGCATTTGCTATTTAAACAACGTGGTGCTGGACATGAAAATGAGAAGTGCGTCAGGCTGAAACTAGCACAAAACACTCGCGCCTGCGCCTGGTGTATGATAGGGCTGAAGAAGTGTGATTGTTTTAGTAGTAGCACACCGAAGAGTAACTCTTTATTATTTGTGTACTGAAGAGATTTAGGGCCAGATTTACTAACAGCTTGCTCCAACGCAAACCCTCTTGTGGCGTTCAACAACTTCTGTCATGATTTACTAAAGACATGCGTGAAAAAAATTGCACTTAAAAGGCATGAACAGGGTTATTTTTGCAGCTGACCTTATTGCATATGCATTTGTAGGAGTTTCCCTTTATATAGTATAGTATAGTATTTAAATGAATCATGCAAGGTGATTTACTTAGGTTTGTGCTCGTCAGTTTACTGGTGTTTGTGCCATTATTTACAGCCCAAAAAAAAGCATGTCTTAAACCAGACGCTAATTGGTGCTGTGTTTGTCATTATGGAAATGATCTGGCTGTGTCTGTATTCTTTAATTTGCGTGTCGTCAGTAGATCACGCGCAGAACTTTACCCTCCCATCAACCTTTTTTTTTTGGGAATCGCACTTTTGCGCTAATTTTCCTTGTGCTATAAATCCAGCCTATATTCTCTGAATGAGCATACAGCTGTGAGACAGCTGACTGTATTATGAGAAAAGCTCTTTCCTGACGGATGTGTTCACTGCTGAAGGCCCAGGGGAAGAGGAAGAGGGTAGCGAGCTGGAAAAACAGTGAGTCGATCAGGTGTCTCGGATGTGCCATCAGGTATAGACAGACAGGACAGAGACCAGAGCTTAGTTCAATGCATGCAATGAACCCTTTTCACAGGCTGTAGCTATTTTTTGTTGCATACATTTAAAAATGTGTATAAAAAACAATTGAGGTGGATAATTTTGTATTCGAGCAGAAGATATGTGAATAAACTAAGATGGAAGCACATTTACAGAATAAATCCCCTGATGCACGTGGCCAAACTTGTACTTTACAGCGAAATGGAAATGCGTTTTTCAAAGGGAAATGGGGTGCGCTGGGACCATTGGACCAATATCATTGCACAGCATGTCAAATGTTGGTTTAGTCATTTGGAAATGCCAGAGGCAAAGTCTTCCATCAAAATGGTTGTGTATAATGACGTCCCAGAACTGCCACGACTGTGTTCCCAAACACCAGGCATACGCAAGATAACATGATGGTGTTTATTGCGTTTTCGTCTGTGCGCTCTGAGGCATAAGTCATTTATGATGTACAAAAAAGAGCAACTTGCAGCAACTTCCAATTTTTTTTTACAGATATTTTGCACCAATTTCTCAATAAGTCACGATTTTTTTCTTTTGAACACATGGGATGGAAACACTACTTTATTTGCAAATGTTTTATATGAAATTCCAATTTTGCGCATTTGTTAAATTTGCAACTTTGGATGGAAACATATCTATAGCCATAGTTATCAAGATTCCAAATCTAGTAAAGTTTTTTCACTTTGCATTACCTTGGCAGTAAAAGACAAATCACTCATTTCTGACCAATCTCTCAAATTTTTTGGGAGTCATCAAAACACTATTATGGGTTTTTCTTTTGCTATTGGAGCAAACATTATATTTCCTTTTATTGGCTTGAAGTTTACCCAACTATGATGACTTCAGCTTCTGAGAATAAATGTGAAAAGGGCCCATACAAATATCAGAACAAGCCAAGAACCTGTTTTATAAAAAATAGCTTGAGCTGAATGATTTATGATGTGGTAGAAATGCAAAATACAAAGACAACATGTCGTTCTATTGCGTTGTTCTTCTCACTGTATGCATGCAATCATACAAAAACAGCACAACCAGTGTAGTCTGAATCACAAATTACTCTTATGAGCCAATTCCCTGGTTACATTTCGTTTGGGGGTGGTTAAGATTTGTCTCTTAATTCTTACATTTGTTTTGGAGTCTCCTACAAGAGATTTAAATGCATCAGGTTCACAGCATATGTTTCAGAAGCTAAACGCCCATCACCATAACTGAACTCCAGCTCCGGAGGCTTCCTAAAGCTCAGTGATTGCACACACTGTAAAGACAGTAATAAATGTAAACAATGAAGATTTTAACATATCAATCTGAGCACAAATCCGATGATGAAACATTATAAGAACTATTTATTCAACCCGAACTTCCATCGCAAGGAGGACTTGAGCAGGAGTTTCTCAGTGATACGCTACTCATTTTGAGGAACATTATGAGATGTTGCAGCTGTAATTCCTCACCATCAGCATTAACAAGAGTACGTCCATCAACAAACCCATTTGTGTATTTCTAAAATATTACAGTGCACATTCGGGAACTGTATCAATAACAGCGCATAAATTAGCCGAGCACTAACGTGAATGACTGATGTAACAAACGTTTGCAAATTAAATCTCGCTCCATCCTTTATCTTTACTCAAAGTAGTAAGACCGAAAGACAATCTGCATTAACAGACTCAGTTTTTGGTAATAGTGTCCCACAGCTGATGAGCAGAAGTGTTTCAGTAAGACAGTAATAACGTGAGTTAGCCAGAAACGTACACAATATAAAAACACAAAACTACGCATTTTGATCATTTGGTAGAAAATATATACATCAATAATTATTCATAATCACAGGTTGTGATTCTGAGAGCTGGTCCAAATAAACTGGTACTGACCCATCTTTCAAGAGCAAGCATTTTGCAAATCCTGCGTTGAACTCAGAGATTTGAGAAGCAGTCGTCAGTAAAATGATATTTGAGGGTGGGTCAAGTTACAACATAGGCGGGCATTATGCAAATGTCTTTTCTAATGACGTAGAACCGCAACGCTGTGAGATTCGAAACACAAACGACTCGTATAGACGGTTCAGAGTCGATTCTTTTGGGAGATCTCCCAATGGGAGACAATAACTTAATTTATCGTGCACTTTTGACTACAACTCTGCAGAATATTTACATTCAAAAACAGCAATATTACACACTGCATAAAAGGGAATATTCATAAAACCATAATAAGGGCTCTTTAAATATCACAAAAAGATCATTTTTAAGGCTAACAGCGTGTTTTCAATGCTGAATGTGGAAGCCAAGAAATTGTAATAAAGAAATGCTTAAAGAAAGGATTGTAATGTACAGATTAAAGGTGACCTGTCGTCTGAGGATTCTCTGTAACATGAATCAGGATACCGGATACATCGGCGCTATAGACCTGCACGACGTGTCAAGGGTTAACTGCCGTAATCTCTGGGGGGCACTTAAGTATTTAACAAGGGTATCTTTCCTTTCTGCAACTTGAGAAGAGTCTGGAAATGCATGTATAGTATAGTCACTTAAGTGCAATCTATAGCTTTAATATTCTGTGTGTCATTGCTTTGACATCGAATCTACTGCATTACCACAACACGCCTCTGTAATGAGCAGCAGAGAGTGAAAGTTTTGGTAACCGATAGAGAAACAGAAGAAGAAAATTGTTCCTTGAGTTTTATCTAAGATCACAGACTGATGACTGTAATTTTACTGGTAAGGTGTGTAATTGCTGTCACTATAGCCGCACCAAACAAGATTGCAAAAAATAATGGCCACCCCAAATTCATGTCATTGGTGGAGCCAATGTTGTCATGTCTGCTGGAAATTATACACACTTTACCTTTAAATCACTGTCACACAAAGTGCGCTCCTCACCTTTAATGGGATAGTTCACACCAAAAACCTGTGAACCTGTAAAACCTATCATCATGTACGCACCCTCATGTCATTCCTAAACTGTATGAATTTCTTTCTTCTGTCAGGAAAAAAGGAGTTTAGCTGAATTTCTGAGCTGATTCTCTTACATACAATTAAACTGTACAGGGACCAAGCACTGTCCATGTCTGAAAAAGAACAAAAACACCATAACATGTCATATACATAGTCTTATAAACACAAGTATTTAAACTGAAATGTAAGTTATGTTCTTATGAACTCCTGACTTTGTTTAATTAAAACTTGAGGTCTTTGAAGAATTTAAAATGACAACAAACAGTAAATTCGATTGACTCGGAACATTGACAGATTTTTAAATGTGCATTCAAAACATTTTAAACATTTAAATACATGCAATATTGATACTTTCAAAAAGTGTTAATAAAATGACCATTCACACGTACAGTAATTTTATCATTGGAGGTTGTTAAATGACTAGATTGTTTATTGATCATAGTGTTGTTCATACTGCTAGATGCATTAACGTTTTTCATTGTTTTTTATAGTTTGACCATAAATGGGATGTATCACCAGTGATACTATAAATATATATAAATAATATTTTTCAGTCTAATTTGACAAGGATACATTTTTTGGCACTAAGAGGGGAATGTGTTTGTATAGATTAACATGTCAGTATTTAGCTGATGCTTTTATCCAAAGCAACTTACAGATGAACAATGGAATTGCAATAAGTTGTTTTGGTTGAACAATGTGCCTGTTGTTGATATGATGACTGACTTGTGTCTTTATGGTTCTGGCGCTTGTCATCCATATTTATTGAAGCAGTGAAAAACATTCAAAGTCGCTCCAAATTCATAAAGTGCTAATTTTCTCAACTTTGTTGCATCACTGGATATGCCCACAATGCAAAAAAAGCTAAATCTCATTAAAAAATAAATAAGTGAATGCCCTTTAAAGTGCCTCTATTATGCTATTTTAAAGGCTGCTAATTTAGTTTTAAATGTCTCGTGCGATAGGTTTACATGCATCCAAGGTCAAAAAATGCTTTAACTTTCTCATAATATACATTGCAGCATCCCCTCATTTCTCAAAGAGTCTGAAAACGATTAGTTTGAAGATTCAGTCTCTCCTGTAACCTGCGTTTCCAAAGCCTGCTCTGATTGGTCAGATGGTGTAGTCAGTTCTGATTGGTCGACTGCTTACAGCGCATGTCGGAAGCCAAACACCCATTATCATGAATGTCAGCTCAACTTAAGGTTCGAGCAGGAAATGTGACTGGAATTACTGACGACTCGTTTCAGGCGGTTCAGAATCCAGTCTTTCTTCTGGGATACAACTCCATTTATTGTGCACTTTGAAACTTTTCAGACCTTTTACATTCAAACTGCTGTATTACACACTGCATGGAAGATAATAGCCAACAAAGCATATTTGGAGCACTTTAAATCACATTACCCTTCTGCATTCACACATTAAATCATATGACAGCTCTGATATGCCAGACTTTGTGGATTAGAGGTGACTTTCAGCATGGTACAGGATTGTAAGGAAATCTCTTCATTCAACTAGTGTTTGTCCATCTGCCTGTGCTCTGAATGCCCAGACGCACAGTGATCCCAGCCAGACACGCCAGGTACTGACTACTGCTGCCCACAATGCAACCTAAAACGAGAAATAAAACATCATATGACAACCAGAACCATAAAGAAATGTTTTTTATTTTTTTTATGCAATTCAATTTTGAGACACCAATGGTGCAGAAATTAGGCTTACCATTAAAAAAAATTATTTAAACAAAAAAGATGTGCGAATTTCAACTGTATAGTAAAATTCCAACAAACTGAATTAAATAATCGTAACATATTATTCATTTTACGGATTAAGAATTTTAATTGCATTTAAAAAAAATAGAGCTTAATAAAATACTTTGTATGAATCTTAATGGAACAATGTACCATTTCAGTTTATGTGATTCATAATCAAATATTATTATTTTTAATATTAATTCATTAAATACAGAAATTGTACAAAATGCACATATTGAGAAATAACAAAAACACTATAGAAAAACAGAAATATAATGGAAGATAAGAAAGAAAGAGGAAAATAAGGGAAGAACAAACAAACAAACAATCAAAAAGGTAGTGGAAAGAAAGATCTTGTTGTCCTAAACACAAAACTTATCTGTGTCTCTGGATGTAACTGTTCCTCTTGACCTCATTCCCTTAACATTACCTGCATCCAGACACTAGATCTCAGTGTATCACATCTCTGTCACAATGTCTGCGGTGTAAGAGCGTCTGCGGTGTCCCAGTCGGGACGTCAGACCAGAGACCAATTACACACACTTTACTATGTGAAGCACCATCAACTTAATGACGCTAAACATCCGCAGTTCAGTAATGTTTAGCATGTAATTATCTTTAATTGTTGCTGATGAATCATGTAAAACACACAGTATGCACCTGTACACAACAGCACAGACATCAGTAAGTATTAGATTTGATGAATTTGGTGACATTAATCGGTTTGTTTCACTCTAACACATCAGTTTGAGAACATTTAATATATGTTTTATTGTGCATTTTGTATTGCAAAACACTTTTGCTGATATTGAGGTGGGATAAGGGTAAAGTTAGGGACAGGTGTGGTGGTGTGGGTTAGTTTAAGGGTAAAGTTAGGGACAGGTGTGGTGGTGTGGGTGAGTTTAAGGGTAGAGTTAGGGACAGGTGTGGTGGTGTGGGTGAGTTTAAGGGTAAAGTTAGGGACAGGTGTGGTGGTGTGGGTGAGTTTAAGGGTAAAGTTAGGGACAGGTGTGGTGGTATGGGTAAGTTTAAGGGTAAAGTTAGGGACAGGTGTGGTGGTGTGGGTGAGTTTAAGGGTAAGGTTAGGGACAGGTGGTGGTGTGGGTAAGTTTAAGGGTAAAGTTAGGGACAGGTGTGGTGGTGTGGGTGAGTTTAAGGGTAAAGTTAGAGACAGGTGTGGTGGTGTGGGTAAGTTTAAGGGTAAAGTTAGGGACAGGTGTGGTGGTGTGGGTGAGTTTAAGGGTAAAGTTAGGGACAGGTGTGGTGGTATGGGTAAGTTTAAGGGTAAAGTTAGGGACTGGTGTGGTGATGTGGGTAAGTTTAAGGGTAAAGTTAGGGACAGGTGTGGTGGTATGGGTAAGTTTAAGGGTAGTTAGGGACAGGTGTGGTGGTGTGGGTGAGTTTAAGGGTAGAGTTAGGGACAGGTGTGGTGGTGTGGGTAAGTTTAAGGGTAAAGTTAGGGACAGGTGTGGTGGTGTGGGTGAGTTTAAGGGTAAAGTTAGGGACAGGTGTGGTGGTGTGGGTAAGTTTAAGGGTAAAGTTAGGGACAGGTGTGGTGGTGTGGGTGAGTTTAAGGGTAAAGTTAGAGACAGGTGTGGTGGTGTGGGTAAGTTTAAGGGTCAGGGACAGGTGTAATTATAAATGCAACTACAGAAATTAATTATAGATGTAATTACATAGAGATAATGTTTAAATGTGGGTAAGTTTAAGGGTAAAGTTAGGGACAGGTGTGGTGGTGTGGGTAAGTTTAAGGGTAAAGTTAGGGACTGGTGTGGTGATGTGGGTGAGTTTAAGGGTAAAGTTAGGGACAGGTGTGGTGGTGTGGGTAAGTTTAAGGGGTAAAGTTAGGGACTGGTGTGGTGATGTGGGTAAGTTTAAGGGTAAAGTTAGGGACAAGTGTGGTGGTATGGGTAAGTTTAAGGGTAAAGTTAGGGACAGGTGTGGTGGTGTGGGTAAGTTTAAGGATAAAGTTAGGGACTGGTGTGGTGATGTGGGTAAGTTTAAGGGTAAAGTTAGGGACAGGTGTGGTGGTGTGGGTAAGTTTAAGGGTAAAGTTAGGGACTGGTGTGGTGATGTGGGTGTTTAAGGCAGTTAGGTGTGGTGGTGTGGGTAAGTTTAAGGGTAAAGTTAGGGACAGGTGTGGTGGTGTGGGTGAGTTTAAGGGTAAAGTTAGGGACAGGTGTGGTGGTGTGGGTAAGTTTAAGGGTAAGGTTAGGGACTGGTGTGGTGTTGTGGGTACGTTTAAGGGTAAAGTTAGGGACTGGTGTGATGTGGGTGAGTTTAAGGGTAAAGTTAGGGACAGGTGTGGTGGTGTGGGTGAGTTTAAGGGTAAAGTTAGGGACAGGTGTGGTGGTGTGGGTAAGTTTAAGGGTAAGGTTAGGGACTGGTGTGGTGTTGTGGGTACGTTTAAGGGTAGGGTTAGGGACAGGTGTGGTGGTATGGGTAAGTTTAAGGGTAAGTTTAGGGACTGGTGTGGTGATGTGGGTGAGTTTAAGGGTAAAGTTAGGGACAGGTGTGGTGATGTGGGTGAGTTTAAGGGTAAAGTTAGGGACAGGTGTGGTGTTGTGGGTACGTTTAAGGGTAAAGTTAGGGACAGGTGTGGTGGTATGGGTAAGATTAAGCGTAGGGTAAGGTGTAAGGGAAGGGTCAACAGTGTAATTATAAATGCAACTACAGAAATTAATTATAGATGTAATTACATAGAGATAATGTTTAAATGTAAGTACACTGTAAAAACATGAATGTACACAATAAGTGCAATGTATCAAAGGCTACCTAATATAAAGTGGGTCCGATAATGTTTATAAGAGCTATTTCTGAAAATCTGGTGCATAATTAGCTGCATAAAAAATACTTAGTTAAGAGTTCAAAAGGTTGTGCAGAACAGGAATGACCTTGTTTAAATAGTGTAAAGTTAGAAGTACTCGTTGTAGAGCAGCAACACGAGTCCTGACCTGCAATGCTGCCAAAACATGTCAAACAGACGGACTGGCGAGTGGATACACGATCTGCGTCTTTGTTCCATTATTAATTAGAGAAAAAGGCATCACAGTGTCATTAGTGACTGGAAATGTTGTGAAACAGAAATGTCATGATTTTAACATTATAAAAAATTTATTTGTAAGGACCTCATTTGTAAATGAGCATTTGAACCAGATATTTGACTGAATGCATCACATTCTCTACTAAAATACTGTACATTTTAAAGGCGTTCTATTATGTTTTTTGTTTTTTTTTACTTGTTCACCTTTCTTTAGTGTGTAATGTTGCTGTTTGAGCACGAAAAGGTTCTGCAGAGTTAGAAAATATATATCAGTGTCATTGTTCGTGAACTCCCTGAAGCGCCTCCATTGTAGTCTTGAGTTTTCTTCCAGGAACGAACACATCACAATATTCCTCATTTAAATAACTCATACGCAGAATAAAGGGGCGGGGCCTGGTTGAGTTAGTTAGTAGTGTGTTGAAACCGGTGGTAATTATAAGGGGTGTGGCACTTCCCAAACACACTTGAAGCACTTGACCAATCACAACACACTGATCCAGCTGACCAATCAGAGCACTTTGTTCTTTTCAGAAGGAGGGGCTTCATAGAGACAGGAACTAAACAGAGCGTTACTGCCAGACTGGGAAGAGAGGGGCAGCAACAATGAAGAATATGGGGGAAATTATGTATTTTTTGATCATGAAAACCTATTCTAGTAGAGCCCAAAAACAAAATCAAGTCTTTGATAAAATCATCTAACACTTAAAGAGTCCATATTATGCCCTTTTACAGAGTATAACTGGACCCACTTTATATTAGGTGGCCTTAACTACTATGCACTAACATTTTAATTAATAATTTGATACATTGCACTTATTGTGTACATACATGTTTTTACATTGTACTTAAATTTTTAAAAATACCTTAATGTAATTACATCTGTAATTAATTTCTGTAGTTACATTTGTAATTACATTTGTAACTAACCCTACCCTTAAACTTACCCATACCACCACACCTGTCCCTAACCCTACCCGTATCCCACCTCAATATCAGCAAAGGTGTTTTGCAATAAAATATGAACACAGTAAGTACATTGGCCACCTAATATAAAGTGGGGCCGTATTACTGGTTAGTGCACTCATATTTCAAACTGGTTAGAGACTAACAGAATGAAAATGTCTATATGGATGTCTGCTCTGAACGGTCCTGCTCCAGCGCCAGCTACAGTAGTTATATTTAGTCCGACAACCAGCATGCTGCTAATGAAGACTACCAATGTCTTCCTCCCAGACGGAGGGAGTGAGAGACACTTAAACAGTCTGAGCTCAACATTTACATGTTGTGCAGTGAGAATCTTTGATCCGTCTGCAAACGGCACATCAGTTTTCCTCCCTGAAGAAGGAAGCGAGAGGGTTTGGTTAAGACGGTTGTTTTTGTGAACACACATCTTCATAAGAGCTCAGATGCTGAGGGGGGAAATCAGTAGGAACGAATTACTGTCAAAGTTACAAATAAGCGATCTGGCACATTTACAGAGAAAGTAGGTGTGTTGCATTGAAAAGAATGAAAGGAATCATTTGAATACTAAATAAAAACTAAACTTGAGTGGATACTAAGGGTGAAACAATGCATCCATATGGATCAAACACTATGCGTAAGTGTTTTTTGATAGTTTCAGGCTGACGCAGTTCTCATTTTCATGTCCAGCACCATGTTATTTAAATAGCAAATGCACTCGTGCCCATCTGTTCACCCATGGGCATGCTGGTCTGAACACCAGGTGTGTTCAGGCGCATTGTTGACGGGTTGATCAACAAAAACCTGGCGCCCGTACCATGATGGTAGATTAACAAACTCAGGGTTATAGGATTAGTTTTGAGTTGACAAAACCAAACCAATCAATTCAGGCTTTGTTGGTCCCTTGATGCTGATCATCAACTTTCTCTGTCAACTCAGGCTTTGATCCTGAGTTTGTGGAGCGCGTGCATGTGAAAGTGTGACATCAGCAGTGAGCAGCCAATCACATGCCTTTCAACACAAAGTGTGACTCATGTCTCGCGAGAGAGCTAACGTGATTCAAAACTCTTTTGCTGAAGATAAAGACATTGAAGTATATATAAAGAATTTAAAAGCATTTACAAAGAAGAAAATAATGTTCCATGTAAGAGGATAAATAAAGAAAATAGTTGTGAAAGTATAGTTTATATATATATTTTTTTAAAGCAGTCTCTTGTGCTCACCAAATGTCATATATATATATATATATATATATATATATATATATATATATATATATATATATATAAACATAAATGTCTGCATTTATGTTTATATATATATATATATATATATATATATATATATATATTGAACATATATTTACTATGTCATTTATAATTGTACATTTATTATATATAGTAATAATATTAGACAATATATATATATATATATATATATATATATATATATATATATATATATATATATATATATATATATATATATATATATATATATATATATATATATATATATATAGGCTATATATATAATTTTTTTTATCATGTAGTGACCTTTAATTTGGAGCAAGAGAACCAGGAGGAGTGGCTTTATTGCATCAGAGATGAGTCACTTTGCTCACAGCTGATTGGTTCAAATTCAGTTTGCGATCTCTTATCCCGAACATAACCTGCTCCGGAGCAGGTTAGCTGCGAAGTGTAAGTTACTATGGAGATGAACACTGCTAAAAGCCAAACCACTTTGATGGTAATTAAAACCCAGGATTGGTACAAACTAATCTTAAACATATCTGGCTAGCTAGCTAAACCGGCTTCATGGTATAGGCCCCTGGTCTAAAGTCAATAGTGCAGTATTTTGCTGTTATGATTAATTATGTGTTATTTAAAGGGCGTGTTAGTAATATGCGCCTATATGCGGGTGAACAACACGCGTACACTTTACTTATTACACATACAGGGATGCACAGCAACATATTTTTAAATATGAAAAGTAAAATAATTCCTCTCTGGAGAAGCGTTCAGTCTTTCTGCTCGCAAATCCTGGCATGTAATTAGTGAATCTTCCATGGTGTGAGCACAACTGTCTTTTAAAGGGAATGGGAGATGAGACTCTGATTGGTTTATTGCATGTTACGCCCAAAACACACCCATGACTCATTAAGAGACTAGGGACAACCCGTTTGAACCATGCGCCTGGCACACAGACTGTTTTTTCCTTTGTTAAACTAGCAAAAGGATTTGGACACGCCATAAGTGCACTTGTGCCATAAGCTTCAGACCATGTGCTCAGATCATTAAAATTGGGCCCTAAGTAACTTTTGGCCCTTTAGTGGTAAAAAAATCCCACCAAATCTGCATGCAATTTGCAGAAGAAATTTTTTTTCCGTCTGACTGTGGGGTTGAATTTGGTTATTTCTCAAAATTAAAGAGAGAGAGACAGATTATTCTACAAATAATCTCTCTATAAAACATTCACTACTAGGCTTAGCAGATATAACCAGTTTAAATGGACAGGATCTTAAGCTGACTAGCTAAAGACGTTACTGTAGCTTTACCTATTAATAGGCACAGTACTTCCTTGAAAATAAACTCCAGCACAGCGCTACAATAACCATAATGAAATGAGCCTTCACAATAGATGATGCTTTATAATGAACTCTGTTAGAGAGCTACAATTTATCTGTTCAGTAAAATACATAGGCTTACCATAGTGAATCAGGGTAAGACAAAAACATGCTTTGGAAGAAGGATAGATGATGCATTGGTTCATCATTTAAATGTAGGTCATTTTGAACAAAAAAGAAAACAGTGTACCTTATTTCATTCATTAACAATATGCTGTTTAATTCTGATGATTGCATTATTTTACATATGCATATGATTACATATGCTATCGCTTGTTTCTGCTTCTTCTTCGTCTGTGTTTTGATCAGGAGATTCTGTACTCTTTCAGAAGATGTGTAATAGTGTCCCCTACCGTATAACAGTGAAAACACGGAAAGGCAGAAATGTCTTTATAATGGCCGGGAAAGAGTTAAGAAACTGAAGTGTATATTTTGTTGTGGATATTCTAATTGTGATTCAGGATATGCAATTTTCAGAGAGTTACATCACATGTTCATGTTGTGTTTTGGTTCCATTTGTGTAAAATAGGCACAAAATATAATAATATTGATAAATTGATTGCCAGACCCTAAATCTAATCAAATCATAATCATAATGGCACTGAAGCTTGCATTTACTTATGACAATTATCATCTTATGTTATATCAAATCATGATGAAAAATTTGATTTGCACCACTAGTAGATAAACAAACTCTGGTTAACTGGAATTGTGTCTGGGGATTGTGAGTGGTTAATGACTAAGAAACATGTTTTTGCACAAAAATAGCACAATTGTTTAGTAAATTTGCTCTTAACTTCTTTCGTTTTCCTCCAGAGCCACTTATATTTCCATCATGGGCTTTTCCCATAAACAGAAGAAGATTTTGTTGAAGTGTTTAACATAAGCAGGATTTAAGCATTGAAATGCTGTCATTTTAAGGGGATGTATCACGCACAGTTTCAGACTTTATGCATACAGAACATCAGACTTCTTCTCAACACTGTTATTATTCCTTGAATATACATTATACATTCATAAATTCATCCCACAGGGCTATTTACTGTAAGCGAACTGCATAAAAGCTATCTCTGGTTAAAGGTTTATGCTGTTAAATGATTTAAAATATGTGCTTCATGTAATAACATCTAAATTAAATGTTTTTTAAGTCAATTACATTATGTAATATGATTGAATCGACCTGAAATCACCAATAAAACCCCTTTCTGGAGTTAGATCAGTATAAAAGGAAAGATAAATCAAATTCAAATAAATAATTTGTAATTTAATAAACAATTATTTTATTCTAATAACCTTACAATAATACACTTTAAAAACCATGGAAATATTTATGGTTACATTATCATTTTCTAGAGTGTCTTTTTTACTTTTCATTTTCTAGAAACCACTATTATGGGTACAATCTATAAAATGATTTTTAAAAATCCATAATATTTTTGAATGGTTGGACATCATAAACAGCATCTAACAAACAGCACTTTCTATCCAGTAAATCTGAGCATATTTGTGTGCAGTGTACAACAGCCCTGATGTTTAACTTCTACTAATAAACTGCACATTTCATTTCATTCTGGCTATTTCCAGTCTTGCATGAGGATATCTTCGTTAATGGCTGAATTGTGTCTTGTCATTGACAGGACATGATGTTCTTCATGTTCAGAGGATTTTTCAATCACTTTTCCTCAGCATGCTCATTAGATTATATTGAACATGTAGATTAAATTGCATTTGCCACAGAATATTGCACACCTCATTTGATCCATTTTTCTTGCTGGTGTTGCGTTAGAAGTATTAATGATACCTGCTGGTGCCGGAGACATTGATGTACTGCTCAGGATGCGGGAAATGCTTAGTCCAGCATGTTCCAGAAGCCCCCATAGACCATCCCCTGCTTGTGTCCTATATGAGCGTCAGCGCTGTAGAAGAAAAGATGAGATATTCGGCTCATGCTGGGTGTGACTGTGACCATGAGAGGTGTGGAGGGCCTGAAAGAGAGAGAGAATAGTGTGAAACACTGCTGTTCTGGACCAGATTTCAGTACATTTCTGCTGATAATAACATTTATAGTGTTCCAAAAGATTTCCATTTCAAACTTTCTATTCATCATAGAATCCTAACAAAAATATATCACGGTTTCCACAAAAAGATTATGCAGCATATGCAACATTGATAACAGAAATGTTTCATATGAGAATGATTTCTGAAGGATCATGTGACTCTGAAGACTGGAGTAATGATGCTGAAAATATAGCTTTGAACACAGGAATAAATTACATTTTAAAATATGTTCACAAAGAAAGTGGTTCTTTTAAATTGTAATAATATTTCACAATATTACTGTTTTTTGCTGTATTTTAAAATCAAATAAAGACTTTCAAAATCTGACCTCAAACGTTTGACAAAGATTGACAATAAGTCCATTCATGAAATTTCACTACTAAATATTCCACGGTCATCTGTTAGTGGTATTATAACAAAGTGGAAGCAATTGGGAACAACAGCAACTCAGCCACAAAGTGGTAGGCCATGTAAAATCACAGAGTGGGGTCAGCGCATGCTGAGGCACAGTGCGCAGTAGTCGGCAAGTCAATAGCTAGAGACCTCCAAACTTTGTGTGGCCTTCAGATTAGCTCAAGAACAGTGTATAGAGAACTTCATGGAATGGGTTTCCATGGCTGAGCAGCTCATCCAAGCCTTACATCACCAAGAGCAAGGCAAAGCGTGGGATGCAGTGGTGTAAAGCACGCCTCCACTGGACTCTAGAGCAGTGGAGACGTGTTCTCTGGAGTGACCAATCACGCTTCTCTGTCTGGCAATCAGATGGATGAGTCTGGGTTTGGCGGTTGCCAGGAGAACGATACTTGTCTGACTGCATTGTGCCAAGTGTAAAGTTTGGTGGAGGGGGGATTATGGTGTGGGGTTGTTTTTCAGGGGTTGGGCTTGACCCCTTAGTTCCAGTGACAGGAACTCTTTATGCTTCAGCATGACAATGAGTTTTAGTTTAAGTTAATAATATTTTTGAATTGTTGGTCATACACATGCAGACAGACATTTTATCTCACTCCTGTCCAAAACGTTCAAGTTTTGTCCCGTTCCCACCTGCGAAAACCATTAGGAAGAGGTTGATGTGTTATTTCACTCTCGGTCCAGTTTGATTCTCTGTCGTCCTGGTGACTATAGACATTTTTTTCCCAATTCCACACACACAACACTTGAGATCTCAGGTGAGATCTTCTGCATGCTGTTATTATTAGATAAATATTGCGGGAGCCCACGAGTCAGTATCTTCCCTCCTGCATTAGCACTCATAGTCCAACTCTATAGTCTCAATCAGCATCAAGGACAGATACGATCTGTTGTATGATATATAATATTATGTCAGCCACAAGCTTTCATACAGACTCCCAAACATTTTAATAATCCTTCAGTGCAGCAGATATCAGCAGCCTGAGAGGGCAAGCTTTTTTTGTGTATCCTTTCATCACTAAAGGGGCTTTGGGAGTGGACTGAATGAGAAGGACACAAGGATGGATTGGACTAAAAAAGAAAAAAAGATAAAAGGAGAACATTTGCTGACCATGTGGACAAATTCACTGTGCCTGTCATAGCCTGCTAAGTCCCTGCCACATCCACGTGGGCCGGGTTGCAGAAAAACAGCAGCTGAACAGGGCTAAGCCTGCAGAGAGAGGCACAGGCTGTGACCTCTGACCTCTGGGTCTGATTCACCGCATTTATCCATGATCACACCCTCCAGCTCAGGACAGTCTCTCTCTCTCTCTCTCTCTCTCTCTCTATGTGAGGTGGTGGAGATGGAGAGGGTATTTCAGTAATGTACCATCGGTATCAGAGAGCAGATGAAAGCTGCCATCACCTCTTCACTTCTTCAGGTTCAGCTCCCAAATCTCACCTTTTCCTGCTGTATAGTGCAAATGAGTTTATGCTTCAGCCCATCTGCTTTGAAGGAGCTCACAAGAAGTGCATTTTGAGGGGTCTAATTATGTTCTGTTGTGTTTTATCCTGCAACTATCATTTCTGCTCATTATAAAAGGTAACATTTTGAAATAATGCATTGTGAATGTTACAAATGAAAAGAAGTTTATCTATATATCCGTATATAGGACCTAAAACTAGTTTTTTTGCCACAACTGCCATTAAATTAATAAATATTCTTTTATCTGCCCTTTTTTTTTGTGCAAAAATGCAGTTAAGGCACCAAAACTTTAGAGATCCGTGAAAATTCATAATTCTCTATTCCAATTTCGATACCACAGCTAAAACTACTAGACTAACTAATATTTAAAACATTATTAAAGACAAGTAAACAGTCAGTAATAAAATAAGAACAAATAATCAAATGAAAAGCAAAAGCACAAATACAATATAACAAAGAAACAATTAAATAAACAGTGCTTTTCAGGTTTTTCAGGAAGGTCTGACAGTTGTTTTCAGGTATCCTTATTAATTATTAATTAATCTTTGTTAAAGTTATTCAGTCAAGAGCAGTGAGCGATTTTGTTGTTTAATTAAAATTAAAAACACAAACAGCAGCAGGAATATTAGGCTGCTGTCACTTTAAGAGCGAATGCACGGATCTAATCTACTGATGCACATGCATTTACTTTCTCAAATGTTTACGTTCACTTAAGACATAATCAACTTTGTTTTTTTGTTTTTTTTGTTGACATAATTCTGTGTGAATTAGTCCGCTCAAGTGCAAGACGACGTGAAAGAGAGCTCAGTTTAGTATTCGCGTGCTGTCTGGGCGCTTGTTATGTGTGTAGAGAAATGGAATGAGCTTCCTTTTGCATCTTTTTGCGCTTGAATATTTAAATTGTCATGGCTTAAACTTTCATGACAATGCAGCGCAGGCCCGTGAACTGTCCCAGTGTTTATACATTGTTAAAATGCATAATGTTACAGGTCAACTGTCGAATGACACCATTTCATACACTCGAAAAAAATGCTGGGTAAAAACAACCCAAGTTGGGTTGAAAATGGACTGGCCCAGCAATTGGGTTGGTTTAATCCTGCGGTTGGGTCAAATGTTTGCTTAAGAAAACCCAATCGCTGGGTTAAAAGAACCCAATTGCTGGGTTAGTCCATTTTCAACCCAACTTGGGTTGTTTTTTACCCAGCATTTGTATACTCGCCAACGCCGATTTTTACTCTCATTTGGTGCTTGCCGTGGTAATTAAAGAAAGGATGTATTATTGCACTGCAACAAAATTGAAATTTATTCTCCAAAGACAACCACTATTATTATTATGTGTATTACTGTAAGCTTCTTTGCCAATATGTCACAGCATAAGCCCAAGTAGTATTTCATTAAGTTTTTTAATATCACTACTAGACAGTGCATTAACTATTGCTTGAAATAACAATGAACATTTTATAGCATTTATTACTCTAAGATAATATTAATTTATTGTTCATTGTTAATTCACAAAAGCATTATCATATGTAAGAATTAACATTAAACTAAATAATACATGTTGTAAATGTATTGTACATAATAACTAATGTTAACATTAACTTGCTGTAACCATTATAAATAAAGCAATATCACAAAAGCCAGTGCTGTTGCTTTTATACAACAAACAAGAAGTTAATTTGGAGAAACTTGCGTTTCATATTTTTTTCGGCAAATTAAAATAGTCCTAAAAGACTGAAAGCCTGACATTCAAAAACTAACCCTCATGTCAAAAAGAGGAATTTGAAAAACACTAAAAGGAACATTTTCAGTAAATAACAGCATTTACAATTACTTCATAAAACTTGAAATGTAGTTGTATGCGCTACTCTTAGTGTGTTTTCCCCCCCACTTTAAACAATGGGAAAATTATGGTTATTTTATGGAAAAATTCTGCATGAAAATCCTCTCAAAATGAATACTTTCCATGGAAGAAATACAGCATATGAGTATGGAACAACACGAGTGAGTTTCCTTTGAAATGAAACCATTTTTATAAGCACAGTACCTTGTTATGGTGATTTAGTTCTCCGTTTCATTCGCTTGATTTGGCAGTTTAAAATTCTCACCCGTCTTCAGCTCTCAGTATGAGCAACCGTGCCATGTGTCTTAATTAACAAGTGAGATGTGGTCCAGACAGCAGACGAGGGGTGGCAACAGGACCAAATTAAACAGAGCACAGTTAGAGCTTTTGGAAGTTAAACATGTCTTCCTTCCTCTTGTAGGGTCAGACTTCCAGTGCAACACACACATCATCCCGGTGAAGAACGAGGAAGGAGTTGTGATGATGTTCATCTTGAACTTCGATTATGTTCTAGACGAGGAGACGAGTGACTCTATGGAGAGACTGAACATCACCCCGCCTGCCAAACCTGAAATCAGTGAGTGCAAACTCTTTTCATTATTATTATTTCTTTGCCAGATTGGTTTCTAACAGCATGTTTAAAAATCATTCAACCAAGTGTTCTAAACCATGAACCAAACTAACCAGCACTGTGTGTGTGTTTGGGAAGAAGTCTCTTATAAATAAGAGTGTTATAATTAAGAAGTCTCTTATAAATAAGAGTGTTATAATTAAGAAGTCTCATAAATAAATACAGCACCAAGGCTGCATTTATATGATCAAAAATACAGTATGTGGTGAGGTAGACGAGCGAGAGACGTGGGAGGCAGCTCGAGACCGGCACAGTAAAAACAGTAGTATAGTGAAATAGACCAAACCGTAAGTCATAGAGACTTGAAACTTTGAGGGCTGGTAGTACTCACACAGTCTACAACGTCACCAAGGCTCGGCCCAATCGTCCTGATGGTGGCGCTACAGTGATCAAAAGAACGTAATGGCTCATAACTTCTAATCAGTTCAGATTCTACTTGATTCAGATCACCCAGCCGAAATTTTCAAATATTTGGGATTTTTTACTAAAAAGCAATCCCTCTTGAACAGAATGAGAATTTCACCAAACTCGGTTACACCTATGAATGGCAGAGGGACTTACTTGGTGGCACTATAAAATGGAAAACCACAAAAACGACTATAGCTGCGCAGCAGTCTGTACTGGCATACAGTTTTTTTGTCGAAGGTGCCTCGTTTGTCTATGGGGATATTCGCGTGTCTTGAAAAACATGGCTGCTGTCAGCCAATGAAGTTCAAGCGGCTGTCAGACTAGGTTAACAGAGGCCGATCGGAACGAAACTCACTGGGCCTCTTTTACTCAAGGCCTTAGAGGCCTGCGAGAAATCCAAAAGAAATTGGCCACTGGGGGTGGCTGCCGAGTTTTTCCCATGTGTAAAAGATTGTATATCACGCGCTTGCCCACAACATTCTTACCATTCATACCAACTCCTCATTCTGAGCAACTTTGGCTGTAGGACCGCTGCTGTAAATCGAATCGTTCAGTAAATATTAGAGATTATTTAAAAAAAACACTTTCATGAACTAGTCCTAGGTTTTTGTCTCAACCTCGATAACTGTTAAAAAGCTTTAAAACCATATATTTCCATAGTAAATCACCAGTTTTGGCTGTAAATGGTGTTTTCCATCTATGATCTAGGTTGTTACAGGCTTGCAAAATAAAACATAATATCTTTTTACGGATGTGCTTAAAGGCCTTAAAGTGCTTGAACCCCTTTAATTGCTGCGTAACCGCTGTGGAAACCAGCATACATTTTTTTCAGGATTCTTTGTTAAACAGAACGTCAACATTTATTAATATTCTAATTTTAACTTCCTGCTGTTTTGCTCTATAGATTTGTTTGATAATGCATTGACAACAAAACTGAAGCTTTCACATCGTTCCTATTCCACTGTTGTGTGTGTAAATAACCTGCAGAAATGCCTCTGACAGTCTTTGATTGATGGAATTAAAATAATGCAGGAATCACTTTGCTACTTCCTCGTGACTCCTTCACAACCCCACCTCCGCTGTGCTAAACCAGCCATTGTAATCAGTCGTGTTCAGACCCAGTAACAACAGGACGTGCTTTAACTGGCCGGCGTGTGGAACAGTTGAGCGCAGTGGGCGTTTCTCAACAGAGCATGCTAATTAGACAGGAGGCTCTCGCTGAGACTCTCAGAAGCAGGTGGGATGTTGGCATCGTCTCCTCTCGGCTCAGATGTGGGACGCTTTCGTAACTGGCTTCATATCAAGGATTTAACACGCTCATCAGCATGAGCAGCTTTAGTTCCCGGCCTGCAGAACAATCCAATATGCTCTTCTTTTCATCATCTCAGGTGACCGGATGCTGTCGGGCACCTTGGGTGATCTGACCAACACGGATCATCACAGTTAGTTGTGATGCTGGTCCATCTGAAATAGACACAGAAAATAGACTGTACTGTCTGTTCCTAATTACGATCCATCAAAAAAGTAATAAGTCTAGAACATTTCCTAGGCAGACTGTAGACTGTGTTCTTTTCAGCTATATCTAGTTTGCTGTCTACTAAGAGCCTCAAACATAATGTAATTCTGTAAAGCCTCATATATTTGATACGCAAATGTCTAAGGCTTTTACAATCTGTCTGCATGATAGTTTATTCTTTTTTTATAGCAAGTAAAGGGCCTTTTAATATAATTGAAAAAATGTCCACATTGTTTTGCATAGAATTGTGTTTTGTCCCCAACTATAAAAAACTACAGCACTTTGATCATAAACTAAGCATTTAATATCATCTTACTAAGACATTATTGGGAGAGTCACAACTGATATTTATGCATTTTCTGCAAGTATCTGCTATACTGTTATAAATATCAAATATCTAATTGATTTACATTACAAGCTATCAGATTTATATCTGACTTTTTGGCTAGATATCAGCAACTGCATCAAATTGCATGTTTAATTAATAAAAATATTTAAAAAAATCCTCAAGTATGAGCTCCATATTTTAATTACATCACACTATATGAGCCATAAAGCCTGATGTATTAAATATAATACAAAACATAAATCACATAAAACAAATGTACTTACATTTGTATAATCAAAAACAGTTTACTTTAATAGTGAACTCAAAATAAATTATAGTTGGATTGTAAAACACAACACTATTTTGTCTAAATAAATAAAAAATAAAAAACACTAAAACCAGTCATTTGTTATAAAATCTACAAATGGATTTAGGCATTCCAACATTATAATGTGCAGCATTAAAAATGGATATTCATTTAAAGATTTGCTCAATATTACATCTAAAGGCATCTTTACACAGCCGAGTTAAGGCGGCTCTATAGCGGCTCTGTGTCTGCTCAAGATTCTGTGTAAAGACACCTTAATAGTCATAAAGACAAAATGTGCTGTCAATTGTGTGTTCACTTGGTCTTGTGTGGACTTGCATGATTTTTTCCTGTTTTGCACCATGTTTTGTAGTCCTTTGTAGTTCCATCATGGACTACATTTCCCATAAACCTTTGCATGGGCTCATTATCATTTGATCATCCACCTGTGTGTCATTTGCTTGTTAATGTCTGTGTATAACGCTGCTTCACATGCTATCGGAAATTTCCTACTTCCCACTTCTGAAGTCGTGATTACGAGCTCATTACATTCAAATTTTGACTTGAGAGGGTGTTCGTGTCCCATCTTTTAAACTAAGAAACTAGTATTTACGATAATTCCGATAGCACGTGAAGGCAGCATACGCCCTGTGTTTTCTCTCACCCTTTTGCAAAGTCTTGTAAGAGCAAGCTCACACTGCAGAACTACGAGACTACATGAATCGGCATGGTGCTCACACTAAGTTTTCTATTCGTCTCTCATTTTCTTGACTTAACAGCGCTCATACTACACAACACAACTCCGATAAGGTGCACAAACTACAAGATCTTTGGCCAAGCGGAAAACCTGTTTAATAATATATCGCAGCATCTGTGACTGCTCGATACATGCTCATATTTGACAAGCATCCGCAGCCGCTACAAGCACTGATTTGGCCACGATCCGAAGGTTTTGTTGCAGACCTTGGAAATCTGTCTGTGACCGCAAAATCCAGCCAAAAGTCGTGTATTGTGATCCTGCCTTAAGTGTCAGACTGCATTTCTGAGTGCTCTCACTGTGGTTACCTGTGTTTGTGGTATCCCAGATTTCCCTGTCTGCCTGTGTTTTTCTGCTCTGTTTTGTTTTTGGATTAACTGCACTCTGTTACAAACTCCAAAAACAAAGGAGAGCTGGATCCAAATGCAGTTAGTTTAATACTAGAATAAACACAATAACAAATCTAACACTGAGAACAGATTGCACCAAACATAACATCCATGCAGGGCAAGACTCGACAAGAAACACAAGAAACACTGGGGTTTAAATGCACAGGGGGTAATTGGCAAACAAGACACACCTGGGAACAATCAGAAAACTAATCATCAAGAAAAACTACAAAAGACTACAAAACTACAGTTTTTAAATATTAAAAGGGTCATGAACTGGCTTTTTAAATTTTTTTATACTTTATACTTTTTTTAAAACATCATAATGAATAAGTAATAGGCTATTTTCTACCCTGGTTTTGAGCCTAGCTCTTGAAACGCTCTGTTTTTATGTGTGTGCTGCATTGAAGACCTGGAATTACGCCTACTGCTATGATTGGATAACAGTTTTGCATATTATAATGAGCTTCGGTTCCCTTACACGTGAGGAATTGTTTTGAAAACTTCCAATGTGGAGAAATGGCAACCGGAATGATTCACCCACAGGGCTCGCAAACAGTCTTAAACACAATAACACACACACATGCGCACGCACCCACAAGACAGTACATGCATCAGAAAAACTGATGAAACTGAGAAAGACAAATCAGCATGTTCAAAACTTCCGCTATTGTATTTTTCCTTCAAATTACCAGTCAAGAGAGCTAACAACACGCATCAAGAAAGGAATGTTATTTCACTATTTAAGATGTGAGCCCTGGCACATACATGTCCGAATCTGATCATGAATTAAAAATGCTGGGTTGTTTTAACCCAATGTTGGGTTAAATATGCACTAACCCAGCAGTTGGGTTGTTTTAACCCTGCGGTTTGGTTAAATGTTTGCTTAAGACAACCCAATCGCTATGTTAAAACAACCCAACCGCTGGGTAAGTCCATATTTGACCCAACATTGGGTTGTTTTTTTACCAAGCATTTTTTAGAGTGTGGACAATGAACCAACAACACCTCAAATACAGAGGATACTCCAGCCTGTGACAGCTTGGAAGTTATGTTTAGTTAGACACGTACATAATCAGTAGTTTTTTGTTGTCATTATACCTGTCAGATCCAGAAGCCACTACATCCTGTCTGAAAAAACAGTCTCTTGTCTACAAATGAATCCAAAGTGAATGTTTCAATGTTTGAAACATGCCATAAGTTCGGAAGTTTGGAAATTCGATCTAGTTTAGCTCTACGTAAGCCTATGTTATTTATCTAACACGTCATGGCATTACATGCGCGAGTCGGTGGGCGGGGCTACAGAATTGAGAAAGTGTCTCAGAAATAGAATAGGGCAACAGTTCACTGTCGGCGATTCGTTTTGTCACATCATGCTGCACCCAGTGTAGACAGCATCACTGATTATAATGGGTTTTGTGTATGCATGCATCAGACGGACAGTGAATGGTGAACAGGCCTGATATGAACCAGGTCATATGCAGAAAGAGCCTCAGTGAGGACGAGAAAGGAAGCGGATGATTTTATCACATCTATCATCTCCGTTGTCTCCTTAACTTCCTCTATCTTCAGGCCAGGTTCCTCTGACAGCGTAGCGGCCCGCAGGGTGGGCGATCGTGGCAGCAATGACGCATCTTTGAGTGTCCGTTCAGAGCTCTGCACAGCTGCTCGCTTTAGCATCTCTAGAAATCCTCACTTAGCAAACACGCTGCTCTAGGTGAAGGTTATTTATAGCGGAGAATGTTGTCGAGTGTTTGGAGAGAGAGTGTGTGTTTTACTGCCTCTGGGTGTCATGGAGAGTCAACAAGGACTCGCTGCTGAACCCTAAATTTGTACTGTAGGTGTTAGAGGGCCCAAACCTAGTGAAGCACCACTAGCCAGTCAGGGCTGAGTCAGGGCTTACATACACACAACAGCTGTGCATGTTTCTGAATGAGTATCTGAGACACATGAATGGTGTGCAAGCATGTCATATGGCAGCGTTCGGAATAGCATACTGCATGGCCATGCAACATATGTTTGCAAATTGAAATGAGATTTTACAGATGTGTTTGCAGCATTACCGAATTTGCAGTTAATTAGTGAATTTGACTCATAATAAATAATGCATAATAATGTAATAATGTAATGCAAACATAATAATGAAAAATTAATTGCTATTGAAGTTTGTGTTGGGTTAAGTAGAATGAAGAGAATTGACATTTGCTGTTCAAAATAATGACCTGATTTACTACTGTTGCCAGCATTGATTTTTGAGTCGGTTTACAAAAGGTATGAAAATGCATCTTGAATCAATTATCTGTATAACACTTTTCACATTACACATTGTTTCAAAGCAGCTTTCCATGAAAACATGGTAATGTTTATAATATCTTAATATTTTCATGCCCTATAGTCGCATTTAGCAGATTAGATGATTATAGTTTACATTTTGTGACAATACAAGCAATCAAGCAGCTTAGATTTGCCATATAATATCGCCTAATGCAAGTATACTGTATTTATGCAGATGAATACTTGTATATCCAACTTTATATAAAGAGCTGGGCGATAATATTTAAACACACTATATTGCCAAAAGTACTGGGACACCCATCAAAATCATTGAATTAATGTGTTCCAATCACTTCCATGGCCACAGGTGTATAAATCAAGCACTAGGCATACAGACACTTCTACAAACATTTGTGAAAGAATGGGTCGCTCTCAGGAGCTCAGTGAACTCAAGCGTGGTACCGTGATAGGTTGCCACCTGTGCAATAAATTTTCACCTGTGACATTTCCTCACTACTAAATATTCCACGGTCAACTGTTCAACACAGTGGAAGCAAGTGGGAACAGGAGAGACCACGTAAAAAAAATCACAGAGCGGGGTCAGCGCATGCTAAGGGTCACAGTGGGCAGAAGTCAACAAATTTCTGCAGAGTCCATCACTGGACTCTAGAGCAGTGGAGACGTGTTCTCTGGAATTACCAATCACGCTTCTCTGTCTGGCAATCCGATGGACGAGTCTGGGTTTGGTGGTTGCCAGGGGAACGGGACTTGCCTGACTGCATTGTGCTAAGTGTAAAGTTGGTGGAGGGGGGATTATGGTGTGGGGTTGTTTTTCAGGTGTTGGGCTTGACCCCTTAGCTCCAGTGACAGGAACTCTAAATGCTTCAGCATACTAAGACATTTGGGACAATTTCATGCCCCCAACCTTGTGGGAACAGTTTGGGGATGGCCCCTTCCGTGCACAAAGCAAGGTCTATAAAGACATGGATGAGTGAGTTTGGTGTGGAGGAACTTGACTGGCCTGCACAGAGTCCTGACCTCATCCTGATAGAACACCTTTGGGATGAATTAGAGCGGAGACTGTGAGCCAGGCCGTCCAACATCAGTGCCTGACCTCACAAATGCGCTTCTAGAAGAATGGTCAAAAATTCCCATAAACACACTCCTAAACCTTGTGGAAAGCCTTCCCAGAAGAGTTGAATCTGTTATAGCTGCAAAAGGTGGACCAACTTCATATTAAACCCTACGGATTAAGAATTGAGTACACTCAAAATAATGGATTGGTTTGAGTAGAGCCAACTTAAATTAAACAAATTAGTTCAATCAAAATAACTTTTATGAGTATTCAGACCTTTCTTCTTTTGAGTTAACAAAACTAATACATTTTAAGTAATCTGAATTGTTTTATTGTTTTGAGTTTTATGAACTTGTTTCCTTTTATTTGGACAAACTTAAATTTAACTGAAACTGGGCTGGGATTTTTATTTCCCAGAATGTTTTGCCATGACACACAAAAAGGGAGAGTAAATACTAAAATGAACTGTTATTTAATTATTTTTTTGTTTTAATTTTTAATCGCAAGATTAACATTAAGTGGGACATTTAGTAGTGTTTAATGTTTTGTTATTCTAGTTTAGAAGAATTTCTGTTATGTGTATGTGGTGGTGATGTGGGGTTATATTGCTGTCCCCAATATAATATTTTTATATTGCTTATATTGCTGTCCTCATTCAGCAAGTGGTAAGCTATGTGTTCCCAATAAGTAAGATAGCATTTTATTTAATTAGCCAGTTAAAGCTATAGCCAATGTTCCACTACTAAAAATATTTAAATTGAGATTACATAAATTAGCTGTATGAATTAGCTACCTCAAATATTTCATATATTAAAAAATATTATATTAAAAAAAATATTTAATATATTCAAATGTATGAGTACAAAATAAAAATCTGCAAGTTCTGCTTACTTAAACTTTAAATTTCTTTCATTTAAAGATTTAGGGGTTTACAGCGATCACACAGCTGAGATTTGCAACATAATATATATACTGAGTAATCAAACAGATATCTGGTATAAACCACAACCAAGATGCATTGCAAATCAGATTGCCCAAACCACTCACAGTGGCAAATCAAGACACATTATGAGCATTGAAAGCCAAGTGCGATAAAAGGGCCAAATGATTGGAGGGAAGATGATCCATTCTCCATCACAACATGTAAAGTGCCTGGCAAAATGAACTAAAAGTTCACTCACAAACGAATGCTACAGCACTGCTATGCAAAAAAGATGCATAGAAAAAGCTCACAGAGAAAACGCATACATTTATCAGTTAATAATTTTTCATTGGTTCTCTCTTGTTTATGCATGTTAAATCTTTTATATGACAGCCTGGCCAAAAAAGATATCGGCACCAATTTGGCATGTTTCATTGCGTTATCACAAATAAAACCACTGACTCCAAGCACAACTATATAACAAACTCTTAAACAAATTTCAAATAATATTTGAATAAATGGTAAAGATGTAAATTTTCCTATAGCCCGGAACTGCGTACATACAAATATTACAATTTCTTCACCCAGGTTCTAAAAATATGAGTAGAATTCAAATTCAGACTGAAGTTACTTTTGGGCAAACAAGAAACTAATTATGCATATTCTTCTCAGTAGCAACACATGGAAGTGCTGGAATCATGGGATGTAATCTCTAGGTTGTAGTTTATTCTGAAATAGAAGCTCTGATTGAGAATGTCACATGCTTAGACTGCAAAACTCTATCACTCCTCCACTATGATTAGAAAACTGCAAACGCAATGTTATTTACATGCTAATGTACATTAGAATCATGCCAACCAAACAGCACATGACCTTCAAATCAAGTAATCTACATATGCGCTGTTACTGTTAGCGTACACACACACACACACACACACACACACACACACACACACACACACAAACTTGCTGTCATGAATAATTTGCTAGGATGTCTCTTGTAATGTTCTGTTTATCTGGGCTACAATGGAATAAACAACCTGTGTTCACGCTTGCATTTGCATTTATGCATATAGATTAAGTCTTAGTAGAAGAAACATATTTAATAAAACAATAATTAACACACACACACACAATTTGAAATCTTTGTTGTAATGGCATATTTTTATGAATGAAGGCCAGTATCACTGATATTAATACTGCTACTGATGTCTCTATGAAGTTGACTTTTTTCAATATTAAAGATAGACATTCAACATTACAGTATAATTGAAATCTATATCAATTTCGACATTTATTAGGCTTTAAAAAATAAACTAAAAACCTGTCTAACAGATAGGAAACATACAGAAATTAAAAAAAGTTAACTGCATGAATTATACATGAAACATAGATGAAAGCTACAGTTTTCTCTGTTCCTTTTGTTCTTTGATTAGCATTAAATGACAGACAGCATTAGTGGCTGCTGTCACTTTAAGATCTGCCGCTGTCGAACGTAACACAGATCTGACATTTTCATTTTCTCACAAATCTTTACATTCATTTAAGACGTTATTTAACTCATTTAAGAGGGATTTTATGAGAATACTCAACTAAACGGACATTTTGCCATAATTCTGTGTTATTGTTTGATCTAGCGTGAAAGAGAACTCGACTCTGGGGCATTGTCTGTGCATGCGATACTGGCACGCGTCTTTCTGTGTGTTGCATGTGTGTGTGTGTGTGTGTGTGTGTCATATAGTCAGGACATTCACAGACAGCGTTTTCTCTTTTGTCTTGACGTGCTTGAATGGTTTTAAAGCATTTGCATGAATAAGAGTGTAATCATGTAGCAGTAGCCGAAGAATGACAGAAAAAAGCGTTAATTGCGTTAAATACTTTTAATGCGTTAAACTGAAAAAAAAAACTGTTTTGCTTTCCGATCTCGGCCAGGGCCTCACAAACCCCCGGGCCGGCCTTGAGGGCGATTAAATGATGACAGCATTTTAATCTTTGGGTAAACAAGTCCTTGAAATTGTTTAACTTTAATTCTCCTGTATTTTTCTGATAGGTATTTTTGAGCGTCGGTCGGTCCACTGTTGGCTCTAGTCGGACAGCGCCTGGGTTTTTTTTGGGTGATTCAGCATGTAGAATGGGCGTCGGGCTGTCGTGAGAGAGAGCCAAATGGTGAAAAATTGTCAGAACAGTGTTTCTGGCTGTGTTTTAGATGGTCCTGGATAGTTCCAGGCCCTGGTGTCCAGACAGAGAGAGAGAGAGAGAGAGAGAGAGAGAGAGAGAGAGAGAGAGAGAGAGAGAGAGAGAGAGAGAGAGAGAGAGAGAGAGAGAGAGAGAGAGAGAGAGAGAGTTAGAAGAGGGAGAGATTTTGCACAGAGAACATGATTGAGTATTAATGTCTGACAGTCACAGGAAGAAAGGGGAAGTGGCTTTGATGGTTTAATATCTCATTATGCTTAATTAACCTCTTGCCGTTGAATGACTTTCTCACCATCAGTATCGCTCATCACAAACGTCAAGAATCACAAAGCTTGTTGTTTGACATTTATATGCCGTGTAAAGGATGTGTTCAGCCTTTAGTGATACTTGTGTCTGAAGTTCTTCTTTCTGAGAGAGAGCCTGAAGTGTGTGCAAAAACTGCAGAATGATCTCGGAGTTCAGGCACTCGTTCACTACCAGATCATTTTGCTCTTTTTCAGAAAGTTTTCAGAAAGTCATCTGAGTGTCAATGCATGTGCATTAAACATATGAATGCTCTATCAGTGAACAACAACATCTGTGATTTGCATGGGTAAACAGCAGTCTAGATCAGGGTTATTATCGTTAACTAAAACTATTAAAGGGTTTTCCCATCTGCCTCATTCTTCGACGCCAAAAGAGCCGTTACAATAAATAACTATTGAAATGAAGCTAAAATACATTAAAATAGAAATATTAGATGAAAAACTTAGAAATGTTGCCTTAGCAACTATAAAGCTTAAGCACTAAAATTACTAACAGGAGACAAATACAAACTAAAACTGAACAAAAAAATAATTAAACCTAAATGGTAAAATAAAATAAAAACTAATAAAACAATTAAAGAGATAATAAAGCAAAACGAAAGCTGAAATATAAAAAATTCAAAATATTAATAAACAAAAAGTGCATAAATAACACTCAAGTACTAAATGTCCTCTGAAGCTAACTCAAAAGTCAAAATATCATAATGAGAGTGGATTCATATCTAATGCACCATTAAGAATTATGTAAAGTTTCCAAGCATCTCTCTTGATTTTAAGTGAAATATGATCAGTAGAAGTAAAAATTTAATTTAGGAGGATATCATTTTAAAGTGCCCCTATTATGCTATTTTAAAGGCTTCTAATTTAGTTTTCGTTTTAATTTCGTTTCAGGAAGTTTAGAATCGACCTTTTCTTTTAAGAGACACCAGATAAAATCCATTTATCTGCACTTGTGAATGTAAAAGGTCTGCAAAGTTTCAAAGTTTGTGTATTACACACTTCATGAAAGGTAATATCTAAAAAAGCTAATATCTTCTTCCATTGTACCCTCTAAACAGCTGTTATTTAACGATCAAACACACATAGTTGATGTTTACCTGCCTGGATCTGGGTGCGTTGTAGGGGGCATCGGTCAGTGGCTCGCCTGTATCATGTGTAGTTGTAACGGCAGAAGGACCGCAGGCGGCAGTGACAGCACGTGAAGGGCTCGCTGAGTGAGGAAGTCCTCATATTCCCAGGTGCTGGATCATTTTCAACCTCGCCATTGTCATTGAGCATCCAAAACGGCCCTCCTGAGGAGTGTTTACAGTCATGCACACGGCCGCCGGAACAACACTGAGTTCTGCTCCTACACCAGCAGGTTAATGCTTCATGCTTAAGCGTGCACACCTGCCTCTGTTTAACAGGTGCACTAAACCCCATCGAGTTGAATGAGGCACGCTGACAGCCGGAAAAAGCTGTGCAGAGGGACTATAATTCAGCGAGTGATTGTTAAGGTCATTCTGTTGGCACACAGAAATGGTCTTCCCTGCACACCTGCGTACTGTAATGCACTGTAATGTCTTAATAATGAGATGTTTGAGGTCTTTTAGATAATTACTGTAGGTGCAGCTGTTTGAACACGAGTTTTGTACATTTCCTTAAAAGCCTAATGGGAGAGAGAAACTCAGGATTAAAAGTGCAGTGATACTATAAAGCATGTAGATTTACTAGAGATAAACTGATATGTTAAAGTGGTCATATAACGGTTCTAAAAAAACAAACATTATTTTGTGCTTTTGGTTTATGTTTATGTGGTTTTAGGTAAAAAAAAAGTCATTATTTTACACATACCGTACATTATTGCTGCTCCTCTATGCCCCGCCTTTCTGAAACGCGACGATTTGTACAAAGCTCATCGTTCTGAAAAGCGCAGTGTGCTCTGATTGGCCAGCGATCCAGTGCATTGTGATTGGCCCGAATACCTTAAGCGCGTGACTGAAATGTCACACTCCTCACCATATGTGGAACATCAGCTCCCGAAGCAATATTGACAGTGTGATGCCGTGTCCCAGAGAACATAACTTACACTACTGTAAACATAAAACCATGTCTGCATTTGTGATCGTAGAAACAAGCGTTACTCTATACTGCGCAAAAGTCGCGTTTGAATACTCAGTAGCTGATTCTTAAATAATGAAAACATGTGTGCCTCTGAACCAGATTGTACTTTGCAAATTGCCCCACTTTTTAGAATCAGCCATTGTGTACAGCCAGATTTGTTCTCTCTCAGGATCAAAAAAAAAAGTCCTGCGAAAAATGCGCAGCACACAGTTGAATATTTGGCTTGTACTGTTCTGGAACAGTGTCATAAATAAAGCTTAGCCACTGTTTTCTAATTGTCCTCACTTTTGGAAGGCCAAACTAAGTAGTTTCGCTTTCACATCGAAAAACACAGCGTCTCCACAACATGGCGGCACCGGCAGCAACAGCGAGAGTAAAAGTTACGCCTTCTTTCTTTGCGTGTACATTTGGGTGGTGTTATGAAGCTCCGCCCCCACAGACTGATGCAGATTTCAACCTCCCGCGATCTCTCTTGAAGCCGATACGGAAGTGACTTAAACTGCAGTTCATCGACTGGCCACTAGGGACAGGCTCCAGAAGGAGCAGAATCTCATTGAGCTCATGTTAAAATGCCCAACTTTACAGCAGAATAAAACATGTTTACAGCCTGGTACAAATTCTAGTTTTGGTCTAAACGGCTAGTTTTGCCCTTCATGACAACTGTGAGGGGGGTGAATTTTTTTTGTAGCGCATTTGTTTACATTATATAAAGCCTTAAAGTTCTGCATAATTAAGGGCGTGGCAACTTTGAGTGACAGGTGGGTAGCCATTTATCTGCTGTCTGTTAGTCATCGCGTCACCTCAGCTCCGCCCATGTCCCGCCTCTTTGCCCATTTTCTGTTATCCGGGAGTGACGGTTGATGACGCGCTGCTAAGATGGCAAGTGCCAGCTCATCCCTACTTTACGCTTCAAAACTGCTCTTCAGAATCCTATGGGTGACGTCACGGACACTGCGTCCATATTTTATACAGTCTATGGTTTGAACGAAGCGTTTGAGGAAGGTGTGGCCAAGCCTTAAAACTTTTACAGAGAACATCTCTTTGGGTTTGAGACTTTGTAGCTCTGCAGATCTTATACATGCACAAACAGCTATAAGAGAAAGGAAAACAGGTAATCGTATAACCCCTTAAACCCATGTTCACACAACTGAAAGTGTTTAATTCTGCATCTTCCTCTGAAGAGATTCCCAGTAACATCCTGTGTAACAGGAAACACTGGTATTTATAAGTAAAGCAACTTATTTATATTAATTTAATGAATTAACAATTCACTGTCAAGTGCAATCTAGCTTGTTACACAGTCCAAAACAACGAGATAAGATCAAATTAGATAGCTAATAACTTTGCAGACATACTATACTTATTATAATGACATAATAATAGTAATTTGTTACAGTGTTGATATTAAAAACTACAACTTAAAAACTATATTTGAAAAAAGCTCAAATAAATGATATTATAAACATTAGATGAATAAATACATTTAAATCGAAGTGCTAAACTGACTGAAAATTAAGCTTTATAGAAATATAAAACTTTAAAAAAAGACAAAAACATAAAAATGAAAGAATAAAACTGAAATTATAAAAATATAAGCTAATTCAAAATATTAATAAAAACTATAATGGTATATAAATAATAGTAAAATAGCTATTTTGTTTGCATTTTGTATTATTATTCATAACCCATGCTTTAATGGTGTAGTCTGATGATTATTTATTCATTAATTTTAAATGAATAATCAATTGATCTGTATTGCTATCAGCTGACAAAAATAATGCTGCTCAATCTCTAGTTATGCACGATATCAAAGCAAAAATGACCAACAGGATATAATGAAACATAGGGCTTCTGTTTGTAATAAATAATACATTGCAAATAACAAATGATGTTGAATTATTTCATGATGTTAAAATATGTTTGCATTGAATCCTGCAGATTTGTAAGAGATCCTCTACACACGTTTGCAGGCCAAATTTGACGTTTCTTCGCATATGGTCATAATCCCGCTCTCTCCTGTATGTGCATGAATGGAAGTGAATGGAACATAAAGTCTAGGCATCTTAAGCGTGCCATTGATTTTCGCT
The DNA here is from genome assembly GCA_023029165.1 of Gobiocypris rarus. Classification (NCBI taxonomy): domain Eukaryota; kingdom Metazoa; phylum Chordata; class Actinopteri; order Cypriniformes; family Gobionidae; genus Gobiocypris; species Gobiocypris rarus. The sequence goes on from CM040910.1 coordinate 45,688,977, forward strand.
ACACTTGCAATCCCAGTGCAGTCGAAAGAGCTTCCTCTTGAAGTAGACCTTGCTTATTAGAAAGTGTGTGCTGTGTACTGCAATTTACTCTTCAAAGCGGCGATGTACTGGAGAGGAAACACTCAAATCCACAGGGAAGCAGTGGATTTGTTTGATCACATCCTGTTTAAAAAAAAAAAAAAGACTTTGAGAGGCTGCTAATTAAAGCTGTGGTGATCTGTGTCCGTATTGTGAGATGAATTCAGACCAAAGGCCGGTGGGATTATTAAAGGCATGGCTGAACAAATGAGCCATATGTCAGAATGTTGTTCTCCTGGAGGAAATGCATTGTGTGAGTGAAGCTAGACCGCTCAAGTTGCACGTCTGCTGAATATGCCTATCCGTATATTTATATATAATGTTGCCAGGGGTACTGCCAAATAATTAAAGTGTACTTTATGGCAACTTCTAAAACATGTATAAAATGTATATATGTATGTAAGTGTGTATACCGGTATACACACTTATATTATATATAATATATATAATATATATATATATATATATATATATATATATATATATATATATATATATATATATATATATATATATATATATATATTATATTATATTATATATATATATATATATATATATATATATATATATATATATATATATATATATATATATATATATATGTATTTATGTATGGATGTATGGATGGATGGATGGAATTTTTTATATTTGTAATATATTTATAATATAATATAAAACGATTCTGTGAGTTTCTTAGCTTCTATTTTGACAATAATATAATATTTGTAATTCATAATTGAAAAATACTTGGAAGCTATTTTAATTTGTTAATATTTATATGAATATTTCACTTTAAATAAAAGAGTGTATTAAATAGCATATTAGTTTTTATTAGTTTTCTGTAGTGGTGGGTATTGGAATTATCAAGAATACATTTCCTTTTTTTTTTTATTTCCTGGTCTTGAAATATTGGAATAACTACAGTCAGACAGATGGACAGATAGATTTATGTGAGTATTTATATTTGATAAAAAATATACATAATAGCCCTACATATTTTTCTCCCAAATACCTCCAGGAAAAGGAAGATTCTTCGGCTTCCGTCTGCCAGCCTTGAAGCTGTTGGGAACCAGCAAGCAGTCTCTCCCGCAGGACGATCCAGACTCAATCATGGTGGACTCGCCCAGGGCCAGTGATGACTCTGTGGCCGTGATGGACGTCCGATCACCCACGAAGGACGGTTCCAGTCCAGCAGACGTCAATGACACACGGGCGCTCATCAGCTCCAGCCCTCACTCCTCCCCAGTCAGCGTGTCCGTTCCCCTCGACCACTCATCGCCCAAGCAGCCCTGGGATCGGCCCAGTCCTTCCCAAGCGCAGTCCACCACCTGCCTGGCCCAGTCCATCTCTAGAGACAGCATGTGCAGCAGGAGACGGGCCTCCTCCGTTCACGACATCGAAGGGCTGAGTACCAACTCCAAACGTCTGTTTATGGATACACACATAAGTGAAGGTGAGTACTAAAACTTATACTGAGATTCCATGTTGATTCCAAGAAGCACATGGACTGATAAGACTGTAGAAAAATAAATGGACATATAATTGTGTTGTTTTAAAGAAAGACCAGCACTTCATACTGTTTAGGTAAAAGATGTGGAAAAGTATGAGGTAAAATATGAAGTCATATCTGGTTATTATGCACATTTAAACCTAATGAATATGTAATTTGAGTATCTCTGGTCTGAAGCCATTTTCTGTACCCTTGTTATAAACCTAGCCAAAATAAATAGTTTGAATTACAAAGTCCATTAAATTGTGCAATTAATTAACTCAACCATCATAACGCACATTTTCCTCATTTTCTTCTTCTAATCTTTATACTGCTCCATTTCAGACCACGTACGCGGTCCAAAAGGTAACATTGAATTCTGTAGGAATGAATAACTGTCTCTGGCTGCTTGCTTTAAAATGCACAGCAGTTGGGTTCACCACCATTTCATATTACTGACTATTTAAAGGCACAATACGTGATTTTTCGCCGCTAGAGGTCGTAGGCGTAGCTTGATGACATCTTGATTTCGCATAATCATGGGAGTTGTTGTCTTCACCTCTACAGCCGGTGGAAAAGAATCCAACGGGAGTCAGGCAGAAATCATATTCATGGATGAGCTAATGTATTAAAGACGTAACAGTATGAAGCAGTGTTGCAAATTAATGAGCACAGGCGCATCCAGATCATTTCCATAATGACCACTGACCAGCGCAATCTACCAGTTAGCGTCTGGGTTTAAGACGCACTTTTTTGGCCAGTAAATAATGACACAAACACAGTAAACTAGCGAACACAAACCTCAGTAAATCACCTTGCATGATTCATTTAAATACTCCCCTCCCATAAATACTGCTTCTGAAAGAGAAACTCCTACAAATGCAATAAGGTCAGCCGCAAAAATAACCCTGTTCACGCCTTTTCAGCGCTATTTTCTCACTGCGTGTCTTTAGTAAATCCTGACAGTAGTTTTTTAACGCCAAAATAGGGTTTGTGCTGGAGCAAGCTGCTAGTAAATCTGGCCCCTATATTATATTAAAGGGTCTTCTGTGTTTCCATGGTTTCTACAATATAAAACTGGATATCAAAGGTACAATGTCATTGATAGGCGACGCATGGTCCGTGTCCTGGTTAAAATTGCTTATTTGTCTGGATTTAAACATTCTTAGAAACATTTGGGATAATGCAAGTACTTAAGTCAACCAAATATATAACATTGTTCTAGTGATTTTTGGATATTTTAATCCAGAAATCTTACATATTATGCCTTTAAAGAGTCCATATTATGCCCTTTTACAAAGTCTTGATTTTGTTTTTGGGCTCTACTAGAATAGGTTTTCATGCTTGAATGTTAAAATACATTGTTTTTACTGTATTCTCCATTGTTGCAGCTCATCTCTTCCCAGTCTGTCAGTAACGCTCTGTTTAGTTCCTGTCTCTATGAAGCCCCTCCTTCTGAAAAGCACAATGTGCTCTGATTGGTCTGGATCAGTGTGTTGTGATTGGTCAAGCCCTTAAGTGTGTTTGGGAAATGTCCCGTCCCTTATCATAACCACCGGTTTCAACACACTACTAACTAACTCAACCAGGCCCGCCCCTTTATTCTGCGTATTAATTATTTATATGAGGAATATTCTGACGTGTTGATCCCCAGAAGAAAACTCAAGACTACAATAGAGGCGTTTCAGGGAGTTCAGAAACACTGATATAGAGAAGAACTCCCGCTGGAGGGACTTTGCAGAGCAACAAACAGCAACATTACACACTTAAGAGAGGTGAACATGTACAAAAGCATAATAGCGCCTCTTTAACACACCTCTAATGTGGGTCCAATCCAGCTTCTCATGGATGTCAAAGACAAAGTTTGGTCCAATCCGCCCTGCGGGATGATATAAGAAAGATAATTATTAAAGTAAGCAACAACAAATAAAAAACTATAAAAGCACATTTATTAGATCAGTACACTGCAAAAAAAAAAAAAAAAAAGAGTTGTGAATAAATATTACTGGAGTACTTCTTTATACTCAATATTTAACCTTTAATTCAGTGTGTTACTTGCCATTTCTGTGTGATTAATTATGAAATTTACTAGCAATTAATTTCTGAGTGAAAAGTGTAGCCGCACCATTTAATTCACTGATATATTTATATTTTATCAGCTTTCTTGACTTTTTCAAAGTAATAATGACATGTATGAAAAATGTATTTCTGAGTCTTAGCACTTAATGTTTATTAGATGTAAGCCTGGTTTCACAGACAGGGTTTAGATTAAGCCAGGATTAGGCCTTAGTTCAATTAGGACATTAAAGTATCTTTTATAAACGTGCCATTACTGCTGTGCGTCGTGAGACAATACAATGGCACTGACATGTTTAAAGATACATCAGTGCAAGTTGCGTTCAGTTAAAACAGCTTAAACGCGCATTTCTTTGCTTTCTGATTTTGACAGAGAAGCCGGTCTGTAAATGAAAGCACTATTTGACTTATGTTACTATCGAAGCAGCCTCTGTAAGATTCAGAAGATTGTGTTTTCTGCATGCACTTTGCATGAATACCACAAGCTTTAACAAATAACACATTCGGTCAGCATATGGTAACTTTTAGTTCAGGTTTCAGCCTAAAATGAGACTGACACCCCACACCTTAGACCAGTTAAAACAACATCCCTAACAAAATCTAGATAACACCTGTTATCTTTCGTCAAAAGCGCATGCAGAATACAGATCAGAAGCATCCATCACAGTGTCTGGGGCGTCATGCCGTTTCGTGATTATCCATTTTCAGCCTGATTTCTCCTCTCAGCTGTTATTGATGTCTTGATTAGATCATACAGAACATTTGCTGCTCTTTCAATAAAGCTCTAGTCTGGACCTTCTTGCATTAAGGTGGATTAGAATGGCTCAGACTTGTACAGGCAGTTCCTCCTCACATCCCATTGAACGAGACTGATGCGCCGGCTCACAGTCGGGACAGAAAATCAATGCTACATGCTGAATGACTTCCATCAGCTGTTAACCAGCACAGCCGCTTTCAGTTTGGGAAGATTTTTCTTTAATCAAAGTTTGAATTATGCCAAGAAAGATTGTGCATTAATGTTATTTATCACTTGTCTTTTTAATTGCACATCTATGAAATCTATCTATCTATCTATCTATCTATCTATCTATCTATCTATCTATCTATCTATCTATCTATCTATCTATCTATCTATCTATCTATCTATCTATCTATCTATCTATCTATCTATCTATCTATCTATCTATCTATCTATCTATCTATCTATCTATCTATCTATCTATCTATCTATCTATCTATCGTTCCATTCATCCATCAACATCATCCACCCAACCGACCCATCCATCCATCCATTAACCACCTACCCACCTACATCCACCAACCCATCCATCATCTACATCCACCCAGCTATCAATCCATCCAACTACATCCACCCACCCACCTATCCATCCATTTAAATCCACCCTCCTATCCATCCATCTACATCCACCCACCTATCCATCCATTCCTTCCATCCATCCATCCGCCCACCCACCCATCTATCTACATCCTGCCACCCATGCCTCCATCAACCTCCACCCACTTATCCATCGTTCTATTCATCCACTAACCCATCTACATCCACCCACCTATCATCCATCAATTTACATCCACCCACTTATCCATCCATTCCTTCCAACCATCCATCAACCACCTACCCCCTATCCATCTACATCCACCCACCCACCCATCCATCCATCTACATCCACCCACCTATCTATCCATCCATCTACATCCACCCACCTATCCATCCATCCATCCATCCATCTACATCCATCCACCCACCCACTCAACATCCATATCCACCCACCCACCCATGCCTCCATCAACCTCCACCCACCCATCCATCAACCACCTATCCATCTACATCAACCCACCCACCCATCCATCATCTACATCCACCCATACATCCATCCATTCCTTCCATCCATCTAGATCCATCCACCCACCCACTCACCATCCATATCCACCCACCCACCCACGCCTCCATCAACCTCCACTCACCTATACATCCCTTCCATCCATCCAGCAGTATCTATCCATCTATACACTATCCATCCATCAACCTATCTATCCATCTATCCATCCTCTATCTATCTAGTGCCTGTGTGTTTGGTATATCATATTTAATAATATTATCAAATATTATTAATTATATTTCAAAATATTGAATTTAAGACCTGCATATAATTACCTGCATAAAATTTTCATTAAAACATGTGAATCTATGAACATTGTGATGGCACAAAGGAATCACTGAATCAGTTCATTGAAATGAGTCAAACTGATCAACTCTAACATTGTTTTATTGTTTTTTTTAACACTATTAAATCATCTTCTCATACACAGCAATCACAAGACAATGAAGGATTGTGAAACATTGTTTTTTAGGAAGCTTAATAGTTCTTCTAATAGTGAAACATTTTGTCATTATGTATCCAGTCCATACAGGTTTGATGTTCATATAGTAATTTATGGCGTAATTTTCACTTTTGGGTGAACTAAGAGTTTAATGGTCAATTCGAAATCAACAATATTCATAATAATGAAAGATCATTGTGAATGATATATTAGGAATATTAGATTTATCACCCTGCAAGATGAACAATAATTGTGTGAGATATTCACAGGCTCTCATTTTTAATTCTTTACCTTCAGGTCCGTTCAACCATCTGAAGTCCAGTCTGCTGGGATCGACCTCAGACTCCAACCTGAACAAATACAGCACCATCAACAAGATCCCGCTCATCGCACTCAACTTCTCTGAAGCCAACGATAAGAAAGCGCCTTCCCCTCCGTCCTCAGAGAAAACCATCATAGCACCAAAGGTCAAAGACAGAACACACAACGTCACAGAGAAGGTCACACAGGTACGACTGTAACCCTGTTTTCTTTCTTTATACACTGCTTTATACACTGCTTTATACAGTGGTTTATACACTGCTTTATACACTGCTTTATACAGTGTATACATTTCTGATTATCATCAATGTTGAAAAGCATGAAATGAATTTGAATGCTAACAGATAGATATTATTATAGACCCACTTGCTTATGAATGTTTCACATTGACTTTTACAGAGTAAAATCAGTGGGTTTCCCTTCATGTTTTTCAATAAGGCCCTCAGGTGAGGATGTGCTTTTGCTCTGTTTCTCCTCCGTGGAGTTTGAGTTAATCAATGTGTCATGAGCGTAATCTATTTGAAATATTGCACGCGTCAACTGCTTTGCGATTCGATTGGAAATCCAATAGTCTTTTGAACGAGCACAAACAAACTGTAACAAGTTCTCCTGCATAATTTCACTACTACTCGTCGTTTATTCATTAAATGGTGCTAACAGACATAAGTATGCAAATAAATGCTAATGAGGATACTACTTAACCCAGGGGGTAGTAATACTGGGGAACAATCAATAATTATTGCTTGAATCTCCTTTCTTACCTCAGCCATATTTAGCATCTTTTCTGACACTGAAATGCATCAAAAGAGCATGAAGATGGATTTTCTACCACCTCTGGGAAATGGATCTCCAAATATTGGCAAAACACAATCCACTGTGATACTTTGTGTGTGGAGACTCAAGTGTAAATTGAACTTCCCCCTTTAATCCATGGAAGATAGATTGATGTTTGCACACTAAAAACAGCTGAGCTGTATGGAAGCTTATTCCCGCCATGGAATAAAACAATACAAAAGATGATTGCGACTTGTTATCTTACAATACTGACTTTTTTCTCCAAATTCTGAGCTATAAACTCGCAATTGTGAGTTATAAAGTCCAATTCTGGAAAACTTAGATTTTTACATTAAAAATGTTCATAATTTAGAAATAAAAGTCCAGTTTCTACTCTAATTTGAATGCTTAAACGCCCACTGCTATGATTGGCTGCAGTAAGACTTCAGTGTAAACGCCCACTGTTGTGATTGGCTGCTGTGAGACTTCAGTGTCAACGCCCACTGCTGTGATTGGCTGCTGAGAGACTTCAGTGTAAACCAATATACTGGCGATACGATAACTAATATATTGGCCGACAAATCTAAATACACATTTATATAATTTTTGAGAGCCTGATTACACAAAGTCTCACCATTAAAAGCCCAAACACTTAAACATAAATCAAACATATAGAGTAGGTCTATGTTACAGCCTAGTTTGAACCATTGTAAGTTTCAAAATTAATTTTACATTCCTATGGCCAACTTTCTCCCAAAAAAAAAAAAACATATATATATAAAAGTGCCTAAAAATGTGAACAAGTCAGATTTTCTTATTGGGTCGATAAGGATAACATTAAAAATGATCATATATCAGCCAATACCAATATGGCTGTCTGTTGAGCACATAAGTGCGAGTGATCTCCTGATTTCTGCACTCACAAATGTTTTTATCATAACTAACAGTGCAAACACAATGTAAATAAGAGATGTATTGTGCAGTGTAGACAGCATCGTTGATTATAATGTCACGATTCCAGAACTCAGTTACTGATAAACTCGTGCTGTGTGATTGACAGCTCCAGCGATTATAAAGGGATCTTTCCTTGATCGCTTTCTGTATATTATTTTATACATTTAAATTATTATTTTCATGTTACTAAGAAAAACAATGTGAAGTTGACCATTTAGTCACTAGCTTGATTTACTGATGCATAAACAATTTTGAGACAAATAATGTACTGTACATGGATCATATTAGAAATCACTGATCACAGATCAGGCATTAGAATTAACACGGTTACTTACTGTCGGGTCCATATCTTACAGTAAAAGTCTGTTTGCAAAGAATTCGCCAAAATTGTGACTGATTTACCAAAGAATCTACAGTGAAATACACCAAACAAATGAATAATGCTCAACTGAGACATTGACAGTTGAACATAAATAAGCACTTTCCTAACATCCGGGTCCTTTGGAAGGTAATGTTGTTATTAGTCCAGTGATTCTGTATCTCTCTTCTCTCCTCGTCATCTCACTAACACTCCAGTGGGCGGAGCTAAAGCAATGATGATGTACAAGTAGGCGTTGCTCTGATTCTGCAGAGGCGGTCTACGGTTATGTCATAATGTGACGAAATCCAAATGATTGTTTTCGGAGCTTGGTTTCAATAAAAGCTGTTTTTGGACTAACGAGAAAGCTTTAAATTCTGAAACTTAAAGGATGTTTTTATAGTATAATGACCCCCTTACATGTCAAAAGATCAAGGATATTTTGATTTCTCAATTTATGACCTCTTTAAGGCATCATAGGCATGCTTCTGGTGCAAATTGTGTTTTAAACAGTAAGATAATACTATCTGGCAAATTCTAAGGCAGCATTGCATGTGTTTTTCACTGATAAATCCCCAAAATATATTGCACGTGGTGGACGAAGCAATAGAAATGTTATTTATAAGTATACTACCGTTCTTCTGGAAATATCAAGGTTAGTGACTTCTGGAGATATCCTTCAATGAAAGTCAAAGTCTCTGTAAGACTGTAACACACAGTACTGGGTCAAACCTCGCTGTAAATGTGTCCGCCTCTTGGCCAGTCGTGAAGGAAATCAATGACAGCCCATCCAAAGGACACAAGTCCTCACTTCAGAAGTTGACTCGTTCACTCCGGTCATTTGGCTTGTCACGTCTGAGTGATTCTCACATTGACTTCTCCGACCTGCCTGGACGTGTGAGAACCTGCAAGAGAAAAAGATACATAATTCATCACTTTCTTAGAAGAGAAAGAGAGAGACAAATCGAATATGGCAACTGATCACTGGTGCTGCAGTCATATTTTCTAATAAAATATTTATCAGGAAAAGACACTTCATTTGGTCACTGTCAAAGTTGGTTAAATCCTGCAGTAAGGTGTGTGTGTGTGAGAGTTCATTTAGAGCTCAATTACAGAGACACAATGCTGGATTACAGGCTATTATCATCCTAATGCTTTTACCAGGGGACTTCTGCTGCTCAATGGCTTTGCAAAATAGTGAAATTAAACCCCAGTCTCTTTTATATGCTTATCTTGAAGTTCGTTTTATTCAAGCTTTAACAAAACACTAACAATATATAATATAGAGATTTTGTTTTAATTTGATAATTAGTGTTTATGTATTATTTTTTGGCTTTCGTCATTGTTGAAATAGTAATCAAAAATAATTTCCACTGCTGGGAGAATCAGATTTTACTATGAACTATCTGTTTCATGAATTGTATTAAGGCAAAGGACATTCGATTGGCTTGAATAGCATATTTCAGTGTGTGAAAAACAAGATTTTATGAAGTCTTGCACCGTTTTGTCCTTGAGCAGAGCGCTCAGATAACTTCAAAATCAACCTGAGATGCATGACAACTAGACTTTATAATACAAAAAGCTATATATAATGTGAGCATTTCTGACAGCAAAGACGATCGGTACTGTGCAACTATAGAGAAATAAATGAATATTTATGTCTTGCTCTGAGGCTCCCTGACACGGTACGCTTATGAAATGTGAAGGAACTCACTTGTTCCAGTGCTTTTCATGAAATATTGCATCAGCTGGAAAGAAACAGATGACAACTACAGGGAAATATATGCGAGGCACGGTGAAACTGTCACACACTGCATTATGAAGATGGGCCTGTCGACATGTTACTGACAGCTGTCAAGTAATGCAATATAAACATATTGTGAGAGATTTGTATTAATATTTAATTTTGAAATGCACAAATCAGCATGGGGGTGGGGGTGGATGCACCAATCAGCAAATTTTTTACCGCACTTTCACCATCAACAGTGCACTGGTTACTGAAACTTAACTGAGAAATCGAAACTAAAACTGAAACGTTTACATAATTATAGAGTATATTTCAATGGTAGTATTTACTTTTAAATTGGAAAAGTTACAAATTCACTGTAAAAATAGATAAACAGTAAAAATTATACATTACTCAACTTCTTTTATTGTTAAACTGTTGAAATAATAATCAAATATAGCTGCAAGCAGCAACTATCAGGGCCAAGCACCACAGAAGTATAAAAATCAGGCATCAGGCAAACTGCAAAAATGTGTAAATACATTTGGAGACAATTTTATGCAAAATGGTTGAAAGCCCATAAATACAATCACTTGTAATGTGACATAATTGCATATTACCTTTGGATGACAATTAAACACAAAGTTTGGTGTCAATATGTCAAATCTTTCCAGAGCCCTGAGATGCAGTTTGGCATTATGCCATTGAATTGATGGGGTATACCAAAACAGTTTCGTCTATCGACACAAAGTCTATACATTTTTACCGGCATGGTCCAAAGATGATCTGACATGAATTTGGTGAAAATAGGAATAACTATACTATAGTAAAATATTAAGACAAGTTTATTAAAATATGCAAGCTTAATCTAAAAGCTATTAGCATTTTTTGATATTTCATTGCCATTTGTTTTAATATATCCTGACCACTAGGTGGCACTCTGCCGAAAGTGTGCAGGTACCCTCAGTTCATGGTTGTCCTAAAACACACCAAGTTTGGTAAGAATTCGCTGAAGCGTTGTGGAGATATAGTCTCACTGAATTCGTGTTCTTCTTTGAATTCATGTGCGCGTTATTCGAGAACGGTTTGACTAATCAACTTGAACTCCATAACTTTTATTGCATGGTCTAAAGGCATGGCATGGTCTGAAGATGGTTACATTTTCGTAAAAATTGGATCAAAATGGTGGGAACATTTAGGGTGCAACTTTGGACAGTTGGTGGCGCTAGAGAGATTGAGTTAGACACTCCAAAATTGATGTGGTTAATGTTCAGACTGTCCTCTATCTATGTACCAAACTTGACAACTTTTTACCTTACGGTTCTATGGGCTGCCATTCAGTTAATGAGAGGAATAATAATAATAATAATAATAATAATAATAATAATAGGGACACTAATTGATACGATATGTGCCTACGCACCTTCGCTGGAGAGTTTTTGAAAGCGCGCTGCAACTGCTGCAGCAAAAACAGCAAGCTCATTGGCTACTGATACAACAGGAACCAATCAGCTGTGCCCTATAGAGAACAATGTGAATGCAAGCAGGTTGAGTTAAGGACCTATCAGCCTGCGCCATTTAGAGTATAATGACAGAACTTTGAATTAATTATTAATCTTCTAATTAAACTCCATTCGCATTAGATGCTTACTTATTTGCACAAGTGGTTCCCTACTAGTTTTGCACGTTTCTCTATCAGAACAGACCTGTGATTATGTACCATGCAATACTCACGTTTTTTCCTATCTCTCCTGTTTCAGGTCTTGTCGCTGGGTGCAGATGTGCTGCCAGAATACAAGCTCCAGACGCCACGCATGGATAAGTTCACCATCCTGCACTACAGCCCATTCAAAGCGATGTGGGATTGGCTCATTCTGCTGCTGGTTATATATACAGCCATTTTAACCCCTTATTCTGCTGCCTTCCTGCTCAACGACATCGAGGAGCAAAGACGACGGAAATGTGGCTATTCCTGCAGCCCTCTTAACATGGTGGACTTAATGGTGGACATCATGTTCATCATCGACATCCTCATAAACTTTCGCACCACGTACGTGAATTTGAACGAGGAGGTGGTGAGCCATCCGGGGAAGATCGCCATCCATTACTTCAAAGGCTGGTTCCTTATTGACATGGTGGCGGCTATTCCCTTCGACCTGCTCATATTTGGATCAGGATCAGAAGATGTAAGTGACACCAGAATTTAATCAACTTTCTTCTGCATTTGGCTGCCAGTGTAAACTAGGGATCTCAAACTCAAATTACCAATTGGTGGTGTTCTCCTTCTCATTGGCACAGTTATACACTTAACATGTGCACATGCAGCCAAATTTTGCAACTAGGCTATTATTATGCATCTAGTACATTTGTGTAATTATGAGCCAAGTTTTTACATGAATACACCACCCTTCAAAAGTTTGGGGTCAGAAAGATTTAGTAATGTTTTTGAAAGAAGTCTCACCAATTCTATTCTAAAATGGAGTCTTTATAAATTATACATTATAAATGTCTTTACTATCACTTTTGATCAATTAAATGCATCCTTGTTGAATAAAAGCATTCATTTCTTTCACAAAAAAATATCTTACAGACCCCAAACTCTTGAACAATGGTGCATGCATTCGGCAGATACTTTTATCTAAAGCACCTCACAATGCATTTGATATATCATGCAGGTACATTAGAAAACAAACCCTTGGCGTTGCAATCACTTTATCAGTTGAGCTACAGAAACATTTGGAGCTAAAGTGATAATTAAGGCTGTCTGCTTTAAGAAAACAACTATAAAACAAGTTTTAAAAAAAAACTTTTAGGGAAAAAAAGGTCTGTATAAAATCTTGATAGTTTGAGGCCTAAACATTTATTTATTTCATTGTTTGTTTGTACTGTGTCCATTATGTAGAGCCGATCAGATCTAGCATTTTGCAGAGGTCAGAAAGCTTTAGCGCTCATGACCACAACACAACTATTTCAGTGAATCAGGGATTACAGTATCAGAATATACTGTATGTGGTTTTTCTCCCCCCATTTTTTTGAATGGCCTTCATTTCTGAATCCATTTATTTGGATTAGTGGCTTACCAAATGGGAGTCAATGATTATGATGAGAGAGAGAGGAAAGCGAAAACTGATGTTTGAACAGCTTACAGGCTGAATCATTGGCACGCCGGTTGGCTCGTTTCCTTGCTTGTTTATGTAGGCACGTCCGTCAATGGCCTATCATGAGCTCTTGGCACATACCGGCATATGGTTTCCCCGGTTTGTGGTCTGTTCCAGTGACAGCAACTCTGACAGAGCCATATACAGCCTAAGGACACCAGAAACAAACACAGTGGCTTTTAAAATATTAAAGAATGGAATTATAGATTAAGACCTACTGGAAATGTCATTATTTGATGGCATGCAGTATATTTTTAGACTATGGACGAGTTTTGATGCTTGGTCTTGCTAAGTATATTGCTTTCGATCAGATCATGTTTTCCCAGAGGTCTCATATTCGCACAGTTTTTCTGAAAAGGGACGTTGAGCTCAAGCAATCGAACAGCCTTGAAGATCACCCAATTAACAAAGCTCACGCTCTCAGCATCTGCACTCGTTTTCACTGGAGGTGCTCTCACATCTGTCTCTGGGTGCAACATAGGTGATATAGCTAAAAAAACTTCATATTTGTGTTCTGAAATGTCTGAGAAAAGTGTGATTTTATTTGCAATCACTGGAATCCAAATGTCTCATTTTTCATACCCAAACAGTCAATGGTATGAAAAACAAAGTAAAATGGTAAAAAATATACCTTTAAATGATTAAAGGCATGGTTTCTACACAACGTTTTCACTAAATGCAATAATACGTTTAATTTATTTGCACCAATATAACAATTCATTCATAATCAACCCTTTCCTGAAATGTATACATGCTGAAGGATTTCTGTAAACATTTTTTTATTTGCTAATTAATCACTGAAATGTTTTTAAGTTCAAGTTTTGAATCAATACACTAAAATTGACATTTTGAACTGATTCATACAAATTCACCAACTCTTCTCATGTATTTTATTTTTTACAATATTCTGAATCTAATTGAACTTTGAAATGATGGCTTCTCTGGAAAAAAAAACAAAACACGAATCAAACATTTCAGACCACATACATTACATTCATATATTCATTTGTACATTAATTCATTCATAAATTAATTCATTTATTCATTCATTCATTCATAAATTCATTCATCATTCATTCATAAATACATTCATTCATGAATATATTAATACACTTATGCATATATTCATACACTCATGCATTCATTCATACACTCATTCATTCATTCATTCATTCATTCATTCATTCATTCATTCATTCATTCATTCATTCATTCATTCATTCATTCATTCATTCATTCATTCATTCATTCATTCATTCATTCATTCATTCATTCATATATTCATACAAGCATTGATTCATTCAGTATGTTCATTCATACATTCATGCACTACATTGCCAAAAGTATTGGGACACCCCTCCAAATCATTGAATTCAGGGGTCCCAGATACTTCTTTGGCCACATAAAAAAGCACCTAGAAGCACTGCTTCTACAAAAATTTGTGAAAGAATGGGTCTCTCTCAGGAGCTCAGTGAACTCAAGCGTGGTACCGCCGCCTGTGCAATAAGTCCATTCGTGAAATTTCCTCACTACTAAATATTCCACGGTCAACTGTTAGTGGTAATATAATAAAGTGGAAGCAATTGGGAACAACGGCAACTCAGCCACGAAGTGGTAGGCCACGTAAAATCACAGCGCGGGGTCAGCGCATGCTGAGGGTCACAGTGAAGTCACCAACTTTCTGCAGAGTCAATAGCTCCAGACCTCTAAACTTTGTGTGGCCTTCAGATTAGCTCGAGATTAGCTCAAGAACAGAGCTTCATGGAATGGGTTTCCATGGCCGAGCAGCTCATCCAAGCCTTACATCAGCAAGTGCAATGCAAAGCGTCGGATGCAGTGGTGTAAAGCATGCCGCCCGGTTTTTTGTGTTCTGTCCCCTGAAATGTCCCCATTTTACAGCTCGTTCAAACAACAACTCGTTCAAAAGCAGATATATTGCAAAAAAGCGCCCAACCAACATACAGCAGCTGCTGGATATAGGAGCAATCGTGTAGTGATTATTTTCACCAGCAGATGGCGCTGTGAGATACGCTGACTCTACTTCACGTGCAACTCTACTACTTCATGAAGAACGTAACTGAGAGCAGAACACCATTATCGTCAAATATCAAAAGAAACATTGTTATTGCTTTCAAGGTAGTAACATACTAGCTATTCATGTTAAATTAAAGTAATATTGTTTGTATGTGCTTTATAACAGAGCCTAAATAGATTATTTTGTCCCCAAAAGTTCTACAGTCACAAAGCAGTGATTATCACACATCTGAACTACAAAAAAAAAAACACTTGCAACAAATACATGTGCAGAATACACATACTTTCTACTTAAAATAAGCCTAAAATGCAAAATAATAAGGATAGTAAGAGTTATTTTCAAGCACAATTGTAACAAAACATTTGAAGTGAAAAAAGGCATTTATATAGTATAAACTTGTGTACAGTTATAAAATGCAAAAATATTTGTTAATTTTATTTTTGTAATGTGTTTTTGTTAAGTCATGTTATAATATCATTTTGAACTGCTTGTTATTTACACTGGTTACTATTAAAAGTTTTTTGTTTTTTTTTGCGGGTGTGTTGAATTGTATTAAATCCAGACCAAAAATCCTAATAATCAAACTAAATTATAATAATTATTAATGTTAAAAAAATAATTTAAAAAAAACATTCAAAGATGTATTGTCCCTGTTTTTTAATTAAAAGATAATAACGAATGAGATTTTAGCGATATTTTGACCACTGAAATAGGTAATGTCCCCGGTTTCCATTTCAGAAATCTGGTCACCTTACTCTAGAGCAGTGGAGACATGTTCTCTGAAGTGTTGAATCGCGCTTCTCTGTCTGGCAATCTGATGGACGAGTCTGGGTTTGGCGGTTGCCAGGGGAATGGTACTTGCCTGAACGCATTGTGCCAAGTGTAAAGTTTGGTGGAGGGGGGATTATGGTGTGGGGTTGTTTTTCAGGGGTTGGGCTTGGCCCCTTAGTTCCAGTGACAGGAACTCTTAATGCTTCAGCATACAAAGACATTTTGGATAATTTCATGCTCCCAACTTTGTGGGAACAGTTGGGGATGGGATGGCCCCTTCCTGTTCCAACATGACTGTGCACCAGTGCCCAAAGAAAGGTCCATATAGACATGGATGAGTGAGTTTGGTGTGGAAGAACTTGGCCACAAAGTCCTGACCTCAGAGCAGAATTAGAGCAGACACTGTGAGCCAGGCCTTCTCGTCCAACATCAGTGCCTGACCTCACAAATGCGCTTCTAAAAGAAAGGTCAAAATTCCCATAAACACACTCCTAAACCTTGTGGGAAGCCTTCCCAGAAGAGTTAAATCTGTTATAGCTGCAAAGGGCGGGCCAACTCCATATTAAACCCTACGGATTAAGAATGGGATGTCATTAAAGTTCATGTGCATGTAAAGGCAGGCGTCCCAGAACTTTTGGCAATATAGTGTATGTATGAACATATGAATGGATGTTTGTATGTATGAATGAGTGTACACATTCATACTTACATATCAAAAGACTGGGGTTTTAAGACTTTAAATACAGTACATTTACTGTCTTTACTGTCATTTTGTTCAATTTAAGGTATCATTGCTAAATAAATAACACTTCATTTTTTCACAAAAAAACAAACAAACAACAAAACAAAAAACACTTACCACAAACTATTAACAGTATATCAAGTAAAAAGGCTGAAATTACATATTTTATATTGCCCCAGTGCTGGTGCACTGAGAAGAAAATGACTGTCCATTAATTCATGCTTTTACTCTTTTACTTGAAGGCTTTTGTCATTATTAAGAATCTGACATTCTGCATTACACAAATGCAAACAAGACTTCGTCATTGAGAATGCTTAATGGTCACCTGATGCCTCTGTGGTCAGCCAGATGGATTTGATCTGCTGGTCAGCGGTCAGACTACTGTGTTTGTGTGTACTACTTAGAGAATGAGCTGGGTCAGGCAGATGGCAGGTGGTTATAGGATGCATCTCATTTACAGCACTCAGATAAGGATTGAGCACTCAGAATTGCGACGACCATAGCTTATTATATTTGACAGGTTTTTACTTTATATTTGACATTTGTACTTATACTTATACTTATACATACATACATACACAATGTCTCAGATTTTTACCATTACGCATGTCATCAGAACATATGGATAATTATGTTGACTTGACATAACATGCTAAAACAAGATGTTAAAACATGCTAGCACAATGCTAAAGAATGCTATCAATGTGCTAAAACATGCTATTAATATGTTAAAACATGTTATCAACATGCACATGTTAGTATGTTAACATCGTGTTATATCATAGAAGAATATTAGCAACATTATAACATGCTAGAAACATGCTAACACATGTTAGGAACAATGTGCTTCAACATGTTAGCAACATGTTAAAAATATGGTAGCAGTCTGTTAAATCATGATTGGAATATGCTAAATTGGCAATCAACATGTTAAAACATGCTAGAAACATGCTGGCAATGTTATCAATGTGCTAAAACATGCTAACAATATGATAATTCATTCTAGCAATGTGTTAAAACGTGTTAACTACATGTACATGTTAAAAATGTGTTACCACTATACTAAATCATATAGCAACATTAAAACATGCTAGAAACATGCCAAATCATGTCTGGGAACATCATTCATCATTCGTTATCAAACATGTCAATTCCATGTTAAAATATGGTAGTCTGCTAAATCATGATAGGAACATGCTAAATCGTGCAATCTACATGTTAAAACATTCGAACAATATGCTAAATCATGCTAGCAATGTGCTAAAACGTGTTAACATGTACATGTTAGAAATATGTTACCATTAAATCATGATAGAAAAAAGTTAGAAATAATAAAAACTTGCTAGAAATGTTATCAAAATGTAAAACGTGTTACATGTTAACATGTCATTTTAAAAACATGGTAGCAGTCTGCTAAATCATGCTATCAACATGTTAAAACGTGTTTTAAACATGCTAGCATTGTGTTAAAACAGGATATTGACTTGCATTGACTTCTCTGAGTGAAACCTCATACTCAAGATTTTAATAGTTATTTCAAACTTTCAGACAAGGCTTTGTCAAACCATCAAAGTCTTCAAACTTTACTCATCTAGTTACTCGTGGAATTTAACAAGTAGGCCACTCATGTGAGGTCAAACTTGATTAACAATCGCTATAATTGAGCGTCCATCTAATCGCCATGTCCGGCTATAACTCAAAAACGTGATTTGCTGTGAACAGGATCTGCTAATGAGTTTTTAATGGGCCGCTCATGACAGATGCAGCACGTCTCAACGTGAGAATATAAAGAGTATAAAAAAGCCCACGTGCTTTGCTCCGCGAGCTTGCTAAAACACTGTCAGCGCTCGTATGCAATGCTAAGCATTGCTGTCAGTCGCATCCGTTAAGACATATACTAAAAATACCCGGTGTGGGTCCTTACTTTGCTTTGTGAGGCCACAGTATAATTGCCAGCTAAACAAATGATCTCCCACCGGGGGACGAGCGATGTCGTCGAAGAAGTCGTTTCGGATGAGGCAGTGCCCGCTGTCAGCTCCCAGGGACCTTTGTCCCGTGTCTCTATCTATTGAACACATTTCACCTGCAAATGAGGATTTATCTCTTTCCTGCTCAGTTTGGTAGTTCACCAAGAGCTAGACGAGAAGTGTGGATACTGAAAATCATTACCCAGGTCTCTCACGTTGGGTGTTTATTTTATCCTCACGGTGCGAAATTGTGATGAGATGGATCTCTGGTGTTGGCACAGCAGTGTGTAATGGACTAAAATTAAACAGGATTATCAAAATAATAATTAGTGTGGCAGTCATGAAGGCATTACAGTAGAACCCAGAGATGAGCTTTGGGTGTATTAGGCCACAATATGTTCCGGCTCTTCTAATACACTTAACTGTGGATAATTAAAGCTATAAAAGCCCATGGCTCGGTTGCAAAACCCAGTGAGCTGACTACATACGCAGGAATAAGTGACGGATTTGGAAAACTCTTTATAGGAAGTAATTCCAAGTGTTATATGAATTACACAAAATGCATGGAATACTCAAATCACAACTGATTTTTGAGTTTGAAGATTAAAGTTAAGCATGTTATCCAATCTGTCCCGCCAGTTTCATAATGAATCAAAAGACTAGTTTCCACTGAAGGAACTTTCCCCAGGAGCTAGGGATTTTGGGGTGGTACTCTGTGATTTTCGACCACAGGGACCAGGGTCTAAATGAAGTTCAGGGTAAAAATTTCCCCCTCAGAAAGTCACTGCTCACGATGTACTTTTTCAAAGTTCAGGAACTTTTGGAGGTGGGACTTGGGCACTGAACATGCTGATTGGTTGACTCCACACAGCTTTTTATTTCAACCGCCGGTTTAAAAGTCTGTTGCAGTGCATGCAGTAAGAGATGTTTGCTATTCTAATCAACAATGCAGTTTAAAAAATACGACAGATGGACCGATTATGAGGTTCAGGCTTTAAGTTTATATGCGAGAACTGGAAAGTCACGCGCAGTCCCATGGCACCGGACTAATCTTTACGGGACTTTAGACTGCAATGGAAGTGCAGACAGCTACAGGTCTGGGAGATTTTTTTTTTACTGGGACAAATTTTTCTTTGGCATTTTGGTGTAAACGCGGCTAAAGATACATTTAAACTCATATTAACAAAGCGTCTTTAATGTTTGTGCTGGAGCAAGATGTTAGTAAATGTTCTGTAGTATGTTCTTTGATGACACCCCATTCATAATCCGCAGGGTTTAATATGGAGTTGGTCCACCTTTTGCAGCTATAACAGCTTATTTCCACAAGGTTTAGGAGTGTGTTTATGGGAATTTTTGAACATTCTTGAAGTGCATTTGTGATTCTCATCCATGTCTTTATGGACCTTGCTTTGTGCATTGTTACCACAAAGTTGGGAGCATGAAATTATCCGAAATGTCTTGGTATGCTGAAGCATTAGGAGTTCCTTTCACTGAAACTAAGTGGTCAAGCCCAACCCCTGAAAAACAACCCCACACCATAATCCCCCTCCACCAAACTTTACACTTGCCACAATACAGTCAGACAAGTATCGTTCTCCTGGCAACCGCCAAACCCAGACTCGTTCATTGGACTGCCAGACAGAGAAGTGTGATTGGTCACTCCAGAGAACATGTCTCCACTGCTCTAGAGTCCAGTGGAGGCGTGCTTTACACCACTGCATCCCACGCTTTGCATTGCACTTGGTGATGTAAGGCTTGGATGAGCTGCTCGGCCATGGAAACCCATTTCATGAAGCTCTCTACGGCACTGTTCTTGAGCTAATCTGAAGGCCACACAAACTTTGGAGGTCTGTAGCTATTGACTCTGCAGAAAGTTGGTGACTTCTGCGCACTGTGTGCCTCAGCATGCGCTGACCCCGCTCTGTGATTATATGTGGCCTACCTCTCCGTTGTTGAGTTGCCGTTTTTCCCATTTGCTTTCACTTTGTTATAATACCACTAACAGTTGACCGTGGAATATTTAGTAGTGAGGAAATTTCACATTTCGGTACCACGCTTGAATTCACTGAGCTCCTGAGAGCAACCTATTCTTTCACAAAAGTTTGTAGAAGCAGTGGTTCTAGGTGCTTTTTTTATACACCTGTGGCATTAGAAGTGATTTGAACCCCTGAATTCAATGATTTGGAGGGGTGTCACAATACTTTTGGCAATATAGTGTGTATATCACACACTAACGGTAAAGGAAAACATGAAAAAGCATATGACCCTTTAAAGGGCAGATCACTCGTTTTAAAGCCTATGAAAAAAGAACCTGATAAGCCTTAATGAGTCAAATGAGTATCTTGGTAAAATACAATCTGTTTTCAATGTAACTAATGAGCACCTTCTCTCTTTTCCAAGACAACCACTCTCATTGGCCTGTTGAAAACTGCGCGACTCCTCCGACTGGTTCGTGTTGCCAGGAAGTTGGACCGTTACTCTGAATACGGCGCAGCAGTTCTCATGCTCCTTATGTGTATATTTGCTCTGATTGCCCATTGGCTGGCCTGCATCTGGTACGCCATTGGAAATATGGAGAAACCATACCTGGACCATAAGATCGGCTGGCTTGACAATCTTGAGGTGTCCATTGGGAAGAAAATAAACGATAGTGACCCCAGCTCTGGGCCGACCATAAAGGATAAATACGTCACTGCACTGTACTTTACATTCAGTTCACTGACCAGCGTGGGCTTTGGAAACGTGTCCCCGAACACCAACTCAGAGAAGATCTTCTCCATCTGCGTCATGCTCATTGGATGTAAGTCTGAAACACATGCATGTACGCAAATAGCTTAAAGGGATCGACCATTCCAAAACTAAAATTTCTGTCATCATTTACTCACCTTCATGACGTCCCAAACCTGCATGTTGTTATTATTCCTGAGAATCACAAAGGGAGACATTTTCCATGGAAAAACAAAAAACAAATATGGTGACTAAATATGACAAAATTTTTATGTTTTGGTGAAATATTCCTTAAATAGTGAAATAAATGCTGTTCTTTTGAACTTTCTATTCATTAAAGAATCCTGGAAAAAAATATTGGTTTGCAAAATTGATAATCAGAAATGTTTCTTGACCAGCAAATCAGCATATTAGAATGATTTCTGAAAGATCATGTGACAAGTTAAAAACTCAGCTTTGCATCACAGGAATAAATTACATTTTAAAATATATTCACACAGAAAATTTTGATTAAACATAATATTTCACAATAATAAATGCAGCCTTGATGAGCATAAGAGACTAAAAACATGTTTAAAGAATATATTTGAACCCAGTTTGATTGGGGAAAACAATCAAATTAATATTCTTCAATATTCATTTGAAGTGCATGTCCTGAGATGGCTAAATTGCAAGTATTTGTAAATGATTCATACTGACATATTTAATCTCCATTTCAATCTAGCATATGAATTCTAATACTTTTTCAAATCAATAAGTTTATTGTCTTTACAAGACCCCATGACGTCATCTTTAATCCATGTCTGTTAGTCTTTAGTTTATAAAAATGTATTTTAGCATATATATTTACAGGATGATTTCATCCTGCACTCTGGGACAGACAGTGGTGCAATGTATCTGAGTAAATGTAAGTATTACTGAACTGAAAGGGATAGTTCACCCAAAAATGCAAACTTTGTCATCATTTACTCACTGTTCCGAACCTGGATGAATTTCTTTCGCCTGCCGTCACATTGCATTCGGGGTATGATAGGGCCCAAAGGGATTTGCCCTTGCTCACCCAAACTTGTCTACAGGTTATGTGAATGCGAGTGCATTAGCAGGTAGCACCTGAATGTTACATATATGAGATGAAGACATGGCTGCAGCCGGTGATGAGGCTGAAACCAGCACGTCCAGAGCTTTAAAGATAAAACCTTCAAAAACCAGTCAGGTCCAAGTCAAAAATCTATCCCATCATCCCTCAGTGGACAGCACAGTTAAAACATATGTATCAAATTAGATATGAGAAAACATCAAACATAATAATAACAACATAATAAACACTGCTGATTTGATCTAAATTGTCCTCCACAGACAAAACGTACCTTGCATTTGCAGCTTCACCTGTGTGACCCTGTCCTGTCTTCCTCAGCTTTGATGTATGCCAGCATTTTTGGGAACGTTTCTGCCATTATCCAGCGGCTGTATTCGGGTACGGCCCGCTACCACATGCAGATGCTCCGTGTGAAAGAGTTCATCCGTTTCCACCAGATCCCAAACCCGCTCCGGCAGAGACTGGAGGAGTACTTCCAACACTCGTGGACCTACACCAATGGCATCGACTTGAACACGGTGCGTTTGATACATCCTGACCTAGTTATTCAACCATTGTAGCCATGGTATTTTCATTGCATGTTTTCAAATCTTTATTTAACTTGAATTGACCCTTCGCTAAGATAGGATCGGTCAGTATTGATTTTAAGCCGAGGCTTTGCAAAAGGTCAATTAAAAACAATCATAAAACAATAAATGTTTAACAAGTGGAATAAGATGTGGCATCTTTAAGAGCAGAGCAGTTGTTCTCTTTACTGTCTGCATCACATGTGCACCACCGTATGCAGGTTTATTTTATGGCAGTAAAAATGAAGATAGCATATCTTCTTACCATTAGATGCTATCTACACTAAGTGCAAAATCGCATTTTTGGTAACACGTTATTTTAATGTGTCCTTGTTACATATATTATAGTTATAACTATAAATTAGCCAACTAACCCTAAGCCAAACCCTAATAATAATTAGGTACATTTATATAGTGCTTTTCTGTGTACTCAAAGTGCTTTACATATAGAAGGGTGAAAACTCCTCAACCACCATCAATGTGCAGCATTAACGTCTCATCTGAAGGACGTGCTCTTTGACAGTATAGTATCCCCATCACCATACTGGGGCATTAGGACCCACACAGACCACAGGGTGAGCGCTGACCTGCTGGCCTCACTAACACCTCTACCAGCAGACACCTAGTTTTCCCAGTTGGTCTCCCATCCAGGTACTGACCAGGTTCAACCCTGCTTAGCTTCAGCAAGAACCCAGTCTTGGGTTACAGGGTGATATGGCTGCTGGTAATATAAGTGGATATAATCCCTGTACTAAGTATATGTAGTTAATAACTATTACTCAGTACTTAAATGTATTATTACACCGTAACAGGGACAGTTTAAAATAATGTGTGACCGCATTTTCTTAGCGATATGCTATGTACACTATGTAAAAATAGCAGTATTTTCTTTGCAATACGTGTAAATAGTAGTTAGATGCTATTTATACTTATAGTGGTGGATACTACTTGCACCTGTATTGTTGTACATTAAATGGTATGCAATAATAACAGTGTAAATTATTATATTTATTAAAATGATAAAATTGCTATACCAACTTATTGGGACAAGCCCTGCCTACACCTACATCTAACCCTAACCGATAAACACTTTATTATTAAAAATACGTTAGACACTTTATTTCCACTTTTCAAATATTTTTTTCACTTTTATAGAAAGTAAATGCCTTTCCGTTCTGATATGTGATGGCAAAAGGGAGTAGAGTGAGTTCGGCAAAAGGTGGATTCAAACTCAGGTTGATTTGCGTCCAAACTTTCTGCCACATGCCTTACCACTACACTACTGCTGTTGTTTAAAATCCAGCATCTTTTGTAATGTAGTCTGGCCCAACCAAACATCATAGGGCAGAGTTAGTGTAAATAGACACGCTGTTATTTTATTTCTGTTACTCATTTAAGTCGGTTTAAAAAGTAACGCTTTTTACAGCAGGGGTTATATTGTTGCCATGACCCGGATGGGGGTTAGGGGGGTGAGTGTAACGGATGCCAGCTAGTAGTTGCTGTGCAAGTAAATCTCACTCCTCTAGATCTCAAGAGTTGCTCTAGCGACTGACGCTAGAGGTTGTAGCCTTTAGCCTCCTTGTTAGAGCGTCCGACTCTCATGTCGGCTGACCTGGGTTTGAGTCCTGCTTGGAGCGGGCGGTTCGAACAGTAGTGGTTACATACTTTTTTCCATGAGGGAGTTTGGCATGACAATGGCTTTATTTCCAGGCAGACTGTTATAGAACGTGACACACACACATCTCCCGGAATTCATGTAGGATCAGATCCTTAAGGGTTTCCAATTTTGTGAAAGTAGGGGGTTCTGTTAAAAAAAGCACCATAAAAGAATATTAAAAATAGTTACTCTGTATTAAAATTAAGAGCAGAATTAAAAAGAAAATGTTTTTGGCATACAAGGGTGACTAAATAATGGCAGTAGTTTCATTTTCGGCTGAACCATTCCTATAAATGATCTCTGAAATGCTATCTGATCATGTCATCACAGTTTGAATGTGTGAGTTTATGTACTGAAAGCAACACCTGTCTCTCTCCATGCCTCGCATGAAATGGACTGACCTCGTCACCCTGGGAAGAGCAGGAGGTATTTATATAAACGCAGACACGACTCATCTTCATTCATGTCTTAGCTCTTAGTCTCTCTCATACACATCAACCTTCTCTCTGTTCTGGACATATTGATGCTCATCTTAGTCACAGAAACGCTGCATCTTTAACACTCTCCTTCAAGCACTCCTAGCAGGAAAAGTTTTGGGCTGGATGATATTTATGATGATTCTTATTTTAGACCTCTTTTTTGCCACCATTTGATGCATATCCTATTTTTTATTTTTTTTGTCTTTAAGAAACCAAATAATATTAATAATAATGACAAAAAATGCATTGATATTAATATGCATCAAAATTATTATATATTAATATTATTAATGTCATTATATAGTTTCTTAAAAAGTATCACAAGAAAAAAAATACAAAGATATGCATCAAAATTATGAAAAATATACTATATAGCCAAAAGTATTGGGACACCCCTCCAAATCATTGAATTCATGTGTTCCAATCACTTCCATGGCCACAGGTGTATAAATCAAGCACTAGGCATGCAGACGCTTCTACAAACATTTGTGAAAGAATGGGTCTCTCTCAGGAGCTCAGTGAACTCAAGCGTGATACCGTGATAGGTTGCCACCTGTGCAATAAGTCCATTCGTAAAATATCCTCACGACTAAATATTCCACGGTCAACTGTTAGTGGTAATATAATAAAGTAGAAGCAATTGGGAACAACAGCAACTCAACCACATGAAAATCAGAGCGGGGTCAACACATGCTGAGGCAACTTTCTGCAGGGTCAATAGCTACAGAACTCCAGACTTCCTGTGGTCTTCAGATTAGCTCAAGAACAGTGCCGTAGAGAGCTTCATGGAATGGGTTTCCATGGCCGAGCAGCTCACCCAAGCCTTACATCACCAAGTACAATGCAAAGCGTGGGATGCAGTGGTGTAAAGCACGCCACCACTGGACTCTAGAGCAGTGGAGACGTGTTCTCTGGAGTGACCAATCACACTTCTCTGTCTGGCAATCACAGTTGCCAGGAGAACGATACTTGCCTGACTGCATTGTGCCAAGTGTAAAGTTTGGTCAGGGGTTGGGTTTGGCCCCTTAGTTCCAGTGAAAGGAACTCTTAATGCTTCAGAATACCAGACGTCCCAGAACTTTCGGCAATATAGTGTATTTATTCTTGTGATAAGAAACTAAATAACATTATTATTATTATTAATGACCAAATAAAAAGTGCATCAAAATCTTGTACTTTTCCAGCAAAATCATTGTCAATATATTGCAAATATCGCCCAGCCCTTGCATGAATTAGCATATATTAGATTGTGGTCTATGGTAGCCATTCTGATTTAGACAAGACTTGGAGATTAAAAGTTGCACTTGTTAAAGCTAGTATGCTTGTTGCTAAGAAACTGAATCATTTCTGTTGGCCAATATTGAACCCTCATTATTTCATCTCTTTTAATTTATGATTGCACTGCTATATGAGCACAGTAGTTGGCAATTGCATCATTAATCTGTCTAGGTTAAAGTCTCTTTCTCGCCACTTTAGTTGTATGAATACTTTAGTTTGGCTGAAACATTATAATGCAAAATAATTTCATTAGCAGTGAAAAAAAACTGTAGTAAACTGTCCAAAATGTAGTAAACTGTCACTTTAAGGCATCATAGAAGCACTCCTATCTTGAATATATTATTAACATTTCACAATTGTATTATTATTATTATTAGAGGACTGTATTGTTAGAGCCCGTTTCAGTCAGGATGCTGTCTGTGTACGTTACTGTTTTGGAACAGAGCCTATTAACACCACAGCGTAACAAACAGTGTAATTGTAGATAATATCTGCACTAATGTTCTTCCTTTAATTTTCAGTGATGGATCTGATAGAGTATTTTTCACCTCATTGTCACGTCTCTCTGCAGGTCTTAAAAGGGTTTCCTGAGTGTTTGCAGGCAGATATTTGCCTCCATCTGAACCAAAGTCTCCTTCAGGGATGTAAGGCATTCCAGGGCGCGACTCAAGGATGTCTGCGCGCTCTCGCCATGCGCTTCAAAACCACCCATGCTCCTCCTGGAGACACACTTGTGCATTGCGGAGATGTTCTCACCGCACTCTACTTCCTGTCTCGAGGGTCCATTGAGATCCTCAAGGACGACATAGTGGTGGCCATTCTGGGTAAGAGCTCACAAGCTTGCTTTAAAGGAAGCACTAATGGGAAGAGAGATTATATGAAATCCATAATCCATGAAAAACATTCATATATAAAACTATTAGGCCTAGCCTACATTATTTTTTATAAAATTAAACATACACATATTAATTTTATTATATTTAGTGCTGTCAAAATTAACGTGTTAATGCATACAAACTTTTTTTTCAGTTTAACACGTTCAAAATATTTAACGCAATTAACTGTGGCAAGTAGGACGAGGCAGAGGGACCGTGAGAATGGGGCGAGGCCGGTGGTGAGCGCCACCTGCGCGCCACACCCCAATGTAACAGTTCGTAGTTATGGGAAGGAGGCGGGATGATCATTCAACCGACGTTAATGAATAAATAATAGTGGTGGGCCGTTATCGGCGTTAACGTGCTGCGACTCTTATCGGGCGATAAAAAAAATATCGCCGTTAATCTATTCTCAAAGTTGGGTTGGGAGCTGGGACTATACTACGCAAGCTATGATGACTTTCACCGTGATATTTTAGCGCGGATGTACCTAGCCGAATTGCACTGTAGGGAGCGAGAACGAGTATTCGAACCTGCGTCTGCGTGTGTGCTGTGAAATTACCACATCATGCGTGAACGCTGTCTTCCGAACTCGGGTGCGCACCCGTGAACCGTACTCGAGTCCTGACGAGCGTGACTGACGTACTGTAAGCAGAGAGCTGTACATCTCATTTCTGCTCTTCATCAGTGTCCTTTAGAGCATTTGCAGTACATCCGTGGCAGATAGACGCAAGTGCCATTACCTACTGAAGCTTTGGTAGGTTAGGTGAACAACGCTATTCGTTTTGCCACCTTCTCTCGACGTTGTTACCAAGTAACGGGGTAAACAGCTGCTGCTTTGATGATGCAAACGCACCCCGGTTTCGGACCCAAATAATATAATATGAACACGGTCCAGCGGGAGGAGCAATCTAACTCGGGTTCGGTCCAGGCAATCAAACCAAGTGTGAAAGCACCAGTCATTGTTTGGGTAGCACACATATTCTGAATACCTTCAGCAGAATTCAAATGAGCCATTTCAATCTAGATTAATTCCAAAATCACAGTGAGATTAATCTAGATTAAAAAAATGTATCTATGCCCACCCCTAATAAATCAACAAACCGAAAGTAAAGGCGGCAGCCCCTTAGGGATGACTGCCACGTACACACAACAAAACGTAAATAAAACACACCATAAAATCCAGGCCTGGTCTTCTCTCGTTCTTCACTGGTGTCACTCGTCCTTATATGCGCTTAAGCTTCTCCGTGAGACACGAGACCGGTGCAGCGCGCAGGTGGCGCTCATTATCACTCACCACCGGCCTTGCCCCGGACGGTCCCTCGGCCTTGTCCTGCTTGTTTTATTTTAATCATCTTTTGACTGTCCATGATATGATGAATGATATGATTATGCTATCATTCATTCAAGTGCTATTAAACCATTCAGGCATGCAAAAAATAACTGAAATCTGTATTGGGGTGCGTCTGTGAATCTCTTGTCTGTGACAGACACACTTGACTCGTGCGGACAGAAAGACGCTTCAGAGAGCGCTCGGCCGCATTGAGTTCTCTTTAGCACTTGAATGGCGCAAGTATGCCAAAATGCCTGCTTTGTCGAGTATCCTCGTAATGTATCCAGAGTCTTAAATGACCAGTTGTGAGGACATCAGATGTGTGTCAGATCTGGATCCGCATTATGTGCGTCTGGTCTTAAAGTGACAGCAGCCTAATAAACCTGCTGCTGTCTGTCATTAATGACAATCAATCAACAAAAAACTAGGAGAAAGTCACTCACTGCTCTTGGTTGAATAAGTTTTGTAGCTTTAATAATGATTCATCTATATAAAATACTGTTTGATAACTATTCAATTTCTGTATATTTCCTACCTGTTAGATCAAATATTTAAAATAACTGTCTTTATGTTTTTTTCTACATTAATTTGGAGATTAACTGTAAAATTATTACAATATAAAAATATATTAACAACTGTAATGTGTAATCGCAATTAATTTCAGAAAAATGTGCGATTAGTTAATAATTTAATCGATTGACAGGACATTATTATATAATATTATATTAATGTCAGTGTTTTAATATTTGAATTGATTGACAGGACATTTATATTATATTATATTAATGTCAGTTTGTTAATATTTAAATCGGTTGAATATTATATTATATTTATCATATATTATATTACATTTTATGCATATATATATATATATATATATATATATATATATATATATATATATATATATATATATATATATATATATATATTTATGAATAGAAATTACAACTAAATATATATATTTGGTTCATAAGATGCTCATTAAGGCTGATAAAAAATGCAGTAAAAACAGAAATATTTTGAAACTATTACAATTTTCAATAACTGTTTACTCTCTGAATATATTGTAGTGTGTAATTTATTCCTATGATGCAAAGCTGAATTTTCAGCATCTTTAGTGTCACATGATCCTTCAGAAACATATCCTAATATTATCCATGTTAAAAACAGTTGTGTTGCTTTATATTTTTGTGGAAATCATTTGATTCTTTTAATGAATAGAAAGTTGAAAAGAACAAGCATTTATTGGAAATAGAAATATTTTAGAACATTATAAATGCTTTACTGTCAATATTGATTACTTTAATATATCTTTGATGAATAAAAGTATTAATTTTTATTTCTTTTTTAAATCTTCCTGACCCCCCTAAAAAATATTAATAACTTTTACTCATTGCCTTTAGAAGGAAATTTTGAGATTAGACCACTTGGAACTTCAATATCCTGCTCTAGATATTTAATTAAGGAATCACTTTTTTCACTTATAAATGACTATTTTAATCGGAGGTAGACTATTTTTAAAAGAATATATTTCATTGTCTCATTATTTCTCACTGTGCTCTTGTGATCGATGTTTTAGAGAAAGCCGATAATGCAATAGTTGTGTGTGTGTGTGTGTGTGTGTGTGCTTGCTGAAAGCGGCCTGCAGACATTAGCACGTCACCGCCGCGTCCTGTGGAGGACTTTTTGTCCAGGCATGTTGTTTACCGATGCGGCGGTTAGCAACCAGAGCGAGAGAGGGCACACGCTGTAGCTCCCAGTGGGTAGATGAGCCATTGTCCTTACATGCTTAAACACAGCAGCAGAGAGCCGGGGTGCCCGGGGTGCGGTTTGCTCTGTCTCCAAATCAAAAGGCAGAGTGAAATGTATACATTATTGTTCTCTCAGAAAATGTCAAACAGATGAGCATATTCTGGAAACGAGCCTGTCTTTCAGGGTTTTTTTGCATTGTGTGTCCAGAGCCGTGTCTGATAAGAACAGGATTCTGACATTTCTATTAAGTGGCTCCTGCTGGATGTGTTAGGCATCTTCAAAGCACAGGAGAGAGAGTTAGCTTTTTATAGCTAACAGTGCACATTAGAGAATGTGTGTGAGAAAGAACAAACTGAAAAAACTGTAGCTCTTGTCTGATCTGAATGGAATACTAGATTAGAAGTGGTTGACAAATTAGTTTTTTTTAATGGCTGAGGCTAATACTAATACTGATGGCTGATAGGGTAATGCAATTCACTGAAAACACACATACCTATGCAGAGACCTCCACTAATACTGGCACCCTTGGTAAATATGAGCAAAGGCGGCTGTGAAAATAAATCTGCATTGTTTATCCTTTTTATCTTTCATTCAAAAAAATTCTCAAAATTCTAACCTTTCATTGAAGTAAAATAATTGAAAGTGGAAAGAAATTCTCATTATGAAGTAAATGCTTTTCTCTAGTTCACGTTGGCACCCAATTATTGCGACGTCCTTTTCCCAAGATAACAGCTCTGAGTCGTCTTCTATAATGCCTGGTGAGTTTGGAGATCAGAGACCATTCCTTCATACAGAATCTCTCCAGATCTTTCAGATTCCCAGCTCTTCTCTTCAGTTCACCCCACTCATTTTCAGTAGGGCTCAGTTCAGGGAAAGGTCAAGGCAGAAGCTTCATTTTGTGCTCAGTCACACAGTCTTGTGTTGATTTTGATGTTTGTTTTGGATCATTGTCCTGATGGAGGATCCAACCACGGCCCATTTTAAGATTTCTAGAAGAGGCTTTGAATTTTTATCAGTTGGTATTTTCTAGAATCCATGATAGCCTATCATGTGTCTGAACATGATGTCCAGGACCTCCAGGCCCACAACATTAAAAATTATTTAACCGTGGGCATGGGGTACTTTTTATCCCTGTTTGCACCAAACCATGGGTTTGCTGCCAAAAAGCTTTCACCTGACCAGCCCGATCCGTTTTGAAGTTCCAGTCGTGTCTGACCACTCAATATGCTGGAGTTCGTTTCTGAATGAGCGAGGAAGACTTTTCTTGAAACCCTCCCAAACAACATGTGGTGATATAGAGGCTGTTTGATACATTTTTTGAGACAGTCTTTCAATCCAAAAGACTCAACTAATCTCTGCAATTCTCCATCTGTGATCCTTGAGAGTCTGTCCACTCAAACTCTCCTCCTCGCCGTGCTTTAGGATGATATAGACACTCGTCCTCTTCCAGGCAGATGCATAACATCTTTAGATTATTAGAACTTCTTAATTATTGGGTCGAATTTTCAATGCTTTAGCTATTTTGTGAAGCGCAACAATCTTTTGCTGCACATCAGAACTATATTCTTTGGTTTTACTCATTGTTATGGACGATTAAGGGAATTTGGCAAACTTTGTGTTTCCTCATATTTATACTCCTGTGAATCAAGAAGTCATGGCTGTCATGTTTCTAGTCCCCCTGGTGTGCTAAAAAAAAAGTAAATATTAATGAGAATATACTTTAGAGATATTTTAATATCATAATAATGAGCCAATAATTGTGGCCCCTATGCATTGGAGAAAAACATTTATTTCATAATATGATTTTCCCCCACTTTCAATTCTTTTAGATTTTTAGAATTTTGTGATATTTTTTGAATGAAAGATCAAAAAGTATAAACAATGCAGATTTATTTACACAGCTGCCTTTGCTCATATTTCCCAAGGGCACCTGCATTAGTGGAGGGCACTGGACACTACCGTTCAATAGTTTTTACATAAGAAACACATTATTTTATTCAGCTTTTTGTATTAAAGTGATGGTAAATACATTTAAAATGTTAAAAGAAAATTGTATTTATGAATAAAAAAAAATCTATTTAAAATGTCTATTTTTAAATAAATGCTGTTCTTTGACCATTCTATTCATCAAAGAATCGTGGAAAAGAAAGTATCAGTTTCCACAAAAATATGAAGCAGCACAGATGTTTTCAACACTGATAATAATAAATTTCACTATCCACTACTTGAACACAGCAAAGTATTATTATTTTTTATTTAATGTAAAAATGTCAACTTTTGGCAGTCGAGTAAACTAACGTATCAACATAGAGATGTTAAAATCACAGATAATGGAAAGGGAAAGTGAAGTCAAGAGCATTGCATTGTGGGATACAGTATCCCACACAGGAATACCTTAAAGGAATTCAGGTCACTCGGTGCCCATCTTGTTAATGCGGTCGGCAGCTTTCAGCCATATTTCCATCTGCTTAGAAAGGGACAGATGAAAATCAATGTAATTTTGACAGTACTATCACAAATTCTACTGCTAAATCTCAAAAAAAAGACCAAATGCTATTTTTCAGCCTTCTCTAGATAATGCACATGCACGCCCAAGAGTAATCTAACAGATAATTGACTTTTTAAACTGTAAAGCAGCCACAATATTGAGCTTTATTTCATCCAGTCGATGCACAGGAATGATATGCATACTGCAGAAATAGTAAGGTAGTCTCTAGATAATGCACATGCTCACCTAAGAGTATATGAACAGATAATTGACTTTTTTCAAACCCGGGTTGATTTGCATCAAAACTTTGTCGCGCGCCTTACTTACTGCTGTTTACAGTCCAGCATCTCTCGTAATTTTGTATAGCCCATCCAGACAAAATTCAAAGACTCCAGTAAGTGAGCGGAGTATTTGGGAAAGTTCTCAAACCTCACAAAGTGAGTATTTGTGCTGAAATGCTCTCGATAGAGCTGAACTGGTGTTGAACCCTGAGCGTTCGTTTAATAATGTTCTTTGGATCCATTAAAAAGAGAAAGCGCTTCTCATTCCTCCTCTGCTCCACTCGAAGGACCCACAATGCTTTGTGTCTGCTTCTTCATGGTGAGATTCAGAAAGGTGTCAGATCCCTTATGAACAGCTGTGTCAGGCATTTTAGCCAATTGAGTTTAATGTCACCTGCAGTTCAGTCACGTCTCTCTTATTTAAAGCAGAATCACTCAGTGGGGCTGACATTTACCAGGGAAGCGGCCCAGCTGAGAGCCTGCTGATTTTTGTGAGATAAACTATAACTTGAGCGGACTTTGATCCAGTACTGCGGTGACGTTTTTGCCATTTTAAAAAACATAAGAGACATAAGCAAAAATGAATAATTAAAATAGACTATATTTACATTTCCTGAAGAAAAAGCAGTGCTTGTAAAGGTAAAGGTTGAGATACATTATTGTTTAAAAGTTTTTTTTTCTAAATAAATGATTTTATTCAGCAAGGACGTGTTAAATTGATCAAAAGTGACAGTAAAGTGATTTATAATGCTACAAAAGATTGGAATTTAAATGAATGCTGTTCTTTTGAACTTTCTATTTATCATTAAAATATACTATACTGTTATTTAAGGCACTTTTTGCATTTCTTCGCCTATTCATGACCGATCGCTTCCTGTACTCCTCAGTTAGGATAAAAGCGTCTGCTAAATGCATTAAAAAAATGTATCAAAGAATTCTGAAAAATCATGGTTTCCAAAAAAATATGAAACAGCAAAAGCTGTTTTTAATATTGATAACAATAAGAAATGTTTCTGAAGGATCATGTGACACTGAAGACCAAAGCTGAAAATTCAGTTTTGATCACAGAAATAAATTACATTTGACAATATATTCACATAGAAAATTGTTATTTTATATGCAATAATATTTCACAATATTGCTGTTTTTACTGTATTTCTGATCAAATAAATGCAGCCATGGTGAGACTTTAAAAACATCCTACAAACTTTGTAAAGTTTAGGTTTTTCTTTGTCTCTTATGTTTGATAAACTTCTTCTTTGGAGCTGCATCACAGCTGTCATGTCACTCAGCGCACGTCTTGTTTTCAGCTGCACAACAGAATCAAAAGTGTAAAGGTGGCTATAAATGATTAAATATATGGAACGAAGGCAAGACCAATTACAATTCAGAATGCAAATAGAAGAAAGACAACCAATTGGAATTCATTTTGTAGATATTACAGTGACGGCCTATCTTAAAGGGATAGTTCACCCAAAAATGACCCCATGATTTACAAGCCATCCCAGGTGTGTATGACTTTCTTCTTTCAGCTGAACACAATCAGAGTTATATTAAATAATATTCTGGCTCTTCCAAGGTTAATAATGGGAGTGAATGGCGGTCCTGATTTAAGTCCAAAAAAGCACATCCATCCATCGTAAACGTAATCCATACAGCTCCAGGGAGATAATAAAAGCCTTCTAAAGCGAAGCCATGCGTTTTTGTGTAAGAAAAAGTCGACTTCTGTAGGCCGTCTGCTGGAAGCTCGTCATTTTAGTGTATAAAGTTTTAAACATGGATATTTTTCTTACAAAAATGCATGGCTTCACTTCAGAAGAGCTTTATTATCCCCCCGGAGCCGTGTGGAGCATGGTTATGATCATACAGTAACAATCTAAAGCCCACATTGTTACTGTATGATAATCAAAATATATTCTGTTGCATTATTTTTCTGTTTAACACTATGAAGCTGCTTTGAAACAATCTGCATTGTTAAAAGCGCTATATAAATAAAGTTGACTTGAATTGACTTGAATATGATGGGTGGATGTACTTTTTTGGGCTTCAAAAAACAAGGTACCATTCACTGCCATTATAAAGCTCGAAAGAGCCAGGATATTTTTTAATATAACTCCGATTTCATAACTTTTGAAGAAAGTCATATACACCTAGGATGGCTTGAGGGTGAGTAAATGATTTTTGGGTGAGCTAACCCTTTAAAAATGTTCCACTGTAAGTCAGACTTTATCCTTACAATTTCTTAAGTATAATGTTTACAAAAACAAAACCACACAGGATATACTAAACAATTGGCGTAGAAACAATTTAACTCAAAAATTGCAAGTCAATTGCACAATTAATTACAAATAAACAGCAAGTAAAGCACTGGAATTAAATGTGAAATTTTGAAGTAGAAAGACTGAAATAGTATTTTCTTGTAAAATATACTCTAATAATAGTTGTTTTATTTACAGCAGTGCTAACATTTATCTACTGTCCACATTATGCTTTTTCAGATATTATCTATTAATAAAGTTACTGTCCATCTTAAAGTGCCCATTATGCGTTTTTAGATATTATCTTTCATGCAGTGTGTGAGAGAGATGTCTGTGAATGTAAAAAGTCTTCAAAGTTTCAAAGATCAAAGTGCACGACAAAAAAAAAGTAACGTCTCCTAAAAGAAAGGATTGATTCTGAAATGAGTCGTCAGTAATTCTGGTCTCACTTCCTGCTCGAACCTACAATGGTTTGTAACAAATTTGCATAATGCCCGCCTTTAGTCTTCATTGGCTGCTGTTGAAAAACATATAATTTGCCCCGCCCTCTAACACTATAGTTGTAGCTGAGACTGGAAAAGTTTGGTTCGAGTTGTAGACATGTTAAGAAGACGCTGTTTTCTGCTGCCAAAGCAAATCCACTTAGATGCACTTTAAAACGATGACGACTCGCGCTGGAAGTGATACGGTAAAACCTATGCCATTGTCACGGTTCGTATCGCTGTGTATCAAGTGCTGAAGATGATCCGGAGCTGAAATCCATATATGGTAATGGGTGTTTCCTTTCTGGCATGCGCTGTAAGCAGTCGACCAATCACAACAAACTGGGCAATCTGACCAATCAGAGCAGAGTAGGCTCTCAGAAAGGCGGGGTTTAGAGAAGCCAACGTTTCAGATACCGTGAGAAAATAGGTGATGCTTCAATGTATTTTATGAGTAAATGTAATGTTTTTTAACCCTGGATGCATGTAAACCTATTGTAGACCTCAACACAATTAGGAGCCTTTAAAATAGCATAATAGGGGCATTTTAAAACATTTAGAGCAATTTAAATCCTGTATTCTGTGATCTTTAAAGAAAGGCAAAAGAACAAGCAGTTGTTATCCAACGAGAGGTCGGAGGGAAAAGAACAGCAGCATATACATGACATCATCTGATTCATAATCTCCACAGATAGAACAAGCGCTGATAATCCGCATGCACAGACTCTGACCTAAACTGACCTTGCTTGCCCAGACAAACTTATAAAGACACAATCGACATCTGAAATCCCATGCAGACACATGAATCTAAGGAGGCACAGTGCGACATGGCTTCTGTGACACAGCAGTGCAAATAAAAAAGGCAAAATCTGTGTTCTAGACGTATGATATACCTAACCTGTATGTGTCCTTTGTTCTCCAGGTAAGAATGATATATTTGGAGAGATGATCCACCTGTACGCTAAGCCCGGGAAATCGAACGCAGATGTCAGAGCGCTCAGCTACTGCGACCTGCACACCATCCAGAGAGAAGAGCTGCTGGAGGTTTTGGACATGTATCCAGAGTTTGCAGACTATTTCCTCACCAATCTGGAGCTGACCTTCAACCTGCGGGATGAAAATTCAAAGGTACTTCCTAATAAAAAACAAGAAATAATGTAGAAAACAGATTAAATTCACCAGAGATCATTATTGTGTGTTGTTGTTGGGCTCCTCTCTTCAGAGCACTTTTTCACAAGCTAGTGATTCCGACGGAGAGGATACGAAGAGCCGAAGGAAGATCTCCTTTAAACGCAAACCATCCAAAGGTGACTATGATGATTACATTACACCATGCGACTGTAGCAGGAACTTAGGGTAAAATGGTTACAAATTTCACTGTTTGGTCTGTATCATTTTCATTTCAGGGCTGTGTTTTTTCTCGTACTGCGATGAAATCTCAAAGCGATCAGGCATAACATTATGACCTAATATTGTGTTGGTCCCTCTTTTGTTGCCAAAACAGCCCTGACCTGTCGAAGCAAGGACTCCACTAGACCCCTGAAGGTGTCCTGTAGTGTCTGGCACCAAGATGTTAGCAGCAGATCCTTTAAGTCCTGTAAGTTGCGAGGTGGTGCCTCCTTGGATTGGACTTGTTTGTTCAGCACATCCCACAGATGCTCGATTGGATTGAGATCTGGGGAATTTGGAGGCCAAGTCATCACCTCAAACTCGTTCCTCAAACCATTCCTGAACCATTTTTGCTTTGTGGCAGGCGCATTATCCTGCTTAAAGCCACCAGGGAATACCGTTTCCATGAAACGGTGTACATGGTCTGCAACAATGCTTAGGTAGGTGGTACGTGTCAAAGTAACATCCACATGGATGGTAGGACCCAAGGTTTCCCAGCAGAACATTGCCCAAAGCATCACACTGCCTCCGCCGGCTCGCCTTCTTCCTATAGTGCATCCTGGGGCCATGTGTTCCCCAGGTAAGCGACGCACACACACGGCCATCCACGTGATGTAAAAGAAAACGTGATTCATCAGACCAGGCCACCTTCTTCCATTGCTCCGTGGTCCAGTTCTGATGCTCAAACTCAAATCCTTACGCTTGCCCATTTTTCCTGCTTCTAATACATCAACTTTGAGGACAAAATGTTCACTTGCTGCCTAATATATCCCACCCACTAACAGGAGCCGTGATGAAGAGATCATCAGTGTTATTCACTTCACTTGGTGTATTTAAGCAGATGCATATGTAAAATAACGCCATCATCAACATTAAACAGCATATAAGGTCAAAACTGCCTAATGTCACTGAATGAAATGTTGACCCAGGATGAGCTATAGGACTGTGAAGCTTTGGGGTGTTGATGGACTCCATCTACTTTATCTGTGTTTTGAACATCATTCTGAATCTGATCCAGATGTTGTCTTTAATTTTCTCAGCTTTTTGCTTATAATGTTACTTTTTTAATTATACTTACCCACATTCAAGTGTTGATAAAAAAAGAATGCATTAAGCAAAGGCTCCGCTCTTTCTTTTGATATGTTGCATGTTCAGATATTCAAAATATTCTAGGGGCCATAAAATTGTGAAAATTATCAAAAATGCTGGCAGTGGCTGGCACATTTTTCTTTAAATGCTGTCAGGAAAGAGTTAAGATGCATTGTTATTGTTTCATTATTACCGGATAAACTGTTATTTTTACAGCTGTAATTATGATGAAGATCTATATCTCTGATGAGCCTTCAAACTGTTTTACTACACTTAACGTGGCTTAAATGCACAACTTCAACAACCAGGGAGAACCACATTTATGGGCATAAAAATGATCTACTCCATAGTCCAAGGAGAATGACAATATGTTTTAATGTAATTTAACCTCATTGACGCCTATTACAAGGAAACAGCTTAACGCTGCTTAATGTACTGAGACAGTGACTGAAAGAACATTTTGCTTTTGCACCTCACTGACTATAAAACCTCTCTATAGATGAGACCCTAATCTTACATCTCACGTACTATAATAAAACATGAGCAGTGAAAATAACTAATGTATAACAATGATTATGACATCACCCTTATGATTGTAGATTGTTTATGATTTACAATTATATTTATGGGTTGGTTTAGACCTATGTAAAACTAAACAGTAAAGTAAAAAGGCCATACTTAATATATTTTCTTTAGCCTTTAAACGTTAATCAATGTAGCTCAATATCATTTTTATTGGCTCAAATTCAACAAAAACAGATGCTTAATCAGCTAAAATTATATTTCAAACTTTTAAAGTCAATTATTTTTTCCCTAGTTTACTTTGTACTTCTGGTTTATAGTCAGATCACTTTCTGCTGAAAACATGTTCGGACAGTGTTGTTTTTCATCTTGTCTGATCTCGTACCTCTGACCGATCGTCCCGTAGGAGGAAGCCTCAAAGAAGCGGACAGCGAGTGCAGGACGGAGCGGCGAGAGTCTCGTCTCAGCTCTAAGAGAAGCTCTGAGGACCGTCACACCTCCAGAGAGGAACAGCAGAGGCTTCTGGGAGCAGCAATAATAGAGTACCCATCCATACAGAGCTACACCTCCACACCGGGCTGCAGTCCACCGGCTGAGGACGCAGAGAAAAAGACATGTGACGGTGAGGTTTTAGTGCTAGTTCATCTTAACACCATGTCCTAACCATGTGTCATTGTTGTCCGTTTCTGTTGAGTCTCAAACCTGGAGGGACAAATATACACACACACACAAAATCACAGGGTAAAGCCACTCCATAAATTCATCCTAAATAACAATGATGCATAATTTAAAAAGTTTTAGTGTTTCATTACACATTTTAGTTTTATCTTAAATAGACCATATTATGCCCTTTTACAAAGTTTTGATTTTAGGCTCTACTAAAATAGGTTTTCATGTTAAAAAACACATTTTCCTAATTTTCTTCATTGTTGCAGCTCGTCTCTTCCCAGTCTGTCAGTAACGCTCTGTTTAGTTCCTGTCTCTATGAAGCCCCTCCTTCTGAAAAGCACATTGTGCTCTGATTGGTCGGCTGGATCAGTGTGTTGTGATTGGTTAAGCGCTCCGAGCATGTTTGGAAGTGCCACGTCCCTTATTATAACCGGCAGTTTTAACACACTACTAACTAACTCAACCAGGCCCCGCCCCTTTTTCCTGCGAATTAATTATTTAAATGAGAAATATTGTGATGTGTTCGTTCCTGGAAGAAAACTCAAGACTACAATGGAGGCGTTTCAGGGAGTTCAGAAACACTGACACTGATATAGAGAGAATAACTCCCACTGGAGGACTTTTTCATGCTCAAACCGCATCGGAAACCAAGGGTAACGCAGAAATGAAGCAATTGACAGGCGACTCCCTCACACATCCCGGTTAATTGGTTAAAATAGCAATTTTCTCACGATTTAAAAATAGTTGGAAACATTTGGGATATTGTAAGTACTCAACTCAACAAAATATATAACACTGGCCTGGTGGTGTTTGGATATTTTACTGAAAAAATTAACAGTACACCTTTAATAATTAATTAAAAACCTAAAGGAAACATGTAATTATTTACACTTTGGATTCTTACACTATCTTAATCCTTCAAGAACTACCTCCGTCAGGGCAATAGTATTATGTAAAAAAGTAGTATGTCGACCTTCACAAGTTTTTAAAAAGCTTTGTATATTCTGTGCTTTCAGCGAAGTAGAAACAGGCTTTTAGCTTGATGGATGACTTCAAAACAAAACAAACCATTGTACAATCGTCCTAAAAACTTTTCAGACATTGTTAGTCCTTAAAACACTGCTTGACAGGGAATAAAAGGAAAGCAGAGCTCTGGCACACAAAAAAAGTATCGATCGAATCGGTCTGTTCCTAAATCCAAGCTAAAGCAGCATGATGAGCGAGCGAGAGAGAGAGAGAGAGAGAGAGAGAGAGAGAGAGAGAGAGAGAGAGAGAGAGAGAGAGAGAGAGAGAGAGAGAGAAAAGTAGATGCCATGGTAAAACAGGGTCTTTCAGGAGCTTAAGGCACAATGCGGCCCGTTTTACAGGCTTTAGGAAAATCCGCTGGGCATCTATTCCCTAACTCTCCTCAACGAGCACACAATGTTCCCTCCTGTGCTGCAGCCAAGCTAGATAATGCCCACCAGCCACTAGAGAGGGGGATTGCCAATGGAAGATGACCTCCATGTGTACACACACATAAACTCAACATGATTATCATGGCATTGAAATATTAAAGCAATATAATCATTTACCTTCATGCTGTCCCAACCTCATGACGCCCACAATGATTTTGGATTAGAAAACAAACTTGAAAATAACTAAACAAGTGTGATCTTGGCAGATTGTATTTTGAGGAGAGAGTGGAGAACGGGGCAAAAGAAAAATCATCAATAAAAAGATCTCTAAATTTGCCAAGACTGTTGCCATTGACCGAGTCCAGTTGAGCTGGAAGGAATGGGTAAATCCTGCATATAGAGCTGGCCATGGAGAATCTTGGAACCAAAACATTGTCAAAATTGAAACCAAATCTTGAGGGTATTTGCTACGACTGGGCGTTGAGTATGCAATGATGAAATACAAAGGGGCAATTTAAAAGTAGTACAAGAATTTGCCTCACATACACCAGACATATTTGGGGTTCTGAAGCCAATAAAAGTACTTTTGAGATATTTGCAGCCCAATACTAATACCTGAAATTAGGAAGCGCTAAACCACCTGTTCCAGAAGTCTTGAGGTTTGTTTAGATGCAACTTTGCCAACCTAAGCCATGCTGCTGTGTTTGTTTAGAGGCTCTCTCCTGGCAACCCTTCCAAACATGACACACTTGTCCCGTCTTTTTCTAATTGTACTGCTGTGAACTTTAACATGTTAACCAAGGCCTGTAGAGTCCCTGAGGTGCAGCTCTTGGGTGTTTTGTGATTTCTCTGAGCATTGCATGATCTCAACTTGGGGTGAATTTGCTGGGACATCCACTCCTGAGATGATTGGTAGCTGTCTTGAATGTTTTCAACTTGAGAATAATCTTCCTCACTGTAGAAGGATGGGCTTCAAATTGTTTGGAAATGGACGTGTAACCCCTCTCAGCCTGACTGCTAGAGTACTTTCCCTCTTAACTCGTGTGTTAACAGTAAGGGCGTCCATCGTTTGTCACCCATGGCTTTTCCATTTTGGCATAGTTTTTGCTAAATAAATAATGACACGGTGTAATATGTCATTATTTGTTGTTCATCCGAGGTTGTATTTAGGACCTGATGATTTTATAATGTCCTGATACATAAAACCACAGAATTCAATAGGGTGTCCTTTCTTTTTCACATGACTGTTTTTAAATATTTAAAATATGACGAATTCAATTGTGTCAGAACAAATTCATTTTGATAATGTCAGATAACTTTGTTAGAATAATGGATCAAAATCAACCAATCAGCTGTTAAATGTAAGGACATAATTAGAAAACACCAATCTAGGTTAAAAAAAGGTCGCATTAGCAATTAAAGAAAAAACACTTCAGCAAAACATGCTCAGGTCAAAGTGTCTGAATCATTTTGGTCCCAATTTTGTATCAGCTTTACCTGTATTCCACTATATGACATTTTTTTGGGTATAATATGTCAAAGTTTACTTTATTTTGCTATCCTCACTTACATTAATGAACTATAGTGTCCTGCACACACTAGTAAAACATTATATCTGGTGTCTGATTAATTTTTGGTTTGACTGTATGTATGTGTGTGTGTGTATATATTTGTTTGTTTGTTTGTTTGTTTATATATTTTAGTGACATAAGGGTGAGTAAATTATGACAATTTTTATTTTTGACTTTAATACAGCAAATATATAATTTAGTCAGCTTTTGTGTGTTACATGTTCTGGAAAAAGCAAATAGCACTTGCTGTAGGCATCTTTCTTTCAACTCTATTCATGTAATGCACATAATACATGATTATGTACAATATTTCATCTGATGTGAGCGGATATATTAGAGGTCATGCACGTTTCCCTGATGATTTAAAGCGGATGTGTGTCATCTTTATTTTCAGTTAAATGTTGAGACCAGGGTTATTATAGTCAACAACAAATACAACCTTAACAAAAAAACATTTTCCTTACTTGAAACTTTAATTTAAAAAGTTTAACATGTAATTTAGTTTAACTTGATGTACTAAAGTAATTAAAAATGACAAAAACATACAAAAAAAGTATTAAAACTAAGTCAAATTAAAACAGAAAAATGTAAAAATGAAAAGGTTACACTTTAGTTTAAGGTGGCGTAGTTACATTGTACTTACTCAAATAAGTAGTGAGTGATATTAATTAACTACATGTACTTACTATAGAGTTACCGTTAGGGTTTGGTTTAGGGGTAGTTACTTGTACTTACTATAGTAATAACAGTAAATTAATTACATGTAGTAACCTGTAACTACGTCATAAAAAAAAAAAATTAAAGATTCAAAATATTAATAAAAACTATAATAGTTTCTTAATTATACTAAAATAACACTGGTGCTGTCTTTTTCTAAGTATAAAACCTTTGGTGCTTTCGACATTTTGAGCTTATTTGCTAGTATACTTTTAAAAGTTAATGTATACACATTTAAAATGTCTCTTCTAGGGTAACAATCCAAAAATATTGACGTGGCTCAGTTTTAAGTTTTCGATATGCCTTAACATTCAACAGGAAATCTACACGTGTGTTTAAAGAGAAACCTTACGTTTGACACACAGACGAACACGTCAGGTGTCTCTCAGTCTCCGGCCATCCATGAGGGTGAATCTTTCCTGGAGGAATCTAATTTCACTGCACAGCTCATCTCTGGTTCCTCCACAGTCTCTGATCGGACATAAATTGGCGTCTCGCACGGTTTTGATCAGCGTGGAGCAGGTGTCTGTGAGAGATAACCATTGGTTGTAGTGTTTCTATTAGTCCTGAGCCTCACCGATAGGAAAGTCACAGCAATATAACACCAATACAAGCGCTAACACAGAGACAGCAGTCCTTTACACGCACCTGAGACACAATTTCTCAGTTTCTTCCTGTAGAACGTCATTCTGCACAGGATATTTCAGGTGTGTTCGGAGAATCATGGACAACACAGAAAACCAATGCTACCTGGAAATTATGAATGCAACTAATATTATAATCATTAGTAAAGATAAAGACTAATCAACTTTTCAAATCCATGCAATCAAACTCTATTGTATTTTGATGCAAATTCATTTCTCACTTGTCAGAATAGAGTTCTGTAAGGATGACAATGCATTTTTGTAGACCAAACCTGAAGTGAGCATTTTAGCACTTCCCGTTCCATCTTCCCAAAATCAATGGGTATTTCTGAATAGGTTTTTGGGTAAATGCCTGAAATTAGATATGTGGCAAACACAAACTCAAGATATTTTCACATTTATTCTGCAAGAATCCGCACTCAATCCTTTTAGTCCTTTTATTTAAAAATTTTCACAGGGTATATTATATTGTAATATTATTCCCCTGTGAAAAATATCAAATAAAGTGACTAAAATGATTG
This sequence comes from Gobiocypris rarus, assembly GCA_023029165.1. Classification (NCBI taxonomy): domain Eukaryota; kingdom Metazoa; phylum Chordata; class Actinopteri; order Cypriniformes; family Gobionidae; genus Gobiocypris; species Gobiocypris rarus. The sequence goes on from CM040910.1 coordinate 45,733,563, forward strand.
AGTGAAGATCACAGCTGTGTTCTTTAAGTAATTGAATGAATGTACGCACCAAAACAGGATACAAGGCATGAGACGCGAGAGCACAGTGTAAACGACACGTTTTATTCTACCACATAAATAAAATACATAATCAGGAATTTTTTAACCAGGATTTTTTTAAAGCTTTTACACCGTTATATTGTGAAAAATGAACAAGTATATAGCAACACTATATGAGCACCAGAGGCGGACAGTAGTGGAGTATTTTTATTTTCTACTCAAGTAAATTCTTCAAGTATATACTTTATCAGTGTTTTTAATTGGAAAACTTTTACTTCACTACATTTCAAAGCATAATATATAATGTCATACTTTTTACTGCACTACATTTAATTTTTTTCCTTAAACTTTTAATTACATAAAAATATAGTACTTTCTTACTTGTACAACATTTTTGATTTAATTAAGTAGTAAATGACATTCAATATGAAAAGTAGTGCAGTAAAAAGTATGACATTATGCTTTGGAATGTTTAGAATGTGTAGAACACCGATAAAGTACATATACTTGGAAAGTAAAAATACTTCACTACTGTCCGCCTCTGATGAGCACAGATGCATGTGTGTATTTTATACCCGTTTCAGAAATCCAGATTGGCGTTCTGTTAGCTGACAGCGTCAAAGCGGAAGTGGACACACCTGCACAGGAACAGGGCGGCGCTGAAGATGAAGATCTGGATGGTGACATCACGTATGGAGAAGTGGAGCACAGACTAGACCAACTGCAGGAACACCTGAGCAGGTGAAATAGAGCTTCATTAGGGAACAGAGCACTGTGAATGACATCGCAAAATGATCATATACACGAGCTTGTGATTGCGCAATCAATATTAATGCTTTAGTCGCAACATTTGATTTCATGCTGGAGATTGATTAGATAGTAAAAAAAAGGGTATTGCATACCATTATGTGGTCAGGTGATTGGAGGAGAGGAGTTCGGTGATGTTAGCTAAAAAAAAGAAGTTACATTAAATTTTGATTTTAAGACAAACTTAAAGTGCCCCATTATGCTTTTTCAGATATAATCTTTCATGCAGTGTGTAAAATAGCTGTATGTGAATGGAAAAGGTCTGCAAAGTTTTAAAGATCAAAGTTCACGACAAACAAAGATCTCTCCTTAAAGAAAGAATTGCCGAAACGAGCCGACACTAAATCTCACTTCCTATTACCTATGAAACACATTTGCATAATGTCAGTCTTTGGTTTTCATTGGCTGCACGCGAACATCGCCTACTTTGCCCCGCCCTCAAACACTATATTTGGAGCTGAGACTGGAAGACATTGGTTTGTGTTGTCGACATTTCGAGAAGACGCTTTTTTTTTTTGCTGCCAAAGCAAATCCGCTTTCAAACACTTTAAAACGTTACTTGTGCTGGAATTGATACCGGTAAAACCGACGGCATCATTACTGTTCATATTACTGCGAATCAAGCGCTGAGGAAGATTCAGAGCTCACATTTAGATATGATAATAAGGGTTTCATTTCCGACACGTGCTGTCAGTGGTCATCCAATCAGAGCAGAGTAGGCTCTCAGAAAGGATGGGTTTAAAGAGACCGAATCTTTGAACAAACCGTTTTCAGAAAGTTTGAGAAATGAGGAGAAGCTGTAATGTATATTATGAGAAACTGAAAGTGTTTTTGGACCTTGGATGCATGTCAATCTATTGTAGGAAACTCCAAAACAAAATTAGGAACCTTTAAAATTGCATTATATGGGCACTTTAAAAATAAAAATTTAATAACAGGCATTGTGCCCAATAAGAACAGAATTGTGCATTATTAATCAAATAAATAAGTACATATTTTCATTATATGTTGACTTTAACCTTCATGATTTCATTCAAATTAATAAAATATGTAGAAAAGTACATTTCAAATTACTTTCAATTTGTGTTGCATTCATGTGCAGGATGATAGCTTTCCTTCATAGTATGTATATTTAAAGGTGCAGTAAGCAATTTCTGAAAAAAAAGTGTTAAAAGTGGATCGGACTGAACACCACAACATCCACTTAGCCAATCAGCAGTATACACTCATGATGGGGGAGGAGAGAGAGTGAGCCAATCAGCAGTATACACTCATGATGGGGGAGGAGAGAGAGTGAGCCAATCAGCAGTAGGGGGTGTGTCCACCCATGATGAGAAAGAAAAGAGCGTGATCAAGAGGAAGATTTGAAGAAAGACTGTAGAAAGAGAGATGGCTGAGAGACATTACAAAAAAGAAAAGGTCAGAGGAATATCACTAGAAAAAGAAAGCTTACGATCAGGCAAGAGCGTTAGGACCTGAATAAGCCCATACATTTACCCTCCCCTCAAAGAAATCAGGACAAAAGTGTTTGAAAGTGGACAATAGGGATGGATTAAAACACCAAGTGAAAACAGGTATGCATCTACTTGTGATCCAGTTGACCAAAACGTATCTTAATACCAGGTGTAAACAAGTTAAAAGAGACATTCGCTCTTGCATTGTGTGTTCGTGCTTTTGAAGAGAGCGATGTGTTTGTTTGGGTTGATTTCAATGTTAAACAATGATTCTCAGAAATCGCTTCCTGCACCTTTAAGAAACATTTGAACTGCTGTAATACTGTTTGCTTCTCTGAGAGGCGAGTGAGTCTTCCAGTACATTACACTATGTTTCCAGGGGATCTGCGCACTACAACAAATTACACTAACCACATGCACGCCTGCAATAAACATTACTAAACAAAACATTGCTTGTGGTTATCATTCACATGCACATGAAAATTAGTCTCAGCTGACAAAACAAGTTTAGATAACAGCAGTTAAAACAAAGACACACACACACTCACACACACTGACACTGAAGCAGCAGGGTGAGCAGAATCACAGCAGGTGGTATTTTTAGCTGTAATGCTGGCTTAGAGAGAAAGAAGCACCAGGCAGCAAAAATCCTGCATCAGCTGAGCTCCATATCGCACATCTTAAAGCATAGATCTACAGGTCAATCTAACATCATATTTTTATTAAAGACAATGAAGCCTGTTTTCTGATGATGATGATATTCTGCCACATTGAGTTTTTAAAGAAATTATCATTATGATAATAAAATAATATAATAAAAACATTGATTTATATATATATATATATATATATATATATATATATATATATATATATATATATATATATATATATTCAATTTTTTTAATATATATATATATATATATATATATATATATATATATATATATATATATATATATATACACACTATATTTTATATATATACACACTATATTGCAAAAATCTGGGTTTGGCGGTCGCCAGGAGCACGGTACTTGCCTGACTGTATTGTGCCAAGTGTAAAGTTTGGTGGAGGGGGGATTATGGTGTGGGGTTGTTTTTCAGGGGTTCTGCTTGGCCCCTTAGTTCTAGTGAAAGGAACTCCTAATGCTTCAGCATACCAAGACATTTTAGACAATTTCATGCTCCCAACTTTGTGGGAACAGTTTGGGGATGGCCCCTTCCTGTTCCAACATGACTATGGACCGACACTTTGTGCACTGGTGAGCGATGAGCGAGTTTGGTGTGGAGGAACTTGACTGGCCTACACAGAGTCCTGACCTCATCCTGATAGAACACCTTTGGGATTAATTAGAGCGGAGACTGCAGCCAGGTCTTCTCGTCCAACATCAGTGCCTGACCTCACAAATGCGCTTCTAGAAGAATGGTCAAACATTCCCATAAACACACTCCTAAACCTTGTGGAAAGCCTTCCCAGAAGAGCTGAAGCTGTTATAGCAGCAAAGGGTGGGCCAACTCCATATTAAACCCTACGGTTTAAGAATGGGATGTCATTAAAGTTCATGTGCATGTAAAGGCAGACGTCCCAGAACTTTTGGCAATATAGTGTATGTGTGTACATAGTAAATACAATTTAAATATATAATTAAAATATGTTATTATTTTATATTATTCTTTAACTTTATCATTATTACATAATGCATTCCAGCACTTGTGGCATCGTAATACAGTAAAATATGGAAAAAATGGACACATTAAAGTAATGAGAACTTGGTGGTGAAATTGTCCTTAATAATCATGAAAATAATATCACAGTGTGAAATATAAAAAATAAGTCACTTTCTTTATTAACTTTTTTTTAAAAAGTGAAATTATCTTGACGTGTTCTTGACAGGTTTTGTGAGATTGATTGGATTTTAGGGAAACTCTAGGCAGTCCATATACATAAGTACAAATGCTTATACGATGCATTTAAAAATCATTGTATAAGTCGCCTCTTTGAAGGGGTTTCATTCCTAATACCCACACCTATGTATAACTCTGTACAAAACTATATATATATATATATATATATATATATATATACACACACACACACACACAAGTGATAGATAGCTTGCTTTCTCAAGGTAACTTAGAAAAAACCTTTTGCCAAGATCAAGATCACAAGAAAAATTTTCAACGATTGCCAGCCTGCAGACTCCAATCTTCTTCTCCAGTTAATGGCTCTCTGTTTTAATGACTAGGTGTGCCTTACACACTGATTAAACCTGCGCCGGCTCATTGAGCACTCATATCACATACTATAAATGATACCCCTGTCCTCACGGTTACCTCCGCACATGTCCATTACCTGCATGAAAAATGAACATGCCTCCTTTCTTTGGGGAACATTAATAATGAACGCTACTGCTTCTGAAATCTTCATGAATGGCCAGATCTTGGTTTTTATCGAGTATTTATGTGTGAAGGCTCGTTGGAGCAGAAATGGTGTTGTATTGGGGTCATCTCTCTCTACTAGGCCCTACAAACTAGGTCATAAATAAGTTTCTCATCAAAGTTGAGCAGGTAAAGTGATCAACTGGAAATAAGCATTCAGATGCATGCAGCGCTGACAGAATCAGTGCAAGAACTCCCCCTGCTGTACAACAACAGTCAACACCAATACGGCAAACACTGTGTTAAGACATGCCTTTCCTTTAACCCAACTGCTAAATGAAAAGCTTCAAAGTAAAACACTTAAGTATTTAAATTATTTACAGCTTTTCCTCCTCTAAATCTAGGTTTGTGCACAAAGTTCTTTTAAAAATGAAAATTCTTTCTGTAAAAGAAAAGTATGAAGAAAATCTTGGTCGATTTTTCCCTTATAATAAAAGTGAATTGCTGTCAAAATGACAAAAACAAGCACCATAATTCATATGACTTGCATGTTTGTAACATGTGAGAACCAATCACGCTCAACGTGCCAAACCTGACCCAACATGGCTTTTGATGCACAATATGGACTTTTTAAAGTGGTTTCTTATGCTCATATATATATATATATATATATATATATATATATATATATATATATATATATATATATATATATATATATATATATATATATATATATATATATATATATATATATATATATATGTGTGTGTGATAAAACATACAGTAAAAACAGTAATATTGTGAAATATTATTACCATCTTAAATGTCACATGATCTCATGATTAAGCACACAGTTGTTCTGCTTAATATTTTTGTGGAAACTGTGATTTTATTTCCATGATTCTTTGATGATGTATGTACACAAGTGCATTGTATCAAATGATTAATTTAAATGTTAGTACATAGGCCACCTAATATAAAGTGGGTCCTTGATAATAATAAGAAATTATCTTAGAATGATTTCCAGAACGAATAAACAATAACATAATTATACCAAAATGGCTGTTTTGTGGAGTATCCTCATAAATGAGTTAAATGATGTTTTAAATAAACGTAAAGACTTGTGAGAAAATGAGATACACATGTCTATGTCAGATCCACAGATCTTAAAGAGACAGCAGCCTAATAAAACAGTTGCTGTGATGTCTGTCGTAATGTTACACAAAGGGAACAGAGGAAAATGTAGCTTTAATAAGGATTGATTTATATTTAATTGATTATTTATGTAGTGCAGACAGTTTAAAAATGTTTATATCTGTATATTTCACCATATTTACCGGTTAGACAATGTGAAGATTGTTTTAAATTCACTGGCCTTTATTTATTAAAAGATGCCATTACAACAAACATTTAAAATATACCTTAATTTGGAGATAAACTATGAAATGATTACAATATAAAAATATTAAAAACTGATGTTTTTAATCACGATTAATTACAGAAAAAAGTGTGATTAATTAGTTATTTTTTAAACGATTGACAGCACTAATATGCATATATAATCTTAAATTCATATTTAAAAAAATATACACTCAAAAATGTAAGAATGTAAGCCTTTTTTAAGATTTGTGCATTTCAAATTACAGTAAAATTGTATCAAATTGAACTGAATAATAATAAAATATAATACAACAGAAAGCAGTTAATTTACATTGCAATAATATTTCTAAATATTACTGTTTTTACTGTAGTTTTGATCAAATAAATGCAGACTCTTGAGACTACTTCTCAAAAATATAAAAAACCCGTAATGTTTCCAAACGTTTGTCTGGTAGTGTAAATACAGTATATATACAGTCGTGGTCAAAATTGTTGGCACCCCTGGTAAATATGATCAAATATGGCTGTAAGAAATAAATCTGCATTGTTTACCCTTTTTATCTTTTATTACAAAAATTCACAAAAATCAAACCTTTCATTGAAGTTAAAGAATTGAAAATGAGGGGTAAATCACATTATGTAATAAATGCTTTTCTCCAAAACACATCGGCCACAATTGTTGGCACTCCTTAAAAATGTTATGAGTAAAATATCTCTGAAGTATATTCCCATTAATATTTACATTTTTAGCACACCAGGGTGACGAGGAACATGAAGTTGTCCAGCTATGACGTCTTGTTTCACAGAAGTATAAATATAAGGAAGCACAAAGGCCAAATTCCCTCAATCATTCATCACAACATGTAAAACCACAGAATATAGTTCTGATGGAGCAGCAAAGGATTGTTGAGCTTCACAAAATAGAAAGTGGCTGTAGGAAAACAGCTAAAGCATTGAAAAACCCCATTTCCACCATCAGGGAAATAATTAAGAAGATCCAATCAGCTAAATATGTTATGAATCTGACTGGAAGAGGACGCGTGTCTATATTGTCCTAATGCACAGCGAGGAGGAGAGTTTGAGTGGACAAAGACTCTCCAAGGATCACAGCTGGAGAATCACAGAGATTAGTTGAGTCTTGGGGTCAGAAAGCCTAAAAAAAAAATGAAACAAACCCCTACATCACCACATGTTGTTTGGGAGGGATTCAAGAAAAAACCTCCTCGCTCATCCAGAAACAAACTCCAGCATATTCAGTGGTCAGACACGACTGGAACTTCAGACGGGACCTGGTTCTGTGGTCAGATGAACTGTAAAAAGAGCTTTTTGGCAGCAAATCTACCAGAAGGGTTTTGTGCAAACAGGGATAAAAAGTACCCCATGCCCACGGCTAAAAATACAGCTGGAACTTTAACGTTGAGGGCCAATTTGTTTTTGCTGGAGTTCCTGGACATCTTGTTTCGGACACATGGTATAATGGATTCTAGCAAATACCAACAGATTAAAAATCAAAACCTGACGGCCTCTGCTAGAAATCTTATAATGGGCCGTGGTTGGCTCTTCTATCAGGACAATGATCCAAAACAAACATCAAAATCAACACACAAATGTGTCACTGAACACAAAATGAAGCTTCTGTCATGGCCATCCCAGCCTCCTGACCTGAACCCTATAGAGAATGAGAGGCTGAACTGAAGAGAAGAGGCACCAACATGGATCTGTGAATCTGAAGGATCTGGAGAGATTCTGTATGGAGGAATGGTCTCTAATCTCTTGTGAGGTTTCTCCAAACTCATCAGGCATTACAGGAGAAGACTCAGAGCTGTTATCTTGGCAAAAGGAGGTTGCAAAAAGTTTTTAATAAAAGGGTGCCAACAATTGTGGCCAACGTGTTTTGGAGAAAAGCATTTATTTCATAATGTGATTTGCCCCCCATTTTCAAATCTTTTACTTCAATGAAAGGTTCAATTTTGTGAATTTTTTGAGTATAAGATCAAAAAGAAAAACAATGCAGATTAATTTTTTTACAGCCATATTTGATCATATTTACCAGGGGTGCCAACAATTTTGACCACAACTGTATATACACACACACACACACACCATTTATGTTCAACGGAAAAACAAATGTCATATGGGTTTGGAACAAAACAACACGGGAGTGTGTAAATGATTTTCATTCTATCACAGAACTATTCGTTCCAGGTCAGTTTTCTCACAGCGCTTTGGTAACTGTCTCACCAGGTTAGAGTCTCAGATGACATCAGACATCCAGAGTGTCCTGCAGCTGCTGCAGAGGCAGACGTGTTTGGGACCTCCGGCCTACAGCAGCCTCGCAGGCGGTCCCGAGTACAAGAGACCAGCCATCAGAGTGCAGCCCGTCACCACTGCAGCGCACTGCACATCACAGGTACAACACACACCTACAGGAAACAAAGAACTTTGATTTATTTTTTAAATATTACTATTCATCTCTTTCAGTTTTAGTCATTTTAGCACTCCAACATATATCAGTTAGATGCCAAGGCAGCATTTCCAATTCTTATTTAGGCTTGTAAATGTAAATTGATGAAACCCATTTAATAGTTATACTTTTAGTTAACAACACTGAACCCTGAAACCCTGAAGTCTACTAGGTGTTTCTAGACATACAAATCATTTATGTTTGCAGGAACAAACATATTGCACTGAATCTGAAGTATGTATTTGAATATTTTAAATATGATAAAAAAAATAAAAGCTAAATATATTACCATCTACAATATATATTGTTTTAGACAATATACGTATATATTTTGGTTCTCTAAGAGCACTGAGAAGCATTTACTGGCACATCCATATGTTTTATTGTGACACGCAGACTGTGAGAAACAGGAGAGAGATCCCACAGGCAGCCGTAGAGCGCCACCTACTGCAGACATTCATTATTTCTCATTCAATAACCTCGGGTGATCTCTTGCAGTCAGTACTAAACACACATGCTCTAGCCTCATGTGCACCTCTTGTGGCCAAGAACAAGAAACTGAGAACACACCACACTCTGACCCATTACACACCCACATGCCTGTTGGCTACTGAAGCAGTGGAAGGGGTCAAGGTGACAGGGACTGATCTGCAGCAGTTGACTACACAACAGCTACCACAAATTCCTCTGCGGCAAAAATTAAAAATAACATCATTAAAATGTTGTCTGATTTGTGCCACAGTAGACCCTCTGTTGGCACGACCAGACATTGCATGATTGATGCCTTTCCCCTAGCCCTTTTAACACAGAGAGTTGATCCCAGGGATCGATCTCGGAATGAGGACCTAGTAACATTGCTGGGATCAGGCCCAGAACACGCCCTGTGTGAACAAAAGGCAGGATCAATGCCGTAAGGGGTGTGTCATAGTGATGAAGCTGAAGCTAAGATCATTCGCCATGTGCTAGTTTATGATTGAATCATTAAAAATGCACAAAGATGCACACGCCATTGTCTTCCTTATGTGCCAGGTATCCAGTGAAGTGTCCAAAGGCGCTGACATCTTGGGTCTCGAGTCTGCGCAGTAGTGAGAGCGATATCAAGGTCTCCTATCAGTCGCGCCTAATCAATCACACGCCCCTGAACTGGAAATGTAGGAATTAAAGTTAAAGCCCCAAGAGAAGCTGTCAATCATAACGTCACACCCCTGTTTTTATAGCATCAAATAACAAAATAAAACCAAACTTATTTAAAGAACGAACACTTGAACTAACATCAGCATGATAAAAACCTAAAATACCTGAAGTGACAGAAACCATCTTTGGAAAAAATGTATTTCAAGTGTAATTTGATTATTTAATTTTTCCATGTCTCATTACATTTCATGGAGATGGTGGGGTTTGTTGGGCTATACTGCATCCAGCCACCTGGGGGCGATTGAGACACTTTGGCTTCACTTTTCAGGACTCGTGTGGGACGCTTGGTTGTGACACATTCCTCCAATAACCATCATTTTTTATGACTTTCTGTTGGCTCGAACCAGACGGGATAGCCTTTGTTGGCCTCGTGCATCAATGAGCCTTGGTCTCCCAACTCCCTGTCACTGTTTTGTGGTTTGTCCCTCCTCTGTCTACTGTAGGTAAATTCTCAGCACTGCTGACCCGAAGGAACACACAAGCCTTGCTGTTTTAGAGATACCCTGACTCAGTCAACTTGCCATTACAATCTGGCTCTTGTCAAAATCACTCAGATCTTTATTTTCCTATGTGGCCTTGTTAGGAGATGATCAACGATATTCGCTTCACCTGTGACTGGTCATAATGTTCTGGCTCATCAGTGTGTGTGTGTGTGTGTGTGTGTGTGTGTGTGTGTGTGTGTTACTAAAATGTATGACACTTTAAAGGATAAATACATCTTTAATAGTGCAATTTCCAGAATTTCTCCCAAATGGTGACTCCTAAGAAAATGGTGTTGAAGACAAAAATCAAATGCCATGTGGATTAAAAACAGAATATTTATGGTTAGACTAGACATTCAATTTCAATCATGCAATTCTGAATGATGCAAAACACTGAAATACATACCCAAAGCATCTATAAAAATTGCTATAAATTCCTCTTTTTACAGGAAATTTTGGCCATGGCAAACATCCATCCAAACCCCAAAGACTCTTCGTCAGGTCTGTCCACACACTCCACTGCCATGTACAGTTTCACAAACAGCCAGACTCTTCCTCTGACACGGCAGCATTCGAAATCCCTCCTTCCAATCCAGCACTCTTCCCCCCCCGACGCGGAGCTCAACAGCGCAGCGAGTGGACCTCTGGATCTCCACCGACCGCTGTCTGATCCAGGGCTGCTGAAGGAACAGCACTGACTCTCTCATCCACCGATGGGAAAGTCCAGGATGTCACACGGCTCTTCCACTGGAAGTACAAAGGACATTTTAAAACAGGCATCGGCCAAAACTTTAATACTAATGCAAGATTCTCCACTGGCACTCGCCTGTATTCGCTTCCTCTGTGATGTCACCTCTTACTTCCTTCTCCTGCATTGCGCTCCTCGAAGTCGAGGAATATTTCAACTGGATTCTTGGACAACACTTCCATTTTCAGGAAGTAAATCTCTCATAGACAGAGGGTGATACTTGTCTTTTCCACATACTCTGTGTTCTGCACACTTCTACACCAGTGTAAGACTCAGGATATTGATGGCAGTTCATATATCATACTCTGTGTCTGGCAGAATTTCTTCCCTGTTTTATCATTATCAAACTCTAAGTGATGATAATGTCATTTTGCACTTCCATTTGCAGAATTCTGTGGATGTTATACAGTGTGGTGCACTATTGAAAATTACTTTTGCATTATTTTCTAATTTAGTTCAGAATTTTCATAACAATTACATAGTATGTTATACAAAATATTTAGACAAAAAAATATTAATTTGACCAAAATGACATTTCAGTTGACGATATTATCAAAAATAATGCAAACATGTCAAACTGTCACAGACCAACATGTTAAATAATATTAAGATTATACGTTATATTGGTAACACTTTACAATAAGGTTATTTGTTATCATTACACATTACTTAACATGATCCAACTATGAAAAATATGGACCCACTTTATATTAGGTGGCCTATGTACTAACAATTAAATTAATAATTTGATACAATGCACTTATTGTGTACATACATGTTTTTACATTGTACTTACATTTTAAAAATTACCTGCATGTAATTACATCTATAATTAATTTCTGTAGTTACATTTATAATTACACGGTTGACCCTTCCCTTACACCTAACCCTACCCTTAAACTGACCCATACCACCACACCTGTCCCTAACTCTACCCTTAAACTGACCCACACCACCACACCTGTCCCTAACTTTACCCTTAAACTAACCCACACCACCACACCTGTCCCTAACTTTACCCTTAAACTTACCCACCCACCACACCTGTCCCTAACTTTGCCTTAAACTAACCCACACCACCACACCTGTCCCTAACTCTACCCTTAAACTTACCCACACCACCACACCTGTCCCTAACTTTACCCTTAAACTAACCCACACCACCACACCTGTCCCTAACTCTACCCTTAAACTTACCCACACCACCACACCTGTCCCTAACTTTACCCTTAAACTAACCCACACCACCACACCTGTCCCTAACTTTACCCTTTAACTAACCCACACCACCACACCTGTCCCAAACTTTACCCTTAAACTAACCCACACCACCACACCTGTCCCTAACTTTACCCTTAAACTAACCCACACCACCACACCTGTCCCTAACTTTACCCTTAAACTTACCCACACCACCACACCTGTCCCTAACTTTACCCTTAAACTTACCCACACCACCACACCTGTCCCTAACTTTACCCTTAAACTTACCCATACCACCACACCTGTCCCTAACTTTACCCTTAAACTTACCCATACCACCACACCTGTCCCTAACTTTACCCTTAAACTAACCCACACCACCACACCTGTCCCTAACTTTACCCTTAAACACCCATACCACCACACCTGTCCCTAACTTTACCCTTAAACTTACCCATACCACCACACCTGTCCCTAACTTTACCCTTAAACTTACCCACACCACCACACATGTCCCTAACTTTACCCTTAAACTCACCCACACCACCACACCTGTCCCTAACTTTACCCTTAAACTCACCCACACCACCACACCTGTCCCTAACTTTACCCTTAAACTTACCCACACCACCACACCTGTCCCTAACTTTACCCTTAAACTTACCCACACCACCACACCTGTCCCTAACTTTACCCTTAAACTTACCCACACCACCACACCTGTCCCTAACTTTACCCTTAAACTTACCCACACCACCACACCTGTCCCTAACTTTACCCTTAAACTTACCCACACCACCACACCTGTCCCTAACTTTACCCTTAAACTTACCCACACCACCACACCTGTCCCTAACTTTACCCTTAAACTGACCCACACCACCACACCTGTCCCTAACTTTACCCTTAAACTGACCCATACCACCACACCTGTCCCTAACTTTACCCTTAAACTTACCCATACCACCACACCTGTCCCTAACTTTACCCTTAAACTTACCACATACCACCACACCTGTCCCTAACTTTACCCTTAAACTTACCCACACCACCACACCTGTCCCTAACTTTACCCTTAAACTTACCCACACCTGTCCCTAACTTTACCCTTAAACTGACCCACACCACCACACCTGTCCCTAACTTTACCCTTAAACTTACCCATACCACCACACCTGTCCCTAACTTTACCCTTAAACTTACCCACACCACCACACCTGTCCCTAACTTTACCCTTAAACTTACCCATACCACCACACCTGTCCCTAACTTTACCCTTAAACTGACCCACACCACCACACCTGTCCCTAACTTTACCCTTAAACTTACCCACACCACCACACCTGTCTCTAACTTTACCCGCATCCCACCTCAATATCAGCAAAAGTGTTTTACAATACAATATGAACACAATAAGTACATGGTAGTTAAAGCCACCTAATATAAAGTGTGACCAAAAATACATCTAAAGCATTTATTTATCTTAGTTAATGTTAATTTTACACATTCAAATCAAAATCTGCATCTGTTAATATTATTTAATGGACCAGACCAAATTCATTTTACAATCATAAGTTAAAACATTTTTTCAATGTGCTCTCGGAGTTATGGACCCACTGCAGCAAAATATTGGTTGTTTGCAAATGTTAATTTTCTGCAAATGGAATCTTAAGTAACTGCCATGTACATACATTATACCTCTCTATTAAAGGAACAGACGCATGGCTGAAGGTTTGACCCGTTGCATGTTTTACTGCAACATATTGGGGAGCAGGTGTGTGTGGGCATGTTCCAGAGCTGATCACTGAACACACTTCTCTCTAATCCACTCGGTTTATTTGCACATGGTCATGCTAGCTTGAACCAAACTCTGCACGGCTTACACAGATCAGCCTCTTTGCAAGCACTGGCATACGAGACGGCCTCATACGTGAGGTTATGTGACGATGATTTGATTATCTAGGACTGTCTCCGCACTGCAAAAAGTTGCATCTTAACCTTCATCCAACTCATTTTTTAAATATTTTTTTTATTCGATTTGAGGAGTTCATGTGGTTGTAATCCAAAAAAGTAAAAAATCAGTCTCTCGCTGGTCAATCAGACCCCCACTGGGATGTGAGGAATGTTTCAGTATAAATAAAAAATTCTCAAAATTAAACCTGAAAATGCTAAAACTTTACCAAAAAATGGTTTTAGAATGTCTACATGTGTATCTGAATGCATACTGAAGAGATAAACTCGAGAACTGACTTTAGGACCCAGCGGAATATATAATTTTAGGGTAAATTTGACCTGCGAGGGAAGGATTTATTACAGTATGTGAGGGAGGGATGAAGGTGCTGGAAAACCTTTGTAATGCAGCAAAATTGTATTTCCACTGGAATCATAACTGTGGGATGAATCATAAGCTATGTTTCCATTCAAAGTTGCAATTTTAATTTATGCGCACAATTGGAATATCGCATAAAACATCTACAAATGAAGCAGCTTTTCCATCCCATGTGTTCAATAGAACAAAATCATCACAAAATATCAAATTGCAAATTGCCACAAAATATCTCGAAAATGCATTTTCCTACATCATAAATGACTTTAGTCTCAGAACACGCAGACCAAATGCGATAAACACATGTTATTTTGCATTCGGATACTGGTGTTTGGGAACACAATCGTGTGAGATGCTTCTGGAAGGTTAAACCAAATCATTCTGATGACAGACTTTGGATCAGGCTTTTCAGAATGACCAAACCAACATTTGAGATGCAGTGATGCGATTGGTTCGCTGGTTGGTCAAGTTATCCAATCATGTCCTCTGTTGAGACAAAGTCACGTGAGTTTTTAGGGATTTATGCAACAAATTTGTTTCCATTGTAGTTTATACACACGTCTTTTTATCAGATAGAAACAATTATCCACCTGAATTGAGCGCATGGATGCGTTTTGATCCAGTTTTTTTTTTAATGCAATATCCCAAAATGTGTATAAAAATAGGTGGATGGAAACATAGCTATAGACACGCAAATGTTAAATGCTGATTCTTGTGCAAAACTGACAGAAAGCAAGATACTCACTGACTAAATAACGGCAACGTTTGTAGAGCACTATATCATCCGAACATATGCACAGAAAAAATTGTAGCGGAGCACAAAAACAACAAGTGTTTATGTATGATGTCACTGCTCAAATGGTTTTGCAGTATGCCACTGTTTGCAAAGCACATGTTAGTTTAATATGTAGCTATGAATATATATATGCATAATAGAATTTGTACATTTAGAAACTTCTGGTCAAATGTTAAAGGGTTAGTTCACTCAAAAATAAAATTCTCCCATCATTTACTTTCCAAACACAATCGGGGTTATATTAAAAAATATCCTGGCTCTTCCAAGCTTTATAATGGCAGGGAATGGTAACTTAAAAAACCCCAAAAAGTGCATCCATCCATCATAAAAGTAATCCATACGGCTCCAGGGGGTTAATAAAGGCCTTCTGAAGCGGAGCCATGCGTTTTTGATAATCACTGGCTTCCTGTACCGGCCATACGTGAGTGAAGAGTGACCTCTGACCCGACGCATTATGTATTGATGAATGTGGAAGCGCAGAGGATAGAGTAAAACACCTGTTCAGAATTATAATTTTTAAAGAGAAACATGGGAGGGGCTTGAGTGCGAGAGGTTTCTACTCTGAACCGAGCTTAAGTGGTCAGAGGTTAGAGGTCACTCTTCTGCCGGAACTAGACACACGTACGCCGTTACCGGAAGCCAGTGATTACAAAAAAACGCATGTCTTCACCTCAGAAGGCCTTTATTAACCCCCTGGAGTGGATTACTTTTATGATGGATGGATGTGCTTTTTTGCCCTTCAAAATCTAGGGTACTGTTCACTCTCTTTATAAAGCTTGGAAGAGCCAGGATATTATTTAATATAACTCTGATTGTGCTCGACTGAAAGAAGAAAGTCATATACACCTAGGATGGCTTGAGGGTGAGTAAACCATGGGATAATTTTTTTTTTTTGGGTGAACTAACCCTTTGAAAGCTACAATAATGTTAGCTTCATCAAGTCACTGGAAATTAAAATCTTCTTACAACAAAATCACTTTGTTTTCCAAATATTTAGTCTAGAGAAGCTTCTGTCACAAATTTTGTTAGCAATAATGATAAAACAGTTGGGCTGCGTCCAAAATCGCATACTATATAGTCGGCTTAAAACAGTATGTCTGAATTCACAGTACTCAAAAACAAAAAAAGTCCCTGGATGTCCCACTGTTTACGACGAGATTCTGAGGTGTGCTTACAATGGACACTTTACTATCCCATGAGGCCACGGGAGAGGATTTTGGAACCAAAGACTTTATAAATAGGAAGACGGTGCACTCCGATTATGATTAGGCCACCCAAAATGGCCCCGCCTATAGAAACAGGCAGTGTTCTGAGACACGCGTTTAGGATTGCGCATGCGCAATAGCTTTGTCCAGCCTTAAAAATGTAGTTGCACGATTCGACATTTTCAGACAGAATCCGAGACATTTGTTGTCAGATTTCATTGGTGATTTCAAACATGAAATGTAATCGTAAGCTTGGCAAACAGTTTTGGAGAATTTGATGTTTCCCCAGTCAAAGAGATAGGAGCTGCACTCGCATGTCTGAGAGGCGTTTCCGATGGCTGCCGAGTGAAATGACTTGACTTTGAAGGAACTGACGCGGTAGGTCACATGACAATGACGGGGCAAATGTAGTACATCCATAGACCATAAAAAAATATGGAGAATACTTAAGAAAAGTGAAGCCACGTCCAAATATGCCGCTGATTTGGGGCAGAGTCTGCGCAGTTGAGAGCAGGAAGTAGAGCCGCGATATCCAAATCCCACCAAAACTCTCGCAGATGCAGAACAACTCATTATGTCGGTGTGAAATAAACAGTTATGGAAATTTAGAAATTACAGCTAAAGCTCCAATCTCCACCCGAAAAAAGTCTGTTGGTGCCTCAGTGGCTACTCCGCTCCGAGCTGTCAATCATAACGTCACACCCCTGTTTTTATAGCATCAAATAACAAACTAAAACCAAACTTATTTAAAGAACGAACACTTGAACCAACATCAGCGTGATAAAAACTGCCTACAATGACAGAAACCATCTTTGGGGAAAAAATGTCTGAAGTGTAGTTTGATTGTTTAGTTTGTCCCACATCCCAATACATTTCATGGAGAGGGCGGGGTTTATGAGCTATACTGGGACCAACCACCTGGGAGCGATCCAGACGCTTTGGCTCTCCTTATCAGGACGTGATTTTTTCCCCCCCAAACCAGTTCAGAGGAAATCCCGCCCTGGAGCCGATTCTAAACCAACCCGTCACGCTTGAGTACATCCTGATAACAGTCATATTGTATAGACAGACTTTTGTAGCAGTTATGAAGTAATAACTTACTCAAAATAAGAGTGTATGCAATTTGGGACGCAGCCTGGAACTTTACACTCATGTTTCTTGTCAGACTGACCTCTAAAGGGTTCATTTATGTTGCAACGATTGTAATTTTCAATGTCTAACATCATAATCTGAGGGGAAATTTTTTTTTGCATCTGTCTAATATTTAATGTCTAATATATGTATTTACACCCAGTTATACATTTTTTTTTATGTGCAATAAGCGCTTTCTCAAAGTACTTTTTCAATTTCTATCAAGACTTTGCAGCTTGATTTGAGCTATTTATGTTTATTTTTATATGTGACTGTCAAACACTGTACTTTGGATTAAATCATCTAGTAAATTGCACATCAGCATGTAACATTAAGAATCATTACACCCAAGCAAATATCAAATCTGCAGATAAGTTCATTTTCATTCTTTCATTCAAGGGATAGTGTCTGCACTTTATTTCAAAATAAAGACTCCATGCTCTTAAAATAATGTCACCAACCTCTGCATGAGTGTGAATGCGTGTCAAACGCTGGTAGATTCGAGTGCGATTGTGTGTATGTGTCTGTCGTTATTTTGTATTTATTCATTTAATTTTGTTGATATGTGGCGTGTGTCCCAAGCATAACAATCATATACTGGAGGCCGCCAGAAGCAGAGGTGTCTTCTTTATTTGGGAACATATTTAATACTGCAAACGTTTGCACGTAACACTTTCACTTTTTATCCCAGCGTTTCACTTGAACTGACTTGTTTTTTATAGTTTGCACTGTATAGTTTGTACACCACAATACTCTACAGGTGTTTTGAATGTGTCGGTTATTTAAAGATTGATTATATTTGATGCATTTGCTTAAGGCAATTACTTTTGTCTAACTGTACTGTACAAAAAGCATATAAATAAAAGGAACGCATATCAGTTTTGTGCTCACTCTTGTTGTTCTTGTTGCTTTTGGTTGAGTCGCATTTTTTTATGAGAGAAGCACTGAAATATAAAATCAGTACACATGATAACTGTCACGATCATCTGTCACCTTCAGTACTACATTACCCAGAATCCTTCCTGGTCCATCACCTGCACACATTCTTCTACTATCACCTCATCACCCTAGCACCAGTTATATGTTCTTCTGTGTCATTCTCTGTTTGTTGGGTATCATCTACGTATAGCGTGTGTTGCCACTGCATGTCTGTCTGTCTTGATGAAAACTCTGTCTCATGTCTCATTAAACTTGTTGGAACTTTATTTCCATATATAACACACATAGTGTGTGTGTGTGTGTGTGTGTGTGTGTGTGTGTGTGTGTGTGTGTGTGTGTGTGTGTGTGTGTGTGTGTATATATATATATACTCACACACACATTGCCTAATAAATAATTCAAATATATATATATATATATATATATATATATATATGATATACTCTCATTACCACACATTGCCTAATAAATAATTCAAATAATATAATTTAAATATCACTAATAATAGTAATATTATAATAATGGATTAAATATATTTTTTTAAATGTTGCTGGATTTATGGATCTAATAATAACACCTGCTTAGCGTAATAACATTTAACCCCTGTATACTTTCAAAATTTGTCATTAACACACACTTTTTTCTACTATTACAAAATGTATTTTTTATTTTATTTTAACAACGTTACCGGTTTAGCATAATGGATTATGTCGCCATCTAATTGTTTATTATTTGGATCAAGTGATTATTCAAGACTGCAGAACAAGTGTACAAAATTTTTCAATACCCGCTAAGCAGATGTTATTCTAACAATAAATACATTTCATGAAATGAAAGAAAGAACATAAATAACGTTGATCATTTTAACACGACGCGCCGACCGATGACGTTTGAAAACCAACACAAGAAACGAAACCGAAAGTAACCGAATGTAGCAGAGAGTTACCGAGTCCAACTAAAGATAAACCCGGACTCACTGGCGTGTAGTAACCGGTGAACTCTGGCAGAACTCTGCGGCGATATCTCATCGAGTCTTATCAAAATGAGCAGTGATCAGGACGTCGAGACGCGTCATATTCTGGAGTGTTTCAAAGACCGACTGAAGCAGATCATCCTGGTCGAGCCACTTCTGGATGGGCTCCATTTCCTCGAACCGGACCAGAAGGACCGAATAAGAGCCAAGTCGCGTGCGTACGGCGACATAAGCGCCGCAGCTCTTCTGATCGACGAAATTATTAAAACACGCTGCGATAAAGGATGGTCGAGAGAGCTGATCAACGCACTGGAGACTGTCGGATGCACAAACGCTGTGAATTATGTGTTAAACAGCCCACCGAACCCCACGGAAGAGGCCGAGCATGACAGCTGTGTCCGGCTGATCGACCTTATGCATCTGACGCTGGTCAACATGAAGACCGGCGACGTGTGCGCGCACTGCTGCTCACTGGGGCTCCTGACACAAGAGGACCAGGAGAACGTGAGTATTCGAGGTTTCAGAGAGAACTACAAGAGGTTCGAGAATTGATGATAAACTATATTTTATAAAGTAAACATTCAAATAAAAACATTTAAAATAAAAACAATCAAAAATCAACCACAAGTGTGGGAATCACACACAGACAGACAGACAGACAGGTGTGTACCACCTACCTAAGCATTGTAGCAGACCATGTACAGTACACTCTTTCATGGAAACGGTATTCCCTGGTGGCTGTGGCTCTTCCAGCAGGATAATGCGCCTGCCACGAAGCAAAAAATGGTTCAGGAATGGTTTGAGGAGCACGAGTCTGAGGTGTTGACTTGGCCTCCAAATTCCCCAGATCTCAATCTAATCGAGCATCTGTGGGATGTGCTGAACAAACAAGTCCAATCCACCTCGCAACTTACAGGACTTAAAGGATCTGCTGCTAACATCTTGGTGCCAGATACCACAGCACAACTTCAGGGGTCTATTGGAGTCCATGCCTCGACGGGTCAGGGCTGTTTTGGCAGCAAAAGGGGGACCAACACAATATTAGGTCATAATGTTATGCCTGATAGATAGATAGATAGATAGATAGATAGATAGATAGATAGATAGATAGATAGATAGATAGATAGATAGAAAGTCAGTCATGTAAAAAAAAACCATTATCATCAGTAGAGGGCGCTATAAACCAAACAAATACAGATTTGCTAATTTGTGGATTTACTGATGTGGTTAAATTATTATTAGTAGTATATTAAATGCATTATAAAGTAATTATAATTCTATATTATATATACTAGTACTATTATTTTATATTGCAATATATTTTTGCCCTATTACTCTATTACTACTAATACTTCTACTACTAATAAAAACAACAACAATTATTATTGGTAACACTTTAGTTTATGGTCCAATTCACACTATTAAGTAGTGGCTTATTATTAGCATGCATATTACTAGGATATTGGCTGTTTATTATAAAGCACATATTAATGCCCATAACCATATTCTACATCCCTTAATTCTACCCAATATCTAAACTTAACAACTACCTTACTAACTATTAATAAGCAGTAAGATGTTATTGAGGGGAAAGTCATAGTTATTAGTGAGAATTGGTTCCTAAACTAAAGTGTGACCCTAGACGTTATCACTAATGTCCCGTATTGAGTTCAATCAGTCTGTCTCTCAGAGTCCGTCCGAGCTCTTCGCCTGTCACTCATATTAAATGCATTAACTGTTTGTTCATTATAACTCCTACAGATTATGAAAGCCACTGAGAATCTTGGAAACATAAACGGCGCTCGAGTGCTCCTCAAAAGGCTGGTGAAAAACGAAGTTGGCTGGTTTTCCAAATTCCTTCAGGCTCTAGAGGACACTGAACACCATGAGCTGGTGCGCGAGCTGCGGGGAGAGCCGTGCAACGAGGGAGGTGAGGGTCATCCGGAGGACGAAACCTTTCTGCACAAATCATTTCCAGCGACTGATAAATAAGTGCTGCTTTCTCATCAAGCTGTCACAGGCTCTCTTAGAAAAACAGTAGTTGGAAACAGGAAACCAGCAGAGGTCAAACGTCACTCTGTTGTTGAGACTACACATTTGTAACCTGGAAACCCCACTGTTAGTTTCTGTATATCCCAAACCATCTTAAAAAACATGGTTGCTTTGAGATTGATTAAGTGGAGTACTGGCTGATTTTTCACGTTCTTAAGAAACATGTAGAAAAGAAAAAAAAAGTACTTTTTTGAGGAACGCTCAAATAATTAAAGTGTCAAAGTCTTTACGTTCTTATAAATAAATCTTAGTTTAAAGGGTTAATTCACCCAAAATTTAAAATCATTAATGTCTCACCCAAACTGCTGGACACGCAAGAACAAACATCATTGGTTCTCCCTGAAGCTCAAACGTGCTGCGTAACACGAGAATGAACCTCATTGGTTCTCCCTGAAGCTCAAACGTGCTGCGTAACACGAGAATGAACCTCATTGGTTCTCACTGAAGCTCAAACGTGCTGCGTAACACCAGAATGAACCTCATTGGTTCTCACTTAAGCTCAAAGCGTGCTGCGTAATACGAGAATAAACCTCATTGGTTCTCCCTGAAGCTCAAACGTGCTGCGTAACACGAGAATGAACCTCATTGGTTCTCGCTGAAGCTCAAACGTGCTGCGTAACACGAGAATGAACCTCATTGGTTCTCACTGAAGCTCAAACGTGCTGCGTAACACCAGAATGAACCTCATTGGTTCTCACTGAAGCTCAAACGTGCTGCGTAACACGAGAATAAACCTCATTGGTTCTCGCTGAAGCTCAAGCGTGCTGCGTAACACGAGAATGAACCTCATTGGTTCTCGCTGAAGCTCAAGCGTGATGCGTAACTCGAGAATAAACCTCATTGGTTCTCGCTGAAGCTCAAACGTGCTGCGTAACACCAGAATGAACCTCATTGGTTCTCACTGAAGCTCAAACGTGCTGCGTAACACGAGAATGAACCTCATTGGTTCTCGCTGAAGCTCAAACGTGCTGCGTAACATGAGAATGAACCTCATTGGTTCTTGCATGTCAAGTGAACATGCTTGAGCGTCCGTTTACCACACCTGATGTGAGTTGATGAATGTTTATATGGGGATAAAAGCCTTAAGTCTAAAGCTGAGTCTATTCAGAAATTTTGATTCAAATAATTAGTAATTCCTTAAGAAGGATGTAGTAACACTTGAGTCATTACAATCCAAAACCTTACAAAAACCTCAAAAGCTCCCAAAAGTAGTCCTGTGGGAGGTATAAACAAAAATAGTAATACTGATTAGCTAATAGTGAACGACCTCATTCAACTGAGCGCTATTACTTACTAACCCATTCCTTGTTAGGTAATAGTAGTAACTAGAATATTAATAGTGCATTACTCATTTGTTCCGGTATAGTTATTCATTAATGAGGAACAGTATGCTAAAGTGTTTCCAATGAAAGACTTGTGGGTTTGGAACGGCATGAGGATTAATGTAATTAATTAATGAGTAATTAATGACAATATCTTCATTTTTGGGTGAACTATCCCTTTAAGTACATTAAGAAATGCTGTTCTTTCTATCCATCAAGTACATTTATAGTTATTCATTTTGCAGACGCCTTTAACCAAAGTGAATAATCCTCAGGAAACACTGATAGTTTCAATATTGATAATAATCATAAAGTTTCTTGAGCAGCAAATCCTCATATGAGAATGATTTCTGAAGGATCATGTGACACTGAAGACCGGAGTAATGATGATAAATTCAGCTTTGATCACAGGAATAAATGACATTTTAAAATATATTCAGTTATAAAACAATATATTTATATACAATATTTTAAATTGTAATATTTCACAATCTTACAGTTTTTACTGTATTTTTCTTTGTGAGCAGAAGAGAACCTTTAACAAGTCTTACTGATCCCAAACATTTAAACACTAGTGTGTGTTAAAGTTTTAAATTGAACAAAAGTAATGACCTGCAGTTCAATAAGTAAGCTTTAGAGCATATCAAAACAAAAAGCATGAATATGAAACGAATCCTCTAAAAAGAAGCCATGGATAACAGTCGTGCTCTACACGGATCACGGCATTTGTTGTGTTTTTTAAAAAGGATTTCTCGATTCCCAGGGAAAGATGATGCACAGATCATTTAACAATTCTTCAGAAACATCACACGTCAGATTCATGCTGTAGAGTTTTAATGTTTGATTTTGACCATAATGGCATGTCGACAGATATTCAGTGCATTTGTATTATGCATAGAGTGAATTGCAATGAGCTGCTGCACTGAATTCAACTGTGCTGATTACCTGTGTGTGTTACAGAGCCCATGGCAGTTGAGACCCACGAGATCGGAACTGCTGAGGAGGGAGAACAGATGTGTTTAGCGGCCACAAAGGAGACGGACCCGGTTCTCTCCGCCAACAGCTCGCTTTTGTCCGAGGACCTGGACAGCAGTGTGGACAGCAGCATTCTGGGTACATCTGCTGAAAATGGAGGTGAATATCTCAAGCTTTTCCTTTCACAAATCAAAAATTATTGGCAAAAAAGACAATCCTGCCATGAAGCTGATCAACCACTCCTAATCTATCTTTTGGTGTTGTTTTTGTTGGCTGCTTAATGCCATTCTGGATTGCAGAAGAACAGGTCACAGGAGAAGAAAGTTTAACACTAACTTCACCATTAAAAACAAAAAATCTAGTCATTTTTGCTTTTGGTTTAACTGAATCATTAAAGCTCAGCAGCAAGTACATTGGTCAAAGTGAGAATAAATGCATACAAATATTAGTTTTTAACATTTAACTATTGGAGGTTTGCATAGTATTCTGATTTTGCATTTCACTGATTTTATTCATTTTGAGGAACTTTTAGTGCACATGAGATTAGTAAATGCATGCGCACATTTAGTCTAGAACTCCAATATCCATCATGTTTACACATAACACTTCTGTAATCACGCCTGATTTTTCCTAACGTAGTCGATAAATGGAGTTCATATATGGAAAAACAAAGTAACTTGCATCACTTATTTGAAAAGGGTAACTCAGATATTTTGTTGTAAATTTAAAAGTAATGCGTTATTTTACAAGTCACTTGAAAAAAAGGAATCTGATTACTTTAGCTCTATCACTATCCTATCGGAAAAACATCAAAGCCTGGACGGACACAGTGCAATATAAAAGTGTGAGAGACCAAAGGCAGCGTTTTAAATCCTCCATGGCACAAGCCAAACTAACAGCATATATTCTCTCACAGATGTTGACATGTATAAAGAAGGCGAGGAGGAAGAGGAAGAGGAAGAGGAAGGAGATCTCGCAGACGATGATGATCCATCAGGTACAGTTCAAAGGACTTACCTCGAAAACTGAATGGGTGTATGATCCCTTGCTTGCTTCAGATTGGACAGTCCCAGCAATTAGTGTACTGTAAAAGATGGGGAAATAATAGTTCAATTACAAATTAAAGGGATTTTGCAGTCTCTAAAAAAAAATATATATGTATATGTTCAACCTTCTACGCACACCTTGGCAACATAATCGCCATTGGCTAGTAATTTTTTTAGTTTACTAGCCAGACTGATATACTATTTTTAAGTATTATAATGTATTATAACTGTGGTTATAATTATTCATGGGACCATACAATGCATTATATTGTGCATTACAAGGGATAATTAATGCATTAAAGATTTTTATAATACATTATATATAAAGGCTTTAAGTAAAATGTGCATTTAATTACTATGCATTTCAAAATAATAACATCAAATAAAATAATAGAACAACATGAAGCAGGCTTTCAAGATGGATATTGAATTTGTACATTCTATGTGATCTGGCCATTTCAAATCAAATTCATAGGAATTACATGAAATTATGAATTTTGACCAACTCCAGTAATGATGAACAATTGTCATGGAAATTCCTTGGTCAAAAAGTGAACCTTCATATTAGTAACTGAATTAAATGTTGAATTAAATTAAGTTATGCAAATGAACCCAGCTTTAATACTGGTCATGTTTTTAATTGTACATTCAATCATTGTCCCGTTCAAAGGAAATAAGGCATCAAATCTCTTTACCCTTTGACATTTCAGCACAGTTCTTTTGTGCAATACATCTAATGACCCATAATCCAGCCTTCGCCTGAGAATCGTTCCTGCGAGCAATTAACTGTCTGGACATTTTCAAAGAGTTATTATTAAAAAAGCGAATGGAAAAGAATGGCTTAGTTGTGTTCAGCGGCCTGATTCTCGGTGGTTCTGTTGGTGCTCCACATGTGAGACGTTTCCCTCGACCGCATAAAGTTCACCAGTCTCGTCTCCTCAAAAAAAGTGCTAAATCACCGTCACATCTAGGGAATATTTCCACTCGGAGTTCAGCAAAGACGCCTGTTCCAGACCGAGGCCTGCCGCTAACATGAGGGCATATTGAAGTGATCAAGAACGGGTCGGGTCATGGTCTGCAGGAGAGAGGGGAAATGTGTGACATGAATGAATATGTATATGAGAATTACTGTGAAACACAAGTATTGTTTTCATTATGCTCTCCAGAGAGAGGAAGGCTTAATAAAAAGGAAGTTTTAAGGAAATGGCTAAATAAATCACTAATCATGATATTGCATATAGCATAATCATTGCAAATATATAAATACAGCTGTGAGCAGCAGTTATCGGGGTTCAAGCACTTTAAACCAACGTGTAAAAAGGTTTTGTGTTTTATTTAGCAAGCATGTAACCCCTTAAATTATTGATGGAAAAGACCATTTACAGGCAATTTACTAAGGAAATGTTTTTTAAAGCTTTTTAACAGTTATATTGCCACCTAAAGTCCGACCTCCATAAAGTTTTTCATGCTTGTTTAGAATCATATGTCGCATGTGCTCACCTAATTTCGTAAAGTTTTCAGATTTAATTTAGGATTTATAGGCTTTTGAGTATATTTTGCCACGCCCCTTTTCTAAATGACCCTGTTAGCTATCCAAAGGGTAAAGTTTTTTTTTTTTTAAGGGTTTTTAAATAATCAGATATATTTAACAAACCATTTGATTGACAGCAGTGGTTCTTGAGGCAAAGTTATTTAGAATGAGGCGACCTAACATATGATATGAATATTATGAGTATATGCAAAACTTTGAGTAATATACAATCGTTTACACACTCGTAAAACGAGATGTCTCCCCCTAGTGGCTGATTCTTTTGAAATTTCTCACACATCTCTAGGGCCATGAGTCAAACAGGCCTAACGAGTTTAGTGGCAATCGGCCTCTGTTAGTCTTGTCTAATAGATGCTCAAACCTCATTGGCCGATGGTGGCTGTAGACATCCTTAGAGACAATCATGCACTTTGGAAAAAGACACTGCATGCCAATTTCCAAGTCAATCGGATTAACCATGGTTATAGCCATGTTTTTCCTGTTTTAGTGCCACCAAGCGTCAAATCGCCACATTTTTTTGTGTGACCAAAGATTAAGCCCGCACACATGTGTACCAAGGTTGGGTAAAATATCTCATTCCGTTCAAGAGCTATAGCCATTTTAGTAAAAATGGCCCTCCCACTTCAAACATTTTGACGCCCCTTAGCAACAGTGAATCAATTTCTTTATTTCTTTTTTTTTGATAATTATTCAGCCTCCAGAGAATATTTCTGCACTGCTTTGGTTCCGATCAGGAGAAAACCCTAGGACTAGTTCGCAAAAGTAGGTTTTGGACAAAATTCAAAATGGCGGACAACAAACGTTCTAGGAGTTATGAGCAGTTTTACATTTTTGATCGCAGTAGCGTCCCCTATTGGCCAATTGGGGTTATACCTTGTCAGTCTCTCCCCAAATTGAGACCTACCATCTGGGCAAGTTTCAATTCTCTAGGCCTTACAGGAATTAGTTTCCTCACCTTCAAGTTGTTCCAAACCCGTAAGACCATTCATCTTCAGAACACAAATGAAGATATTCTTTATGAAAGCTGAGAGCTCTCTGACCCCTCCATAAAAAGCCATTTAATGAACACTTTTAAGGCCCAGAAAGGTAAAATCGTCCATGAATGCCATGAAGGCAAGCGTAATTTAACTGCAGCATTTAAAACCTGATGCAGACTTCAGGTGTTTCCCCCCTTCATTCACAGCTGAGAAATTCTAGGATGCATGTGATTTTTTGACCACACTCTAATATATTTTTTTTAATGCATTCTATCCTCCTGCCAAAAATGCTATTAGCTTAACAATCAGTGATCGAGCATGCTTATAAAAGCAACTCGTCCAGATCGATGACTTCTCTAGGAATGTCACACAGTCAGAGAATTATAAACACTCAGAGTTTCCTGTTAGCATGTAAAAAATGAGTCGCACCAACCAGCATCCATTCAGAAAACCAGAGTGTCAGATTTACACGACCAGTAAAATGTCCATGCATTTAGTGCATTATATTATGTGTGGATGAGAGAGCCGTGAATCTCCTCAATGACTCTCGGGCGCATGAGCATTGAGAATATGTCCCATATGCTCACAGATGTTGAAGAGGTTGGATATCTGCCAGTCCACTCCATTATTTACTCCATGAAGTCACAATCAGGGAGGACGGGATCTGTAGGAAAGAAAAATCACAATGGAGATTTCATTCAAATGTTCTCATAATAAATAAGTTGGAGGGCAGACTAATCAAAGGTCTTATAAATATGTTTGTTCATTTTAAATTATTTATTATGACAATTCTAAAATACATTTTGAGGTCGGTCAGATTTGTTTATGCATTTGAAAGAAGCCTCTTCTGCTCACCTAAGCTGCCTTTATTTTATATACAATTTTGATATATTATTACAATTCAAAATAGCAAGTTTCTATTTGAATATACTTTCAAATGTAATTTATTCCTGTGATCAAAGCTGAATGTTCAGCATCATTACTCCAGTCTTCAGTGTCACACGATCCTTCAGAAATCATTCTCATATTCAGACTTCAAACATTTCTTAGTATTATCAATGTTGAAAAGCTTCATATTTTTTGTGGAAACCTCGATACGTTCTTTGATGAATAGAAAGCTCAAAATGAACATTATTTATTTGAAAGAAAAATCTTTTGTTATATTATAACTTCACTTTTAAGCCATTTTTTATATATTTTTAAAATCTTACTGACCCCAAACTTTAGAACAGCAGTGCAAGCAACAGCCGTCTCATTTGTTTTTATATTTTAAGAGAAACATCAGATATAAAAGTTGTTACTTGCATAACGTAACTGAGAAATCCATTAAGTGTCGAGTTATAAAAGAACAACATTCTAGCAATAAAATTTCCCTCTCAGAATTCTGATTTGTTGCTTACTTGTTTCCGTCTTGTGTAATGAATTCCATAAACTACAAACTGTTTCATAAATCAAATGGTCAGGTTGGACAGGGTCAGCACGGCCTGCGAGCTTGACTTAATATTGACTGATAAATTCAATATGATTTGCAATGGAATGCATTCCTTTTGGTATTTATCACTCTTTTTGCCTCGCTAGAGCACGTTGATCATGAATGATGACCTAAAACAGAGCTTGCACGGGGATAAACCATGTCAAATTATATAAATGAGGCTGTCTTTAGATTAAAAAAAGGACACCGAGTTCAATGGATGTACAGAACTATCAAATGGATTTGGCTTGCTATATTCCCACGATTCAGTTGATCACATTTCCGTTTTGCTCCGATTCCCAACGTTATGTGAAATTACTGTTTAGCCACAATGTCAATTGGTATGCAAATGTAAAATACTAATTACCGTACATAGTTTTCTAAATTTTACAAGTAAAATAAGGTCTGTGATGAACATTACTTGCAGACATTTATATAAGATCAGATACAGAGTATCTTCAACTACAAGAAGGGTTTGAGTTTAAAGACTTGTTGCATTATTTTCAATACAATTAAGCATATTTATCGCTCAGAAAACTGTAATGAATACTGTATAACATATACCACCATGGTATATGAATGCTTTATGATTGAAATAATACAAATTTGCATATAATATAAATTTTTTTATTGAAAAAAAAAAAGCTAAATATAATAATGAGAATGGAATTTTTAGCAACAAGATAATTGTGCTTAATTATTATTAAAATAAGAAAAATTCTTGAAATAGGCATTATTTTAATTTCTTTCTTTGAATTTTGGTGTTGAACTATATATCATTTTTTTCTGTATTTTTGTTTAAATAAATGCAGACTTGATGAGCATAAGAGGCATCTTTCAAAAACATTAGAAATATTAATAACAATATGTATTTATTATTGTAGGTGTACTTTAAAAACATTACAAGTTGCTAAATAAAGACTTGCAACTACTAAGGACTATTGACAACTTTTTTAAAGCACAAAATTCACAAGACAAAACATGCAAGCCTCTTCAAGTAATGTTGACCACAAATTCATGAGAATACCAATGCTAAATGATCTAAAGCTGAATGCTCTGTAATTGGAGTGATAATGCTGACAGACTAAAGAAAAGTTGAATACTGGCAGATCTCATCAAGTTTCCACATGGAGCCACGTGAATGAAAACACACAGTTCACCGGCTCATCTGTCCCAGAGCCAGAAGCTCAGTCTCACTTCACATGTTTCGAGGGTAATCGTTCCCCCAGATTGAAGCACACTGGTTTCTTTTAGGAACCCTATTTTGAATCCTGCCTTTCTGTAAGTGAAACCATTTAAAGATGTGTAAATGGACTCAAATAGGCCCTAGCACGATATCTGTGTCCTTGTGTTTGGATAATGTGGATTCATTAGTCTAAATAGTACTGAGCGCTAGAGGCAATAAAAATAATGTTTACACGGGGAATCTCACAAAACAAAAATATCCAGGACACATTTCATCCCAAAATCAATGGAAAAAGTGTTGGGGGTTTCTTTTTTGTGGGGAATTATTTATAATAATTATTTTATATTTAATTAGAATCTTAATACTAAAAGGCTTTAATAATGTAACACTTTTTAAAATATTAATGAGCATAAAGGTAGTACAATAAATACCACCATGATATACTGTATATATGGTAATACTTTATTTTAGGGTTCAGTTATTAACTATTGCTTATTATCATTCACATTACTAGGATATTGGCTTTATTAGTACTTATAAAGCACATATTAATGCCTTATTCTTCATGATAATATTCTACATCCCTTAATCCTACCCAATACCAAAACTGAAATGCTACAAAAACTACCTTACCAACTATTAATAAGCAATAAATTAGGATTTTATTGAGGTTAAAGTCGTAGTTAATAGTGAATGTGTTCCCCATACTATAGTGTTACCGTATATATACACACTTTTTAAATACCCAATTTTATATAAATATATATATATATATATATACATATAAAACAAAATTATATATATATATATATATATATATATATATATATATATATATATATATATAAAAAATTGAGTATTTAAAAGTGTATAATATATATATATATATATATATATATATATATATATATATATATATATATATATATATATATATATATATATATATATATATATATATATATATATATATATATATATATATATATATATATATATATATATATATACTCTCTTACATATAAAACAAAATGATCACATATTTTTCTCACATTAGACATGATGTTCAATGTGTTTTCTTTTGATTTGGGAGTTCTTGCGGTTTGTAGAGACTCACACTGTCTACTGTACCTGACCTGAGTACTCTCTGTTTCTCTCTCAGCGAGTAATAGGGAAATTGAACTGCGAGACTATCAGATGGAGGTGGCGAGACCAGCTCTGGAGGAAAAGAACATCATCATCTGCCTCCCGACAGGAAGTGGCAAAACCAGGGTTGCTGTGTATATCACTAAGGAACATTTGGAGAGGAAGAAGCAGATGGGAGAACCGGGGAAAGTTGTCGTTCTGGTCAACAAGGTGCCTCAACTACGAATATGACAAATCCAGCTGTAACAGATAGTAGAGTCAATGTTATAAATAGCAAAACATCATTAGGTGTAATAATTAAAACAATTATATAATACAATACTATTTATGATTCATTCTGCTGCTATTAAAACAGATTTAAACTAATGAGATATCTCAAACACAGTTCAGATTTGCCAATATTTATTTATCTTGTTTTTATTAAAAATCAAACCTCTCATCAAATTATTCCAAGGCCAAATGATTTGGTAGCAATACTAATTTCACAGCCCTAAATTGCCAACAATTGTCTCATTTGAGGCTCTTCTTAGAATTTTAAGAGGGACATCTGAGACAATGCTGATACTTTCTGAGCTATGAGAGCCACTTTTGAGCAATAACACTGTCTTCCGCCCTATTGTATGATCGATTAGTTCAACAGGCACTGAATGGGATTCTTTTTCAAGTCTCTGCAAAAGAAAAACAGAAATGAGATGATGTTAGTGTGTGCTGAGAGCAGAGGGACTTTTTGTCTTGCTGAACCATAAAACTTCCTCAGCAGAAGTGTGGTGCAAACCTACAACTCAGCAACTTGGTTGGTCCAAACTTAGAAATAACCATTTAAAGTGAAATCACAAAATATGCCATGCAATGCCCTTGTGACCACCAAGAAAACCTTAGCTGCCACTTAATAAGCGGGATAATATACACTATATTGCCAAAAGTATTGGGACACCCCTCCAAATCATTGAATTCAGGTGTTCAAACACTTCCATGGCCACAGGTGTATAAATCAAGCACTAGGCATGCAGACGCTTCTACAAACATTTGTGAAAGAATGGGTCTCTCTCAGGAGCTCAGTGAACTCAAGCGTGGGACCGTGATAGGTTGCAACTTCTGCAAGTCCATTCGTGAAATTTCCTCACTACTAAATATTCCACGGTCAACTGTTAGTGGCATTATAACAAAGTGGAAGAAATTGGGAACAACAGCCACGTAAAATCACAGAGCGTGGTCAGCACATGCTGAGGGTCACAGTGTGAAGAAGTCACCAACTTTCTGCAGAGTCAATAGCTCCAGACCTCTAAACTTTGTGTGGCCTTCAGATTAGCTCAAGAACAGTGCATAGAGAGCTTCATGGAATGGGTTTCCATGGCCGAGCAGCTCATCCAAGCCTTACATCACCAAGTGCAATGCATCGGATGCAGTGGTGTAAAGCACCCAGCTACTGGACTCTAGAGCAGTGGAGACATGTTCTCTGGAGTGACCAATCATGCTTCTGGCAGTTGCCAGGGGAACGGTACTTGCCTGACTGCATTATGCCAAGTGTAAAGTTTGGTGGAGGGGGGATTATGGTGTGGGGTAGTTTTTCAGGGGTTGGGCTTGGCCCCTTAGTTCCAGTGAACTTTGGGGATGGCCCCTTCCTGTTCCAACATGACTGCACACCAGTGCACAAAGCGCTGGTCCATAAAGACATGGATGAGTGAGTTTGGTGTGAAGGAACTTGACTGGCCTACACAGAGTCCTGACCTCATCCTGATAGAACACCTTTGGGATGAATTAGAGCGGAGACTGCGAGCCAGGCCTTCTCGTCCAACATCAGTGCCTGACCTCACAAATGCGCTTCAAGAAGAATGGTCAAACATTCCCATAAACACACTCCTAAACCTTGTGGAAAGCCTTCCCAGAAGAGTTAAATCTGTTATAGCTGCAAAGGGCGGGCCAACTCCATATTAAACCCTACGGATTAAGAATGGGATGTCATTAAAGATCATGTGCATGTAAAGGCAGGTGTCCCAGAACTTTTGGTAATATAAACATCCTACCACTTTTTTTGTGATAACCGGCTGGATGTACCATTTCAGTGTACAAAATTATTCTAGCTTCAAGGAAAACACTTGAACAATATTACCATAGGCCTGTTAATACAGAAATCCTTCATTTTACAATAAATACGTTCAATAACTGAGAGAGTGCGTTCATAATGTGATACAAAAGATACGAGAGGTCATTACTGGGAAAAAACGGACCTTGGAATGTCATGACTGACCAATCAGAATCCAGAATTTCATTGAGTGCAACAGTCAGGTTCCGGAAGTAAAAATCAATGGCATTTGATTCTGCTGAAGTTGTCAGCCTGCATTATTTCAACTTTTTTTTTTATATATAATCATGTTTAATTGTGTAATTCCTGGTGAAAAACGACATTACCCCAGTCTGAGTTGAAAAAAGCAACACGCTCCAAAAGATCTCATTAACCCAGCCCACTTCCATGAAACACTGTGAATGAAGTAATCGAGACGATCTCTCTAGCTCTCAAAATACTGAAATGTTTGTATATATGCATATCTTGCAATAAACAAAATAGATTGTTTTTACATATATGATCAACATTTGTAAATGAGTAGTCCGATTACTTTTTGTCCGGTTTTCAAAAACTTGTTTTGCTTCAAATCTAAGTTTGTAGTGTTGTGATTCACCTCGTAGCTGATTGGTTCATGGCTTATAACTCTTTAACCAAGACTATTTTTAAAAATCCCTATGAGAAAACATTTATGAAAAATATACTTCCGGAACCAGCGCTGCTGAAAAAGGGGGCGGGCACTTTTGCACTCTGTTGGGGAACAACTGACCTCGAAATGTCGCGACTGACCAATCAGAATCCATCATTTCAGAGAGTCGTGTACTAATGTGAAATCTTTTCTTCTCAGGTACCCCTGGTGGAACAGCACTACAAGGCCGAGTTCGGGCGGTTTCTGAAGCACAAATACTCAGTCGAGAGGGTCAGCGGAGCCTCGCAGCTCAAAATCACCTTCCCACAAATCATAGAGCAAAATGACATCATCATCTGCACGGCACAGATTCTGGAAAACTCTTTAGCCAAAGCCAAGAATGGCGACGAGGACGGAATCAAATTATCACGTAGGTCACATTTCCCTTCACTCCCATGGATTAAACAAAATTATTTCAACACTTTCAGAGAGTCAGAGTCCAGTCAAATGGGTTCACCTTCTGTTAGATGTTGAAAAGAGACCAAAGCTCCTCCTCTGAGGTTTCATGTGACAGTGTTTTTCCCAATCAGTCTTTTCTGGCAGATTTAGCTCTCCTGTGAGTCTCTCTGGCAGCGTCCGCCGCAAGGTGGGATTCCTCCTCTGTGGCATATGCTGTTTGTTGATTCCTCTCCCCCTCATTTTACTCTTAAACCCTTTATTTTTTTTATTTTTTGGTCCATGGGCCACACGTCTGGCTGATCAAATTCAGTGGAGATTTGCTGTCATTTCAGGGTTTCAGAGCCCATTCCAGCCCTTAGGGTCCAAACAGGCACCTTTAAAGTCTGATTTGTAAAACGTGGCCACATCACCCAGCGCCTCTGTCATTGTGTGAAATGCAGACTACCTTTTTTTCCCCTTCTCAGAGTCCCCTGGGAACGCCGGTAGGCGGCACGAAAACTGTAAACTTAGCCGGTGAGAATGGACTGGAGGTTTACAGCACTCGCCTTTGTTGATTAGAAACACATGCTAGGAAAAAAAGAGCCTTTGCTATTTGTATAAAAGGACTATGAACGATGTATTAATAACATGTGTTTCATATATTGTATATACAGTGCTGTCACGATCACAAATTCTGGCTGGCAATCAATTAAGGATAGTTCACCCAAAAAAGCACATTCTGAATCATGTGGTCCAAACCTGTGTGATGAATTTGATCTGAATTTTCATTTGTGGGTGTCACTTTAGGGCAAGACAGGTGTATATGTTAACTAATAGATATCACTATAATTTCCCCAGTTAAATAATCTCAGGACATTAAGACAACTGTTTTGTATTACAAGCTTTCTAAAATATTATATTTAAATATTTAAATGATGCATCATCTGGATAATTATATGCACTAATTTGCACCAGAACAGAAATCTTAACATTGGATAAAGCAGGTTTATAATAATGGTTTAATTCTGTTGACATATTAAAGGTAAAGGGATAGTTCGCCCAAAAATAAAAATTAGCATGATTTACTCACCCTCAAGCCATCCTAAGTGTATATGATAAAAAAGTTATTTATAAGTTATATTAAAAATGTCCTGGCTCTTCCAAGCTTTATATTGGGATGTAATGGGTGTTTCTGATTTGAAGGTCATAAAAGTGCATTTATCCATCATAAAAGTGTTCCACACACGGCTCCGGGGGTTAATAAAGGCCTTCTGAAGCGAAGCAATGCGTTTGTGTAAGAAAAATATCCATATTTAAAGGGGTGGTTGATTATGATTTCACTTTTTAAACTTTAGTAAGTGTGTAATGTTGCTGTTTGAGCTTAAACAACATCTGCAAAGTTATGACGCTCAAAGTTCAGAGCAAAGGGAGATCTTTTCTTTTTCAGAAATCATTTTTTAAGGTCTACAACAAACGGCTGGTAGGGACTACACAAAAATGTACATAAACTCCGCTCCCGGGAACACAACAAAGAGGGTGAGATTATCATGAAAGAATATGCTAATCAATCGTTAACTCATAAATTCATAAACTATCTATTCAGAAGCGTCCTGTCTCATTCTAAATGTCGTCTCTTCTTCTGGAGTCTCTCCATCATTGTCCGACTCCGGTTTGATCATACGGAACAGTTTCATTGCGTGTCTGCATGAGGTAATCAGAGCTGCTAACTAGTGTTCTTGAAGCTCCGCCCCGTGAGCAGCAGCTCATTTGCATTTAAAGGGACACACACAAAAACGGTGTTTTTGCTCACCCTCAAAAAGTGACAATTTTCACATGCTATAACAAATTATCTGAGGGGTATTTTGAGCTAAAACTTCACATACACACCAGAGACTTATTTTACATCTTGTATAAAACTTTACAAACTGTAATCCGCTTCCGCTAACTGTCGTACGCACGTCCACAAGAGACTGCCGTTCCAGTGTATGATGTAAGACGCTCCGGTGAGAATATCAACCAATTCCTTGTTATAACTTTCTTACTTGTAATCAGCATCACTTTGAATAGGAAAATGTCTTCCCCTCTAATAACATCTTTAGTTAACAGGCCTAAATACTGTCTTTACTGAGTCTGTGGATCATTTGCTATTTTATAACCCAAAATTTTCTCCATTTCTGTTACAATAGATTCTCAGTAGGGCCGAATTTTTCTACATGTCCAAAATACATGGGAATGATTAACATTGACATCCCGCAGAGTCTCCAACACTGCTGTTTTTTTTTTTTTTACCGTTTTGTAAGCATTTATACAGCCTGGATACAATTTTCGAAGGTAACTGTCTGTATGCCCCTGCGATCATATCTATTAATTCACTGCCCTCTTGAGAAAGGTGATTTTCAATGTCTGTATTATAAAAATGTCTTAGTTGAAAATACCTAAATAAATCAGAGTTTTCCAGGTCAAATTCCCTTTTCAAGTTTTCAAAAGATTTAAACTTTTTTCTATCTGTTAATGTACACACGGCAGTGATTCCCTTGTCAGTCCATCTTGTAAATGTGCTATCCATCTGACCACTTCTGAATTTTGGACAGTGCAATGGCCAGATCAACAATTTACATTCCCCCTCCATTTTGAATTTATTCAGTAAATCCCACCAGATCTTAATTGTTGTATCTACTATAGGGTTTGTTTCCATCAGTTGGGAGCCATATATAACTCTGATTGTATTCTGAAAGAATAATGTCATACACACCATGGATGACTTGAGGGTGAGTAGATCATGGGCTAATTTTCATTTTTGGGTGAACTATTCCTTTAAAAGTTTTTTTGAAATCTCTTTGTATCACTCCAGAAATCAGAAAAAAAAAACAGGCAGAAAAAAAAAGTGTCACCATATTTTTACAATGTTTCATAAACCATGCAAAACATGTATGAACAATAAAAAAATGTAAAACATCCTTTAAATATATGCAACCTACAGACACGCAAATAGATAAAGTGCATTAAACTAAACGCTTAAATGTGTATTTTGGATGTTTTCTTTCCAATAGTATAAAATAAGTCATGGAAGACTGAAAAAGCAATGCTTTTGCCTATAGTGCCATAAGGAGTTACTGTAATAACTATAAATTATGCATAATTACATGCAACTAACCCTAAACCAAACCCCAATCCTAACCCTAAAGTAAGTATATGTAGTTAATTATTACACAGTACTTAAATGCATAGTTACATCACACGGACCCCTTAAAATAAAGAGTAACCAAATATTTAAATATAGTTTAAATCTAATATACATGGAGTGCAGAATTATTAGGCAAATGAGTATTTTGACCACATCATCCTCGTTATGCATGTTGTCTTACTCCAAGCTGTATAGGCTGGAAAGCCTACTACCAATTAAGCATATTAGGTGATGTGCATCTCTGTAATGAGAAGGGGTGTGGTCTAATGACATCAACACCCTATATCAGGTGTGCATAATTATTAGGCAACTTCCTTTCCTTTGGCAAAATGGGTCAAAAGAAGGACTTGACAGGCTCAGAAAAGTAAAAAATAGTGAGATATATTGCAGAGGGATGCAGCAGTCTTAAAATAGCCAAGCTTCTGAAGCGTGATCATCGAACAATCAAGCGTTTCATTCAAAATAGTCAACAGGGTCGCAAGAAGCATTTTGGAAAAACCAAGGTGCAAAATAACTGCCCGTGAACTGAGAAAAGTCAAGCGTGCAGCTGCCAAGATGCCACTTGCCACCAGTTTGGCCATATTTCAGAGCTGCAACATCACTGGAGTGCCCAAAAGCACAAGGTGTGCAATACTCAGAGACATGGCCAAGGTAAGAAAGGCAGAAAGTCGACCACCACTGAACAAGACACACAAGCTGAAACGTCAAGACTGGGCCAAGAAATATCTCAAGACTGATTTTTCTAAGGTTTTATGGACTGATGAAATGAGAGTGAGTCTTGATGGGCCAGATGGATGGGCCCGTGGCTGGATTGGTAAAGGGCAGAGGTCCAGTCCAACTCAGGCGCCAGCAAGGTGGAGGTGGAGTACTGGTTTGGGCTGGTATCATCAAAGATGAGCTTGTGGGGCCTTTTCGGCTTGAGGATGGAGTCAAGCTCAACTCCCAGTCCTACTGCCAGTTTCTGGAAGACACCTTCTTCAAGCAGTGGTACAGGAAGAAGTCTGCATCCTTCAAGAAAAACATGATTTTACATGCAGGACAATGCTCCATCACACGTCCAAGTACTCCACAGCGTGGCTGGCAAGAAAGGGTATAAAAGAAGAAAATCTAATGATATGGCCTCCTTGTTCACCTGATCTGAACCCCATTGAGAACCTGTGGTCCATCATCAAATGTGCGATTTACAAGGAGGGAAAACAGTACACCTCTCTGAACAGTGTCTGGGAGGCTGTGGTTGCTGCTGCACAATGTTGATGGTGAACAGATCAAAACACTGACAGAATCCATGGATGGCAGGCTTTTGAGTGTCCTTGCAAAGAAAGGTGGCTATATTGGTCACTGATTTGTTTTTGAATGTCAGAAATGTATATTTGTGAATGTTGAGATGTTATATTGGTTTCACTGGTAAAAATAAATAATTGAAATGGGTATAAATTTGTTTTTTGTTAAGTTGCCTAATAATTATGCACAGTAATAGTCACCTGCACACACATATATCCCCCTAAAATAGCTAAAACTAAAAACAACTTCCTAATAAACTACAAAAATATTCAGCTTTGATATTAATGAGTTTTTTGTGTTCATTGAGAACATGGTTGTTGTTCAATAATAAAATTAATCCTCAAAAATACAACTTGCCTAATAATTCTGCACTCCCTGTATCTATTGGTAAATATGAACTGAATAAATTAAGATTTTTAATACTTATTCAATTCCTACACTTGTAGAGTTCACCCTGATGGTTATTGACGAATGCCACCACACGAAGAAGGGGAATGCGTATAACCACATCATGATTCGCTACCTGAAGCAAAAACACAAGAACCAGCTACTGAAGAAGCAGGACAAGCGTCCAGTTGCGATCCCTCAGATTCTGGGTCTGACGGCCTCACCTGGTGTGGGAGGAGCGATGAGCCAGCAGATGGCAGAGCAACACATTCTCCAGGTAAATGACCATCTGTAATCTACAGTGACCAAGCAGCGGAAAACAATGAGTTAGTTGAGTTGTGATATTGCGGTTTGAAATGTAAGCGATGAAAGAGAATGACTAGGTGCCATGAAAAAAGAAAAAAACAATAGACAGGAAACATCTTTTCATTGCATAATATACATCATGACCCATGCATTTTGAAATACACTACCGGTCAGAAGTTTGGAAACATTAATGTTTCTTAATGTTTTTGAAAGAAGAATCTTAATCTCACCAAGGCTGCATTAATTTGATCAAAACTACAGTAAAAAAGCAATATTGTGAAATATTATTACAATTTAAAATAAATAGTTTCTGATATAGCATATTTTAAAATGTAATGTATTCCTGTGATCAAAGCAGAATTGTGTCACATGATCCTTCACAAATTATTCTATAATCATTTCTTATTACTATCAATGCTTTTTTGTTTTGTTTTTTTTTATATATCATGATACACCACCAAAAGTTTGGGGTAGAATTGATTAAAAAAAAAATGGGGGAAAAAATAAGAAATTAATACTTTTATTTAGAAAAGGCACATTAAATTTATAAAAACCGTAAAAGACATTTATGAAATTAATAAATTTTCTAATAAAAAATAAATGCTGTTCATTTGAACTTTCTATTCAAAGAATCATGAAAAAAAACATTAATAATAATAATAAGAAATGTTTCTTTAGCACCAAATCGGCATATTAGAATGCTTTATGTTCACCTTTATGTATATTTCTAATCAATTTGTAAAGAAATTAACACTTTTATTCAGCAATGATGCATTCAATTAGTCAAAAATGACAGTAAAAACATTGATAATGTTACAAAAGATTTCTACTTCAAATATGAACAAACTGTTTTCAACATTGATAATAATCAGAAATGTTTCTTGAGCATCCAATCCTCATATGAGAAGGATCATGTGACACTGAAGACTGGAGAAATGATGATAAATTCAGCTTTGATCACAGGAATAAATTACATTTACAACATATTCACATAGTAAACAGTTATTTTAAATTGTAATATTTCACAATATTACTGTTTTTACTGTATTTTTTATGAAAACCTTACCGACTCCAAACATTTGAAACATAGTATAGTTCCTAAAAGTTCTAAAAGAGGCTTTAATGGAATTGTTAAAGAACTGTGATCATTGAGTGAGAGCTTTTCTGTCAGGACCACTATCGTCAAAGATGATTAATTGATTATTAGCATATAGTTTGGATTGGCGGTATGGTTCTGTTCTGGGAAAGAACTCCCTGCACATCCATGCAGCCTAGCATGGAAAAGAGCCGGGAGAGCAGCAATAACCACCCTTAGGGTAAAAGAACAGAATCAGCTTAATGTATTGCAGATATCATTAATGTGATATTTAACATACAAAATTATTTAGGAATTGAGTCTGATTCAAGGGGAATTAGAATACCAAATCCTGACTGACGAGAGGAGGAGCTGGGGATGGAGGAGGGTAAATGAGCTCCGGAGAGCGCAACAGCTGCTGATAGTACTGAAGGAGCTTAAATATGTATGTGGTGATAGACGTTGTAGGTAGAGGTGATCAGCTGACAGACAGCTGAAGCGAGTTTGACTAAAGTGACCTGCCAGAACTTGAATTTGTTACATTTGTAAAAATTCCCATGCCTACAGCAATTTGGATGTTTTGAGAGCAAGAGCGCACAAATCCTGGTGTTAGCGTTTGCACACCCATGCCTTTCTTCTCCAAAAAGAGAAAAATAATTTCCTTCCTTTCTCAAATCGAATCTTCCCCCAACTGTTTTTCTCTAATCTGACTTTTCCACACACACACCCTCCACATCTCTTACTGTTTCTCCACCGCAAAGCTGTTTCCAATGTTCCGCGCGGCCCCTGTGCTGGAGGCAGCCATAAACCTCCCCATGCATTTCATGCCTCTCCAGCCAGGAGAGAGAATCGGCCTGAACCCTGCATTACATTATTACCCTGCTGGTCTGCTTCACCACAAATCTTTATGACAACACCACCAAAGCGCCAAGAGAAACTCTTTTGCGTTTGTTTCTCAGTGCTAGAAAACAGGGTTAAGAATCGGGAATGATTTTCATGACTTTAACAGTTACGAATCATCTGCATTTGTCCACCAAATGACAAAAAAATTACATATTTGATCACCCGATTCACAGTTAAATGATTTATATGAGCTGGATATTTCAAATCAGCTGATTCTAACAGATATTCGAGAATCAATATATAGTCAAAACAAATGCAAAAGTGAGTTTTGCTGTTTGTAATTGGCACCAAATCAGTCGAGGTCAGTTTGAGTCCCTTGGTGTGAGATGTAATTGATAATTTCACAGCTCATCTGTTAGTCATCTACAATCTGGAACTGCAAGTTCATCGTTATTTTGATGAATTTCAGATCTGCGCAAACTTGGACGCCTTCACAATAAAAACAAAGACTTTCACAGAAGAAGAGGCCAAAACGCCGTACAAAAGGATTGCAAGAGCAGAAGAGCGGAAGGAGGTAATTCCACCAAGAATATTTTGTATTCCAAAGATACTTTTTAAGAATATTCCTATCTTTTTTTCCAACTTGTTTAAAATACTCAAAATTAAGATATTTATTGTGCTATTTAAAGGAACACTCCACCATTTTTAGAAATAGGGCTTATTCAACTTCTTTCCTACATTTAGATGTGTGGGCAAATGCATTTTTGTCTCAGTGCATGCATTGTTTTAGTTTGGCAGGGTCACCGCTAGCTTAGCTTAGCATAATGAAGCCAGCTAACATGTCCTGAGTAAAAGTGATCAAAAAAAAACAAACACCTAATTACTTCTTGTGGCCTTGTGGCGTATTCACAACGAATACAAATAGCGATGCAGATTAAGACTCAGGGCATGCTAGCTGGCAACATAGGATTCCATTCATTATGCTAAGCTAAGCTAGCGGCGACCCTGCCAAACTAAAACAATGCATGCACTGAGACAAAAATGCATTTGCCCACATATCTAAATGTAGGAAAGAAGTTGAATAAGCCCTATTTATAAAACCGGTTGAGTGTAATTAGACATTACAAGATAACACTAGCTACATATAGCTAATACATATGTAGAACAGACCTCTTTCCCTGCCTGTAGCTTTCTAGTAACCCTTCAGACCTTGATTAGCTTGTTCAGGTGTGTTTGATAAGGGTTGAAGCAAAACAATGCAGGAGTTGGTTAGCCAGTGCTGATCTTTGCCTAAAAAGGCAATATATGATTTAAAATATTTGGGCCACATTTGCCTGGGCCATAAGAAGGCCTGCAGTACCGCATCATTGCCTGAAGTGGCCCAAATCCGTTTGCTATCTGGGCAAATTCATTCACTATTCCCTAAATTACTTTTCTAATATGGTCCACTTGTTTGAAAACGAGTGTGTGAATTCGGACACTGAGTGCGCCAGAAGGGCTGCCGCTTTGATAACCATTTGAAACTTAGCAAAATGGGAAACTCCTACAAATGCATATGCAATAATAAATGTTAAGATATTTCTAGAAAAATCAACGATAACAATACAAAGACTTCTTGCCTGTCACCAATCTGTACTATTTTGATGTCAGCATTCAGTTCAGAGGTTTATTATTTCAAAATATCTGTGTCTACTGCATGTTACAGGACCCGTTTGGAGACGTGATCAAGAAGATAATGGATGAAATCCACACACATGCTGATCTTGTGCCCATCTGTGAGCCCGGCACACAGAACTACGAGCAGTGGGTGGTACAGAGAGAGCAGAACGGTGAGAAAACTCATTTTAGAAAGACCCTCTCAAACATATAGTCATTCAAAACCTGGAAAGGTGTAAGGTGTCATATACATTTCAATGTATGAAATCTGCCGTCTTTGCTTATGACGATGCAGGTGTAGGTTGTTTTGAGCCAATCGCCTAATGTGTAAATATCATGTGATTACGGCTGATGCAACCCGATCTCACAGCAATTCATACTAATTTGTACAAACTCGTACGATTTTTTAAATGTAGGAATTTGAGAATTTGTATGATTTTGTATTAACGACCTACCCCTAAAACCAACCTATCACTGCAGTATAGACAAATCGTACAAATTCATACAAATTGGTTGTGAGATAGCATCGGCTGATGACACTACAAAAACATCTGCTAATATAAAGACATATTTGCAAAACACTGAATATGTTGCTTGGAGAAGAATCCGTCAGAATACAAAGATCCTTTAAAAAGGCTGTAAAAAGAGAAAAAGAGTCTTTTTTGACCAGGTGTATTTACGATATTTGTCATCTAATGGGGTGATAACCAGCCAAACCACTT
The DNA here is from genome assembly GCA_023029165.1 of Gobiocypris rarus. Lineage (NCBI taxonomy): Eukaryota > Metazoa > Chordata > Actinopteri > Cypriniformes > Gobionidae > Gobiocypris > Gobiocypris rarus. Next base: position 45,777,395 of record CM040910.1, read on the forward strand.
CAAACGTTTCGCTTTTCTGTAAAGTATTTAAATGACTATATAATGCTCTTTGCAAGTATTTATGTTGTGCAAGAGATTGAAATACAAATGGAAATACGGCCTTTGCAATCTTCTAGAGTTTCTGGTAAAAATCCAGTAACTACGAACAACATGCTTCTTTTAAAGCAGCGCTGCCTGGTTGGGTGAGGATATTTGCAAAGCTCTCGCTAAGATGCGGTTTCTCTGTATGTGTGTCCTCTGCTTCAGGCAGAAACCATGATTTAACCACCATATTGTTGAAGTCATGATAAGAATTTCATATACAGTCATGCACTCATGCAAAATGTGTTTCAATAAGCCGCAGTAATAACAGGGTCTCTTTCCTGTTTTCAAAGGAAGCCACTGTTATTTTACTGTGAATTCCAAAGTTTCTGAACTGTGTTCAGACATTCAGCATAACTGAACAGATTCAGTAGTCATATATAATAATCAGCGTCCGCAAAGGCTAGTTATGACTAACTAGTATACAGCTTAAAGGCACGTTCACACCAAGAACGATAACTATAACGCTAACTATATCAGCGTCCACACCAACGGACGATATCGTTCTGTTTATTCTAAGCACGTGTTTGTCTGTCGCTCTACTCTATTCAAGCTCAAAGTCTACCTTTTCATTCTATTTTAGTAATATTAAAATACTGTTATACTGTTATTATAGTTTTTGTAATAATTTGGAATTAGATTTTATTTGTACATATTCTGTTAACATTTGAATTTTATATAATGAAATAGTTATAATTGTATTACAATTATAATTTCTATGTATGTATGTATGTATGTATGTATGGATGGATGTATGGATGTATGGATGTATGTATGGATGGATGGATGGATGGATGGATGGATGGGGCCAAAGTGATGTCCGGTGGGGTTTATTTGTTTTTCGATGACCCAACTAGTTTGATTAAACCAATGAAAATAGTTGTAATAAACAAATATTTTAAATATGAGGGAAGAACAAAACACTAAACTCAACCCTCTGGTGGTCTTCATGTGGCGGTTTTATTTCAATGACATGAATATACTATACTTTGGTTTGATAAAGTTTTTATTTCATAAAATTAGTATTTTTAGGTTATTTTATGGTACTAAATTATATTTACATTATATTTACGCTGTAGTTATAATCCATTTATTCACTTTTTAAGCATAGACCTGAGAATTAAATTTCCGTCGTTAATCTTGAATGCTTTAGAGCACCGGCTGAAATTTTTAAAATCTTGAGAAAATCAATGCCATAAATCTAAACAAGTTGTTTTCCAAATTTGAGGTTGATGTCTCAAAAAATGAGCTTTCAGTAAAGCTTTTCAGCTTTCAGGGCGCAGTACCAAAAGCTTCCACTCAGGACTGTGACCTTTTTGAATTATATCAATGACTGTGTTCACACAGCAAGTGCCAAAACCTTTACCAAGTTTTGCACCGTTCCGATGAAACTAAAAAATTAAAAATTGTTAATAACAGTGTTAAAGGTTAAGGTATTTATCTGACAAAATTATTTGGCAAATTACAGCTACAGGTTTTATTTTACTATGCAAGGAAAAAAAGTGCATAGATAAACAAAATTCTCAGGTGGAAAAGGCATATACTGACTACAACATAGTCAATTATTAATATTCCATTGGTTCTTTCTTGTTTTTGCATGTGTTCATAATTTCTTTGCATAAGCGCCTGGCAAAAAATGATGCCCTCACAATTTGGTTTCATTGTGTTATCACAAATAATAAAGGGTCAATAAATAACTGAATAAAGGCCAAACATCACTTTTAGTCACTACTTTGTTTTTGTTTAAATTTGTTAGTTATTTTAGTAATTCAATTTAAACAACAATGAGAAATTAAATACATGCTTCATGTATTATATATTTCGAGTAATGCCATTTATTTTATTTCTTTCAAATAATGAAAAATGTTTTTTAGTTAATATTACCTAGCTACTTTTTTTCCCCACATTAGTTTTCACCATAGATATTTTTAAGTGTACAAGAAAAGTGTACTTAAATGATTTAATGTGGAAATTAACTACTCATCCCCTCTCCCCTAAGTTAATTAAAAAAATATATATATATTTTTTTTAATGATCTAGAATTGCATTACTACCTCCATGATGACAGCAGTTATATTGCTGAACTCTTTTATAAATATTGATGTGTGTGTTGTTCACCAGCTGCTAAGGAAGAGAATCAGAAGGTGCGTGTGTGTGCCGAACACCTCCGCCATTACAACGAGGCCCTTCATCAGAGCAACACCATACGAATGTCTGACGCCTTCCGCTTCCTCGACAAATACCACAACGAAGAGCTAAAGACCAAATCCAGCCCCGATGAGGATGGTGCCGTTACAATCACAGACACAGAACGATTCCTCTTCACCTTGTTCAAAGGTATCATAAAAATTGACTTCCCCCAAAAAGAGTGTTATCTAGTCTTTAATGCTAGCAATGACAAAAGCTGTTAATAAAACAAAACAATGCATGGAGCCAAGCATACTATATAGATCAAGAATAGATCAACCAGATTTTATCATCATTTACCCACTGGTATATATATACAGTCCCTGACAAAAGTTGTGTCGCTAATCTATTTTGTAGAAACACCTGCTATTAACCTGATTTTTAATTAATCAATTGGTGTTAGAAATAGCTCATATGAAAAGCTAAAACCCTCCCAAATGATGCTTAATGCACTGAAATAAATTAGTTTCACTGAAAAAGGATTTATCATTTAATCAAGACAGAAAGGTCAAATTTTGGCAAGACAAAAGTTTTGTCGCCTATACAGAAATTGAACAAATTTACTGCAAATACAAAAATATGTCAGCAAATTAAGTAGTGGTGCTGTGAGATCCAAATGTAATATCTTGTATGACTTCCATGAGCTTGAAGGACTGCATCCATGCGGTTTGGCAAGGACTCATACAATTTATTGATGATTCAAGATTCAAGAGTTTTATTTGTCACATACACAATTATATACAGAATATATAACTGGCAGTGAAATGTAAACAGGTCCGCTCCATAGACAGTGCAAATAACAGTTATAAGAAACACAAGGAGGAAATTAAAAATAGAAATAGAATAAAAAGTACTCAACATAGAATTATAAGTAATCAAGTAAAAGATAAAATAAATAACTAACTGGTTAACATAAAATATATATATATATAAGTAAAATGTGCAAACAATGGGTATAATGTAATGTGCAAACAGAAGTATAATGTGCAAACAGGTTTAATTACTGGTTGTTACACAGTAACAATAAGAACAAAGTGCAGTGCAATGACACTATGTGGATGTAATGTTAAAACCGGATGTTTTATGTGTGTGCGGGGTGAAGTGCAGTCACGTGACTGAGTTCAGGAGTCTGATGGCCTGGGGAAAGAAACTCCTCCTGAGTCTTTCAGTTTTTGCCATCAGGCTTCGGAAGCGCTTACCAGATGGCAGCAGGGTGAAATGAGAGTTCGCAGGGTGGGTAATGTCTTTGATGATTTTGGTAGCTCTACCTCTGCAGCGTTTGGTGTAAATGTCCTGCAGAGACGGGAGAGCTGACCCTGAGATGCGCCTGGATAAGCGCACCACTCTTTGCAGGGCTATGCAGTCATGACTGGTGCTGTTCCCGTACCACGCTGTGATGCACTGAGTCAGGACACTTTCTATCGCCCCTCAGATTTTTCTAAGTTTTCAGGATAGCTGGTGAAACCCTGAATTTCCTCAGCTGGCGCAGGTGGTACAGTCTTTGCCTGGCTTTTTAACCTGTGTCTGGATATGTGCAGTCCAGGTCAGGTCCTCGGAGATGTTCACACCCAGGTATTTGAAGCTGTTCACTCTCTCTACCGGTGTCCCGCTGATCATGAGAGGGGAGTATGACCGTTGCTGTCTCTTCCTGAAGTCCACAATCAGTTCTTTGGTCTTGCTAACATTCAGAGAGAGACAGTTGTCCTGGCACCATGATGTCAGTTGCTCCACCTCGTCCAAGTATGCCGTCTCATTGTTGTTGGAAATGAGACCCAGGACAACAGTATCATCAGCAAACTTGATGATAGAGGTGGAGCTGTGTGTGGACAAACAGTCATGGGTGTAGAGAGAGTAGAGCAGGGGACTCAGCACACAGCCCTGTGGAGCTCCCACACTCAGGGTGATGGAGGTGGAGGTGAACTGATGAAGTCATCAGGAATAGCAAAGAAAGCAGTCTTGCATGCCTCCCAGAGTTCATCGATATTCTTTGGTTTCGTCTTCCATGCTTCCTCTTTCATCCTACCCCACATATGCTCAATGATGTTCATGTCTGGTGACTGGGCTGGCCAATCCTGGAGCATCTTGATCTTCTTCGCCTTGAGGAACTTTGATGTGGAGATGGAAGAATGCGATGGAGCACCATCCTGCTGCAGGATTTGGCCTCTTTTATGGTTGGGAATATAAGCAGTATAAGATTTCTTGGTATTTTAGACTATTGAAGTTGCCTTCCACCCTGCAGATCTCTCGCACACCCCCATACTGCATGTAACCCAAGACCATGATTTTTCCGCCACCAAATTTCACTGTTTTCTGGGTGAATCTCGGATCCATGCGGGCTCCAGCAGGCCTCCTGCAATATTTGCGGCAACTGTGGTGTAATTCAACAGAAGATTCATCTGAAAAATCCTTCTGCCACTTTTCCATTTCGAGACAGAATCCGACAAACTGTTCAGGTTGACACAGGGACTTCAGGTGATCAGGTCTCGTGGAGCTCTGCTGCAATGGAAAATGGGCTGGCCTTGGATTTTCGAGCCAACAAACGGTCCTCTCGAGCAGTTGTCTTTCAGGGTCTGCCTGACCTGGGTTTGTCATAAACGTCTCCAGTCTCTTCAAATCTTTTTTTTATCCTCTGTACTTGACGCTGAGACACTTTGAAGGTGTCTGCCACATCAGCAGTGGATCTGGTCTTCAGCCTCTTGATAATCAAAACTTTAGTCTCAGGGTGAATCTTAGGCATGTTTGCAGAGGTCTAGTTGCAGTTGATGTGAAGGTCTAATGTACTGGGGTTCTTTTTATACACACCTGAGACCTAATTGATCATTTATTAGTCACAGGTGAAGCTCATATGACAAGGCGACAACACTTATGTCTTTGCAAAAATTGACTCAATGGGCTTTACCAAGCTGTGAATATTACAATATTTTTTGAAAGTTTCATTTTGCACTGAAACAGTATTACAAAAGCTGTTGGGATTAAAATGAGCCATTTCTTGTAAAAAAAAATCTTGATAAGAAATATATTTCAGCGGCACTTCAGTTCAATTTGTACACAAGCGACAAGACTTTTGTCAGGGACTGTATATATACAAAAAAAGTATTCACAGCACTTCACTTTTTCCACATTTTGTGATGTTTTTAATTTATTAAATTCATTATTTTCCTCAAAATTCTACAAACAATACTCCATAATGACAACCTGAAATAAGTTTGTTTGAAATCTTTGCAATTTTTTTTTTTTTTTTTTAAACAGTATTCACAGCCTTTGCTCAATAATTTGTTGAAGTACCTTTGGCACCAATAACAGCCTCAAGTTTTTTTTTTTTTGAGTATGATACTATAAGCTTGGCACACATATTTTTAGGTTTCTCCTATTGTTCTTTGCAGGACCTCTCAAGCTCCATCAGGTTAGATGGTGAGCATCGGTGCACAGCCATTTTCAGATGTTCAATCGGGTTCAAGTCTGGGCCACCAGGACATTCACAGAGTTGTCCCATAGCCACTCCTGTTATGTTGGCTGTGCTTAGTGTCGTGGTCCAGAGCGCTCTGGAGCAGGTTTTCATCAAGGATGTCTCTGTACATTTCTGCATTCACCTTTCCCTCGATCCTGACTAGTCTCCCATTTCCTGCGGCTGAAAAACATCCCCACAGCATGATGCTGCCACCATCATGCTTCACTGTAGGGATGGTAATGGCCAGGTGATGAGTGGTGCTTGGTTTCCTCCAGACATGACGCTTGCCATTCAGGCCAAAGTGTTCAATCTTTGTTTCATCAGACCAGAGAATATTGTTTCTCATGGTCTGAGAGTCCTTCAGGTGCCTTTTGGCAAACTCCAGAAGGGCTTTCATGTGCCTTTTACTGGGGAGTTGCTTCCGTCTGGCCACTCTCCCATACAGACCTGATTGATGGAGTGCTGCAGATGGTTGTTCTTCTGGATCGTTGTCCTCTCTCCACAGAGAAACGCTGGAGCTCTGTCAGAGTGACCATTGGGTTCTTGGTCCTGACCAAGGCACTTCTCCTATGATTGCTCAGTTTGGCTGAGCGGACAGCTCTAGGAAGAGTCCTGGTGGTTCCAAACTTCTTCCATTTACAGATGATGGAGGCCACTGTGCCCATTGGAACCTTCAATGCTGTATAAATGTTTCTGTACCCTTCCCGAGATCTGTGCCTTGATACAATCCTGTCTCGGAGGTCTAAAGACAATTCCTTGGATTTCATGGCTTGGTTTGCGCTCCGACATGCACTGTTAACTGTGTGACCTTATATAGACAGGTGTGTGCCTTTCTAAATCGTGTCTAATCAACTGAATTTACCACAGGTGGATTCCAATCAAGTTGTAGAAACATCTCAAGGATGATCAGTGGAAACAGGAGCACCTGAGCTCATTTTTGAGAATACTTATGTACATGTGATTTGTTTGTTTTTTTCAAACAAACTTCTTTCACATTGTCATTATTGTTTGAGTATTGTTTGTAGAAGTTTGAGGAATTTTGAGAATAAGGCTGTAACATCATAAAATGTGGAAAAAGTGAAGCACTGTGAATACTTTCCGGATACACTGTATAATGTTTGTTGTGGTTTTAATTAACTATAAAAAACCCTGCTTAATCCACAACAGACAAAAAAGCAAAGCTGCAGGAGTTGATGGGAAAACCAGAGTATGAAAATAATAATCTGGCCCAGCTGAAAACCAACATCCTAAAGGAATTCAGCACCAGAGAGAAGGCGAGAGGCATCATATTCACCCGGACACGCCTCAGCGCCATCGCTCTCTGCCAGTGGATTCAAGAAAACCCCAAGTTTGCTGAAGTGGGAGTCAGTGCCAGCTATCTGATCGGTGGTGGAGATCAGAGCGTGGTGAAACCCATGACCTCTGTAAGTCACTGAGTAATGCATCTGTTTCTGCATTCTTTGAAATGAGTGCTCCGTGTTGATTTTAAGGCATAATATCTCAATAAAATAATATCTTGCTGTCTTCAGGCAGAGCAGAAGGATGTGTTACAAAGGTTTCGTAAAGGGGAGATCAATCTGCTAATAGCCACCACTGTGGCAGAAGAAGGCTTGGACATCGCCGAGTGTAATGTCGTCATACGCTATTGCCTTGTGACCAATGAGGTCGCCATGATTCAGGTATGATTTTAGATTATTACTAATTTCTAAAGATGCTTTTGAACAAAATTACATTAGGCTGAATTACCATTTCTCATATAAGGCTATTTTAAAATTGCCATATTTTGGAAGATTATGTCTGATTGTCTGATAGATTTCAGTCTAACACTACTTAAAATGACAAATGAAGTGATCAGAGACTTACAAATGCTGATTGCATTTTCATGCTGAAGTGTCTGTGATCAGCATTCTTCTAATGAAGATGTAAGAAGTGCCATTGTTGCTCTCCGCAGGCCCGTGGTCGAGGAAGAGCAGAGGACAGCAGTTACACGCTGGTGGCAGAGACGGGGTCTGGGGTGGCAGAGAGAGAGAGCGTTAACGAATACAGGGAGAAAATGATGAGCAAAGCCATCGCCAAAATCTGCAAGATGAATCGAGCTGATTACGAGAAGAAAGTGAGAATCTTCTTCAATGACCGTAGAAAAAATACACTCCAACATACCTCACAAAATAAACGTTATTTGGTTTTGTGTAGATCAGGGAGTTTCAGATCCAGGCCATAATGGAGGAGAAGGTCAAGATAAAGAAGAAACAGCAGAAGGGAATGATGAAGGAATCGCCATCTAAAATCAGCCTGAGCTGCAGGCAGTGCAGTGTGTTCGTGTGCTCTGGAGAACACATTGAGATCATCGAGAGGATGCACCATGTCAACGTCACCGAGCAGTTTAGGTACAACTCACAGTCTTGATTGTCACAAATACCTTTTTTTTGCATTCTCAGAAAACTCAGAAATATGAATACTGATGATGCAATGATGCAGTTTGCCCTGCATGATGAATAATATAGTAAAAAAAAATGTTGTTGACATTTGCAGAAAGTTGTTTACAGTCCGTGAGAATACGTCCTTACAGGAGCGACTCTTGGACTATGAGACCAACGGAGTCCTTGCATGCAAAAAATGCGGACAGGTGCGTGCTGACATCAGCTCTTCCATTTAAAGAAACGGTCTTTGCATTACTGCTGATCATAACAGTGCTTTGGACTCGCTCTTACGTCACAGAATCAAAACATTGTTATCTATAAAACCATTTACATAAAAATAAGAGCAATGTGCAAAAATATCTACATGAATATGATCAGATGTTTTCTGAACTGCTGTCAATTTTGCAGTGTTTATTCTGTTATTGAGAGGAAAGCACGCAGCTCATATTTACATGAATCTAAATGTTGCATGGACGGCGTCTGAATGTTCGTTAACAGTATATCACTGCAAACTTATTTCCAACTTCTTTTTACCACTAAATAAGCAAAGAATGAAAAAAAGAACTTCGCCGTGGGTACAGTAGTGCATTGAATCACGCTCAGTCTCTTGTGCGTCACGTGAGCACAAGCGATAAGTTACTGCTGCAGTTCTCTTAACTCATCTCCTTTAGTGTGCATTTGTGTTAAATCTTCTGTTTTGTCTCGTTCCTACGCAGCAATGGGGCTCGATGATGCTGTATAAAAGCATCGAGTGTCCCTGCCTCCATATCAAGAACTTCGTGGTGACGTACGGCTCTAAGAAGAAGACGTTCAGCAAATGGAGCGAGCTGCCCATAGGTTTCCCTGCATTCGACTACACCCAGCACGCCGATCTCTTTGTAGAGGACTCGGAGGAAGAAGACATGGATTCGACTGAAAATTAAAAGCTGAAGATGTCCTGAAGATGTCAAATGTCCTGACCTGTAAAACAATGCTTTGCCTACAAAGTCTGTTGTATTTGCGAGCACTGGCACTTCTCAACATGAAGTGCGTCAATGAAATCTGTAATTTCTAGAATTTATTCAATCTCACAAGGCACTTTTAAATTCTGGTTCTAATGTATCAGATTTCTTGTTTTATTTCTGTATAATTTCTTGTAACAAAGCCAAAAAGAAGGATTGCTTCAGCACCACTCAACAGCAAACAACATTCACTAAAACTGCACTGAATGAAGACATTGCGATTGATTCTTCAGTCTTGTAAATGTAATGCATGTGGAACAAGAGCAAACGCAGTCTGTCACAAGTACTGGTTTTGTCCCAAGTGTTTCCGTACAGATTTACTCTCGAGGATATCATGCAGTGTGCTATAAATACTGTGCATTAAAAGACCCTTAAGGTGTCTTCTGTTTTCTATGTCTCGCATGAACAGTCTTTGATTATGAATCATGCATTCATGGAGACAAAAAAAAAAAAAAAAAAAAAGAGATGGACCATCAGGAAGAGCGTGACACATACTCTCACACACCTGTTCAGGTGTACTCAGGAAGACACTGGCTCCCTTTGAGAAAACATCACCTGAGAAAACCTGTCAGGAAACTGCCTCTCATTATGCATGACAAGTCTTGAATGCTCAACAAGTTTTTCCGGAGTCAAAGTACTTCCTTACCTGACAAACGCTTTGATGCATTCTTCAAACACATACCACAGTAGCCACATATTTGGACACATGACACCTTTACCTTCCTTTTTGTTTGAACGGTTATTAAGTATAGGGTATTTAGACTTATCCTAGGGCAAGTCGGTGTAGATGTGTAAGATTATAGAATAATTATGCATGTTGTATATATATTTATTATACATGGAATAATTATTTATTATAGAATTATAATATTTATTTAATATAGAATTATTATGCATATTGTAAAACATCACATTGCATGTAATATTTATAATTTATTATAGAATTATACTTATTTAATTTAGAATTATGCATATTGTTAAACAACGCATTACATGTAATATTTATTTATTATATAATTATATTTAATATTATAGAATTATTATGCATGCCATATTGTAAAAAAACTTACATGTCATTTATTTATTATTAATATAGAATTATAATTATAATATTTATTTAATATTATAGAATTATTATGCATGTTGTAAAACATCACGTTACATGGAATATTTATTTATTATATAATTATAATATTTAATCAATGATATAGAATTATGCATATTGTAAAAAACTGTATATTACACAGAATACTTATTTATTATATTGAAATACATCAAGTGTGTGCAAACTTTTGACTAGTAACGTCCTCAATAAAAGCCAAATAAACATACAGTACCAGAAACTTTTATTATGCATGCTTTTTAGAAAATGTATGCAGTATTTCAGTACTTGCATGTACAAATCCAGTCACCAGAAACATGCATGCGCTAAACTGACCATGCACAGGACAGTCCAAAACTCTGACACCACATCGAAAGCTTGACAGGTTTTCTTCTCAATTATTATAAAAAAAAAGTATGTTATATATATATACAGTATGTATGTGTGTGTGTGTGTGTGTGTGTGTGTGTGTGTGTGTGTGTGGTGTGTGTGTGTATATGTATATGTATATATATATATATGTATATATATATATATATATATATATATATATATATATATATATATATATATATATATATATATATATATATATATATATATATATATATATATATTTTTTTTTTAAATGTATATATATATATATACATTTATACATTTAAAGGCAGCATCATGGCAGCATCATGCTGTGGGGATGTCTCTTTTGGACCCGACTGCATTTAATAAAACACTGTTTTTCATGGACTGTATTTCCCTAAAATGAAAGTAAGCCTGTGTCCCTCCAGGTCTCGTGCAGTCAGTGCTGAGCGGCTGTGCTGAAGTTGATAGAGTCTGTGCAGCTGTGCAGGAACACTAGAGGTTCACAGGCGCTCGCGGAGAGAAGCACGTCCTTAACGCACTCCGATGGAAAGTTGCGCGGAATGCTGATTCTGAGGAAGTTTCGCCACCGCTCCCTTACTCCAGACTCAATGATGCATCGGAGGAAGTACATTTTTAACCTGGAAAATTGTAATCGGACGGAATAGAGAAGCTGTCTGTCCAGCTCGCGCACTAACGCGGTTTAACGATCTGCTTCAGGACAGACTCACTCGGTGGATTCCTGGAGAGTGGATGCGCTTTTTAAAAGTTCCTGGGCAATTATGGTCAGTACTATTTGTTTTCCTCAGGATTGTGGTGTTACTTGTTGTTGTTTTTTAAGTTGGGTGTGTCAGTTTAAACGCAGCTTCTGTGATATCCTCCTGAGCAATCACTGTGTGCTTTTGAACAGAATGTGTTTATGTGAGCTGTTTTTCTCCTCACCTGCAGGGCTGCAATAAGGTGTGCGTGGCGCTGATCGGGGCGGTTGTCGTCATCACGCTCATCGTTATTCCCACGGCAATTTACGTCAACAGTGAGTGGAATCTTCATCATCATCATCATCATCATCATCATATTCTATTTGGAACAATCAACATCATTTAATCGCATGTATAGTGTGTCTATACCTCAAATGGGGAAGAGAGAGTGAACCATTTCTTCAACTTGGTGTTTTTGTAAGATTACAGTAATGCTAAATGACAAACGTTTGTTGTTAAGGTAATTTTATAAGACGCAATCTGTTAAGGTTTGTCTATCTCCTGCTTAATGTTTTTTGTTGTTGTTGTCTTCCATCAATGTCTTAATATTTTTTTGGAAACATTACTATTTGAATGTTTTTGAAAAAAAGTCTCTTCTGCTCATCAAGCCTACACTGAAGTCACATGATCCTTCAGAAATCATTCTAATATGATGATTTATTATCAATGTTGGAAACAGTTGTGCTGCGTAATATTTTTTTTATAATCTGATACTTTTTTCAGAATTCATTGATGAAAAAAAAAGTTAAAAAGCAGCATTTATTCAAAATATAATATCACCCTTTTTATCAATTTAACACATCCTTGCTTAATAAAAACATAAATTTCTTTCAAAAAACTTTTGAACAATAGTGTATATTGTTACAAAATATTTATATTTTAAATAAATGCTTTCTTTTTTATTCATCAAATGAATCCTGGAAAAAGTATCATAGGTTATAAAAAAATAATAATAATATTAACTGTTTCCAACATTGATGAATCATATTAGGATGATTTCTGAAGGATCATGTGACACTGAAGACATGCTGAAAATTCATAGGAAAAAAATTGCATTTTAATATATATTAAAATAGTAAAAATTTATTTTTAAATTATAATAGTGCTATTTCACAATATTACAGTTTTTCTGTATTTTTGATCATATAAATGCAGGCTTGATAAGCATAAGTCCTCTTTCAAAAACATTAAAAAGTCCAAACTCTCCAAACTCTATGGTTTCAATGAAAAGAAAAAAGCACTTTAGCGCCCCCATGTGAATACCAAAGAAATTGAGGGAATGTCATAACCTGAAATATATATATATTTTTATTAAGACTGAAACTCTTACTGTTTTCCTTCACTGTGTTCTCAGGAGATGATTCTGCATTAAAGAGAACTTATTCTTTTGCTGATTTTTACAATGATACCATCAGGTATAAAACATACAATCTCCGTTGGATATCAGGTACGACACCCGAGGCCGCTTCACATGCTCCCTGTTTTTTTTGTAATGACCTCTAAATCACCCTGACACACACACTCAGTGTCTCATTTTCCAACAGACAATGAATACCTCCACAAAACCAACGAAGGCCATATTTACTTGCACAATGCTGAAACGAAGGAAAGCTCAATGTACCTGAGCAACTCAACATTTGTAAGTTGCCTCATTTATTTATTTGATTGTTAGAATGACTCTTCAAAGTCGTCGTCCTTCATAAATTCTCATTAAAAAGCCTCTAATATTGTTTTATGTTGTAGAGCAATTCCAGCCACTGATTTCTTATGTTTAACTTAAATTGAACTCGTTTACTGTGATTTGATTTACAGGCTCAAGTGGATGCCACAGATTACATACTGTCAGCAGACAGAAAATATGTCATCTTTGAGAGCAATTACACAAAGGTAAACTGACTGCAATAAAAAAATAACCCATACATATTAACACTGTGCAGATTCTTGCTGGTGTCTCATGCTTGAAATGCTTCAACAGCAATGGCGACACTCCTTCACCGCCTCCTACCATATTTACAACATGGAGTCTCAGTGAGTAACGATTATTTGCTGCAGCTTTGTTACATTACTATAATATGGCTGTCAAAAATATGGACAATATATGGAAAACATCATAGTGATTGCTTGGGAAAGTCCTGAATATTTGAACAGCTTTTAACAGTATATTTCAAACTCACTCATCTTACTGAACATTTTAGTACACTAATAAGTATACCTGTTTAAATTACTTCCAACAACTGGTACTGTTATAATCACTTTCACGTGTCTTGTTTTCTGTTGGATTCAGGGAATTTTTCTCCAAGTTTCAGATTCCACCTGTTACACAGCTCATAGTTTTGGCACCAACAGGAAACAAACTGGTGAGTTACAAACAGTAACACGGACAAAAAAGAAACAGTCACCATCATCCAGTTATTATAACACATCCAGTTATTATAATACATAATATTATAATACTGGAAGGCTCTAATGTCCAAGAAGAACAAAAGTAAGCCTGGGTTTATCTGGGTTATTCACCATCAAAAATAAGCAGCTTTTCTAATACTTTCAAAATCAAATTGTAATTTTTTTTTTTTACTGTTTATTGTTAATTTTATTTCTTATGCATCTTTTATTATTTTGATTTTACAATATTTTTGATGTATAACACTACCATTAGTGCAAAACATTACCAATGTGTATCAAATGTGCTGTGTTAAAAAACTTGCCCTACCTTATAAGAGTCTTAAAGGGATAGTTCACGCAAACATTTAAATTCTCTCATCATTTACTCGCCCTCATGTGGTTCCAAACCCTTAGGACTTCTGTTCATCTTCGAAACACGAAGATCTTTTTGATGAAATCAGAGCTTTCTGTCCTTCCATTGACAGCTACGCAACTACCACTTTGAAGCTTCAAAAAGTTCATAAAGATATCGTAAAATGAATCTATATGAGCGGTTTAGTCCAAATATTCTGATCGCTTTATATGATGAACAGACAGAATTTAGGCTTTTATTCACATATATACATTGATCAGCAAACATAAACAGAAGCTTGACATGTGAGAACAAACCTCATTGGTTCTCGCTGAAGCTCAAACGTGCTGCGTCACACGAGAATGAACCTCATTGGTTCCTGCTGAAGCTCAAACGGTCTGCGTAACACGAGAATGAACCTCATTGGTTCTCACTGAAGCTCAAACTTGCTGCACGAGAATGAACCTCATTGGTTCTCACTGAAGCTCAAACGTAACACGAGAATGAACCTCATTGGTTCTCACTGAAGCTCAAACGTGATGCGTAACACGAATGAACCTCATTGGTTCTCCTGAAGCTCAAACGTGCTGCGTAACACAGAATGAACCTCATTGGTTCTCACTGAAGCTCAAACGTGATGCGTAACACGAGAATGAACCTCATTGGTTCTCACTGAAGCTCAAACTTGCTGCGTAACACGAGAATTAACCTCATTGGTTCTCACTGAAGCTCAAACTTGCTGCGTAACACGAGAATGAACCTCATTGGTTCTCACTGAAGCTCAAACGTGATGCGTAACAGAATGAACCTCATTGGTTCTCGCTGAAGCTCAAGTGCTGCGTAACACGAGAATGAACCTCATTGGTTCTCACTGAAGCTCAAACTTGCTGCGTAACACGAGAATGAACCTCATTGGTTCTCGCTGAAGCTCAAACGTGCTGCGTAACACGAGAATGAACCTCATTGGTTCTCACTGAAGCTCAAACGTGCTGCGTTACATGAGAATAAACCTCATTGGTTCTCACTGAAGCTCAAACGTGCTGCGTAACACGAGAATTAACCTCATTGGTTCTCACTGAAGCTCAAACTTGCTGCGTAACACGAGAATGAACCTCATTGGTTCCTGCTGAAGCTCAAACGTGATGCGTAACACGAGAACGCTCAAACGTGCTGCAATGATCCAACCAGTAGGCTATAGAGATTGCACGTATTTTGAATTAAATGTTTTATGTTGAGAATCAAAATATACTGGTTGAGCCTTATTGTTTTGATATTGTCAATGCTAATGACCATACATCATCCACAGGCTTACGTCTGGGATTATAATATTTACCTCAAAGCGAATGCCACTGCTGAGGCCGTACAAGTCACACAAAATGGAAAAGTCAATGAGATTCTCAATGGAGTTCCAGACTGGGCCTATGAAGGTAATCATCTAATGCACTCACACACAGACATCCTTATATATCTATGCATTCATTCTAACCCATCTGCATCTTTTCTTGCTCAATAGAGGAGGTTTTTGCCTCCAATGAAGCCATATGGTGGTCTCCGCAGGGGAAATACCTGGCTTATCTACAAATTAATGACACTGGAGTTCACACCATTGAATACTCATTGTATGGAAATGACCAGTACCCCACCACAGTGAATATCCCCTACCCAAAAGTAAATATCCAACGGTTTCATAGATTTTCACATTGTACTACCATGACAAGATTGTAATTATTTCATGACTTTTTGTATGAAATTGAAAACCACCAATAGTCATTTTTCTATTTTGCTTTATAAGTTACAGATGACTACAAATCTCCCAGTCATCATTTAGTGTAAGAACCGTTCGTTATTTGTATCAAAGTATCCTTACCATATAGATAAACTTTTAGAACATTTTAATTCAAAATCTATAGCCAGAAGAAGAAAAATACTGGGCATACAAAAATATTTTTTATGTCTCAATAAATCATTTTTTGCCAAAAATTAATTACAATTATTTTTTTCATGCAAAAAGGATTTTAAGGAAGAAAGTTATCTCTTTACAATGTCACTCTTAAAAATAAAGGTACATTATTATTAAACCCTAAAGATTTATTTCCCACTATAAAGAACTTTCTGTGCAGTGGAAAGGTTCCATTGATGTTCCATTGAGGTTCTTCATGGAACCGTCAATGCCAATAAAGAACCTTTACCTTTTATGATCAAATGTAGCATTAAAAAACTGCATGGAATAGATCTCTGCTGTTCTTGTATTAGTTTCATTTAAAATCTAATTTTGTTACTAAACTGTTGTTCTGCTCACAAAGGCAGGCTCTATTATTCCAAGAGCGAAGCTGTTTGTGATTGATGTCGAAAATCCCTCCAAACAATCAGAAGTGGCAGTACCAAAATCTGTCATATCAGGGTGTGTCCCTCTAAAGTTTCTAGTTTCACATTTTCAAACAAAACGTCTGTGGCAAGCAGGGCGGGGCCGAGAGCCGTGGGAATGGAGCGAGGCAGGTGGCACAAGTGTTAATGAGCGTCATCTGCAAGCCACACCGGTCTCTCATCTTGCACTGTCGTCACTCCACCTTTTATCCTTCCGGAGCTCCACCGCGAGACTGGTGTGGCACGCAGGTGACGCTTATAAGCTCGCTCCGTTCCCATGGCTCTCGGCCCCGCCCCGCTTGCCGCAGCCTCACGTCTGAAACATAAGCATTAGAGTTCAGCGTGATGTCAGATTTTTTCCTCTCTTTTCCCAGCGATCACTATCTGAGCACAGTCACCTGGGTCACAGACGAGCGGCTGGCTGTTCAATGGCTGCCGCGCAGACAGGACCGAGTCCTTCTGCAGATCTACGACTACGATGGCACCAACTGGAAAGAAAGCTTGGTGAGAATCAAAATTGTGATTGCCTGAGTTATTCTCTGGTTATTTTTGGTCAAGCCAATCAAAGAAATCATAATACAACCCCAATTCCGGAAGAGTTGGGACATGTTGTAAAATGTAATACAATCAAGAATCTGCGAATTCTCTTTAACTAACAAAAGTACAAAGAAAAGTTTTTAAATGTTTTCACTTTCACTTTGTTTATGTCAACAAATGTTGATTTTGATGGCTCCAACACTCCCAAAAAGTTGTTACAGAGGCATGTTTACCACTGTCACATCAGCTTTCCTTTTAATTAGAGTTTTTAAAAGGTCCCGTTCTTCGTGATCCCATTTTTCAAACTTTAGTTAGTGTGTAATGTTGCTGTTAGAGCATAAATAATACCTGTAAAATTATAAAGCTCAAAGTTCAATGCCAAGCAAGATATTTTATTTAACAGAAGTTCCCTTTCAAAGCATTTCCCTTTCGAACCGCCGGTTTGTACTACATCCCTGCACTTCCTGCTTTAATGACTTCACAGTTTGTTGACTAACCCTCCGCCCACAAGAATACGCAAAAAAGGGGGCGTGGTCTTGTTGCTCTCCCACGTGGAGAAGAGGAAGTGTTGCGTTTGTAGAGTGTGTTTGTCACCATGTCGTTGAGACGCGGTTATTTTCATCCCAATTTGTAACAGCCAAACGTAAAAGTATGACAACTACTAAATAAACAGCTTACCATTGTGAAACATCCTGCAAAAGTCTTTCCTGAGCAGGTTGTAATCGATCCTCTTCGATATTCTCCGGGTCTGATTCCGGCTCAAATGATACGGTAATATGTTTACAATAACATTGAGCGCTTGCATCTCCCCGTTATGGAAAGAGATGTGACCTTTCCGGGCGACGTGCGCTAAGCTGCTGTCGAATCACAACACGGGAACCGCTGGCCCAATCAGAACTCGTTACGTATTTCTGAAGGAGGGACTTCATAGAACAAGGAAATCATCAGGCCGTTTTTTCATCAGTGAAAACAGCGGTATACAGATAAGCAAATTGTGTGAAAAAAACTGTTTTTTTTACACGCGAAACATGAACACATGTTATATTGCACACTGAAAACACAACCAAAGCTTCAAAAACACAGGAAAAACAGGACCTTTAAATATCTGGGAATTGAGGATACTAATTGCAGTTTTGCAAGTTGAATTTTTGCCCAGTCTCGCCTGACACAACACAGTCTCTGGTCTTCGTTGTCTGATTCTCATTTTCATGATGAGCCATACATTTCCAGTAGCAGACAGGTCTGGACTGCAGGCGTAGAGTGTCTACCAAACCACTCTGTTGTAGCATGTGCAGAATGAGTTCTGGCATTGTCTTGCTTCCCAGGAAAGATGTAATCCTGGTGGCAGTAAATGTCTCTGTACAATCCATGTCAATGATACCGTCACACATATGCAAGTCACCATGACAGATATTTGCATATGCACCTGTCACTGATGCAAGTCTGGATGGTCCTTTTCGTCTTTGGGACTGAGAACTCTGTCAGTTCTTCCCAAAAAACAAGCTGAAATGTGGACTCATCTGACCATGGCACACATTTCCATTGTCTTTTAGACCATCTGAGATGAGCTCGAGTGCAGAGAACTCAGTGGCATCTCTGTGTGAAATTGGCATAGCTTTCTCTGTGCGTAACAGAGATTCAAGTTGCATTTCCTGATGCAGAAGCAGACTGTGTTAAGTGACAGAGGTTTTCTAAAGTACTCCCGAGCACATGTGGCTGTATTTAACACCGTATCATGATTGTTTCTCATGCAATGCCATCTGAGGGCTCGAAGGTCACTCAACAGAGGTTTGCTGCCTCGCCCTACACACACAGAGATTTCTCTGGATTCCCTGAATCTTTTCACAATATTATGTATGGTAAATTGTGAAAGACCTAAATTCTTCGCAATCTTGCATTGTGAAATGTGATTTTTGAATTGTTTGATTCCCTCATGAAATCTGGCACAAAGTGGTGAGCCATGATGACCCATCTTAGCTTGCAAAGACTGAGCCTTTGGTTTGGATGGTTCTGTTATACCCAATCATGATACACTCACCTATTACCAATTCACCTGCTTATTGTGGACTGCCTCAAAAAACTTTAGCTTGGATATTCTATAATATTTTTACATTTACTTTGCCAACTTTTTTGGAGTGTGTTGCAGCCATCAAAATCAAAAATCATTTAGATTTACAAAATAACATTTATTTGGCCACTGAAAAAAAATAATCTTTGTACTTTTATCAGTTAAATAATTAACAAAAATCCCAGATTCTTGATTTTATTACATTGTACAAAATGTCTTGACTTTGCTGGAATTTTATAAAATGTAATGCATGAACTGCATTCATTCCTTTTTCCCAGTTTTGATAAATAATACTGCAGGAAAAGTCTACACACCCTCATGCCATTCCAAAAATTAAATGTTTGTATTTTTATTATCTTCTGAAACCTTATTATAACTCATTGTAAAAACAGATTGATTTTTGATTCATTACATTACATTTACATTTAGCAGACGCTTTTATCCAAAGCGACTTACAACATAGGAGTACAGGAAGCGATCGGTCATGAATAGGCGAAAAACGCAAAAAGTGCCTTAAATACCAAGTTTTGGACATTACATAGAATAAGCTTAAGCTAGAATAAGGAAGGAATAAAAGAGAAATAGAGGAAGAGTTTTTTTTTTATGATAAGGTTATGTGCTCACGGAAGAGATGAATTTTTAGCTGTCTTTTGAATGATGACAGTGATTCTGCCATCCGGATGGAGGTAGGAAGATCGTTCCACCAGCCAGGAACGGTGAATGAAAAAGTTCTGGAGAGGGATTTCATGCCTCTCTGTGATGGTACCATAAGCCTACGCTTAGGAGCGAGTCGAAATATGCTGGTGCCGAGCCTGTGGTGGATCCATAAGCGAGTGTCAGGGCCTTGAACTTGATGCGGGCATCAAGTGGCAGCCAGTGCAGAGAGATGAAGAGAGGTGTGACATGGGCCCTTTTGGGCTCATTGAATACAAGACGTGCCGCAGCGTTCTGAATCATTTGAAGAGTTTTGATTGCACACAATGGAAGACCAGCCAGAAGCGCATTGCAGTAGTCAAGCCTAGAAATGACAAGGGCCTGGATGAGAAGTTGTGTTGCATGCTCTTTAAGGAACGGTCTGATCTTCCTGATGTTGTGCAGAGCAAACCTGCATGATCGAGCTGTCATTGAAATGTGGTCTTTGAAGGACAGCTGGTCGTCAAAGATTACACCAAGATTTCTGACCGACCCTGAGGGGGTAATCAGAGATGAACCTTGCTGGATGCTGAAGTTGTGTTGTAGAGTCGGATTGGCAGGGAAGACGAGAAGCTCAGTCTTTGCCAGGTTGAGCTGAAGGTGGTGTTCTTTCATCCATGCCGAGATGTCTGCCAGACAGCTTGAGATTCGTTCATCTACTGTGGGGTCATCTGGTTTAAATGAAAGATAGAGTTGAGTGTCATCAGCATAGCAATGGTATGAGAAGCCATGTGCCTGTATGATGGGTCCCAGTGATGTAGTGTAAATGGAGAAGAGAAGAGGTCCCAGCACTGAGCCCTGAGGAACCCCCGTGGTCAGTTGATGTGCTTTGGATACCTCACCTCTCCAGGCAACCTTGAAAGACCTACCTGTGAGGTAAGACTCAAACCAGTGGAGTGATGTGATGCCCAGTGATGAGAGGGTGGACAGAAGAATCTAGTGATTCACTGTGTCAAATGCAGCAGATAGATCGAGGAGGACTAGGACTGATGATCTGGAAGCAGCTTTTGCCATCCGCAGCGCTTCAGTGACCGACAGTAATGCAGTCTCTGTTGAGTGGCCCTTTTTGAAACCTGACTGGTTAACGTCCAGCTGATTTGACTGTGAGAGGAAAAATGAAATCTGGTTGAAAGAACCCGCTCAAGTGTTTTTGCTATGTATGGCAGGAGAGAAATAGGTCTGTAGTTCTCTACAAGTGATGTGTCTAGAGTGGGTTTCTTAAGCAGTGGGGTGACCCAGGCCTGCTTGAATGTGGTAGGGAAAAAGCCAGTGCTGAGAGATGTGTTGATGATGTGTGTGAGTGCTGGTAGAAGTGTGGGAGAGATGGCTTGTAGAAGGTGTGAGGGGATAGGATCTAGAGGGCAGGTGGTGGGATGGCTGGAGAGGAGAAGTTTAGATACTTCTGCCTCAGTGAGTGTAGAGAAGGAGGAGAGAAGATGTTTGGCTGTGGATGTGGCTGATCTAAAGTCCTGTGTGTGCGGGGGTGGGAACTGACTGCTGATGGTTGTAGTTTTATTTGTGAAGAAGTGGGAAAAGTCGTCTGCAGATAAAGAGGTGGTTGGAGGTGGTGGAGGTGGACAGAGGAGAGAGTTGAATGTTCTGAAGAGTGTGCGTGTGTTAGAGATGCTGTTGATTTTGTTGTGGAAATATGAGGATTTAGCCACATGGACATCATCTGAGAATGATGAGAGCAGAGATTGATATTTACCCAGGTCAGACGGGTCGTTTGATTTTCGCCATTTTCTCTCTGCTGCCCTTAGTTTTGTCCGGTCTGAGGTGTGTAGGGGTTTGACCAGGATGTTATCTGTAGTGCAGTTGCGTGTGTATATGAGGTCTAGTTGGTTCCCAGATTTGTGGGTGTGTGAGGTGACATGTCGTTTGAGATCGAATGAGGCTAGGAGGGAGTGGAAGTCTGTAGCATATGGTTTGTCCAGGTGAATATTGAAGTCACCAAGGATTACAAGTGGGCTGCCATCCTCTGGAAATGAGGACAGCAGCATGTCTAGTTCCTCAACAAAGGTGCCCAATTGACCTGGGGGACGGTAAATGACTACAAGATGGATTTTAAAGGGAGTTAAGACTGTAATAGGATGGTATTCGAATGAGTTGTTGTTGCATAGAGAGGTGTGGGTTGAGTATTTCCAATTGTTAGTAATGAGAAGACCTGTTCCTCCCTCCCAGTCTGACGAAGGGTGTAAGAGAAAGAGAAATTGTTTGAGAGAGCAGCAGGGGTTGCTGAGTCATCTGGACGGATCGAGGTCTCAGTCAAAGCCAAGATATTGAGAGTATCATTATTCATGAAAAGTTCATCCTCATGTCAATAATGATACACAAGTCATACATGCAAAAGTGCTGTGAACTCAACTATAAGAGAAGAAACGGCACACACGTATCTACATACACGTCATTTCATAAACTTTAAGAACAACTGCCCTAATATGACCTCAAGCCGTTCAAACTATTTGAATAGTGGGATTTAACTAAGTGGTTTTTGTTTGTTTTTTACAGAAATTTGAGCAAAAAAGCAAAACTGGATGGGTTGGACGGGTAAGTTCATGCAGCAATTGCATAAAATCTTCAATTTGTCCTGATTTACACTAACGATGCTGCCATGAAACCTTATAATACATAATGCTCTGTTTCCCTCACAGTACTTTCCTTCAGCTCCTTACTTTGCTGCAAATAACAAGAGTTTTTACAAAGTTATGAGCAATGACAACGGTTATAAACATCTCCACTATGTGAATGCTGTAAGTAATGTATTTTTTTTTATTAACCTTTCAAAAACAGACATGAGCTCTGAGGTTGTAATATATTTATATATATATATGCAAATGGGAGATTGTTGTGATTAATCTCAGAGCTATCTTTGAACTCTTTATTGAAAAGTATTATGAAATCCTCAAGGAGAGAATAAATGAATACCTCTAGAACGAATGCCGCTGAAAGAGTAGACGATCACTATTGTCATCTATTGTGCAAATCCCAGATGTCTTTACATTGTATCACAGGTTATAATGTGCTATATCCTTTGGCCAATAACTGTTAAAAGGCATAGACAAAAAAACACTGTAGTACAAGCTTAGCAAGTTGTTGGTCTGCCAACTGTGTTGTTTTCTTTGTAGGGAACAGCCACGCCCATCACCTCAGGCAAATGGGAAGTGATATACATCTCAAAAGTAACCAAAGATTCCATGTGCGTATGAAATGCATATGTTTTGTCACAAGCTTCTCATGTGTCTTCACGCACAAACTTTCCTGCACGCATCTAAAATCTGTTCTTTCCACAGATACTATGTGAGTAATGAACACATGGGAAGACCTGGACAGAGAAACCTTTACAAGTAAAAATACCTTTTTTTCTTGTATCAGGATTTTATTTTAATATTTCAAAATTTGTCATTTGTTTTGCTATACTTCAACAATGACATCACAACACTCTCAAGCCACTTAACCAATTATTCACAATTCCATTCCAATCATTTTTCATGACAGATTAATTTGTGATCAATGGTAAGTTTTCAAATGTCAATCAAAGAATGCTTGACAGTTTCTGCACAGATGTGGCACAAACGACATACCTCAAAAACAAACTAAATACAAAGTCTAGGTTCAGAAGAAAGTGCATTGAAGTGAAATTGCTGCATGAAGAAATATGAATGTGAAACCCAATTTGTGTCAGAGTACACAGTGCATGGCAGTTTGTTGCGTATGGGGCGGCATAGCCGCAGACCGGTCAGGGTGCCCATGCTCACCCCTGACCCTGCCGAAAGCACCAACAGCGGCACGCGAGCATCAGAACTGGACCACAGAGCAATGGAAGAAGGTGGATTGGTCTGATGAATCACGCTGCTGGCTTATCTGGGGAACACATGGCACCAGGATGCACTATGGGAAGAAGGCAAGCCGGCGGAGGCAGTGTGATGCTTTAGGCAATGTTCTGCTGGGAAACCTTGGGTCCTTCCATCCATGTGGATGTTACTTTGGTGTGGTATTCCCTGGTGGCTGTGGCTCTTTCAGCAGGATAATGCGCCCTGTCACAAAGCACAAATGCCTCAGGAATGGTTTGAGGAGCACAACAATGAGTTTGAGGTGTTGACTTGGCCTCCAAATGCCCCAGATCTCAATCCAAACGAGCATCTGTGGGATGTGCTGAACAAACAAGTCCGATCCATGGAGGCCCCACCTCGCGACTTACAGGACTTAAAGGATCTGCTGCTAACATCTTGGTCTCAGATACCACAGGACACCTTCAGGGCTCTAGTGGAGTCCATGCATCGACAGATCAGGGCTATTTTGGCAGCAAAAGTGGGACAAACACAATATTAGGAATATTAGGTCATAATGTTATGCCTGATCGGTGTATTGTTTGTGTGCGTTTTTGCTGTTTATTTTAGCTAATACAACAGCACAAGACCACACAACAACAGTGGGAAAAAAAATGAAATGTGCACACAAGCTACAAGAAATAATTTGTTCTGAATTGTCTAATGGTTCCCATTACTAATTGTCACTGTGAAATATTTCCTCAGGATTTCTATAAGCAAGAGTGGTCATTCTGCCCCCGAGTGCCTCACCTGTTCACTGTACCAGGACAGGTGTCAGTATAACTCGGCTTACTTCAGCCTGAACGCCTCTTTCTTCCGAATGGACTGCTACGGTTAGTGAACATACTTTCACGCCTGTGCGATTCACATTGATCTGAGGTGACTGAGGTAACTGTATGCTGCTGATTTCACAGGGCCAGGGCTTCCGCTCTTTACACTGATGGACAACAGAGAGCCTGCTAAAGGTTTGTGCTGGCATCGCTTTAATGCAACCCCTTTACAACATGAGCTAAATAAAGGAAGAGTTGACATAAATAACATATCTGTCTTCATTTAATATTCTTCTAGTTGTTCAAAACTCATACAGTATGCTGTTCATTTTCCAGTGTTTTGAAATTGGTGTATATATGTATTGCATTTGTTGGATTAGAGATTCAGGTCCTTGAGGACAATAAGAAACTGGAAAAAATTCTGACTACTGAGCTTCTGATGCCAACCATCAAACGTGCCACAATGAAGATCGCGGGATTCAGTATGTGCAGAATTTTAAATTATTCCAAGTAAATAGGATTTAGTATCATACTTTTCTAAAGCAGTTTGTGTTGTTTATCTTTCTCCAGACCTCTGGTATCAGATGATGTTCCCACCAAATTTTGACTCTTCCAAAAAGTACCCTCTTCTTATTCAAGTGTGAGTTAAAACATTTTGCTAAAAAAAATTTAAAAATTTTTTTTAGCGTAGCGGCATCTAGAGGTGAGGTTGTGAACTGCAACCGCTCACTCCTCCCTTTTAAAGCACAAAGAGAAGCTACGGTGGCCAACACAGGACAAAGATGTTGTTGCCTGAGACAGCAGAGAGCATATATATATATATATATATATATATATATATACACATAGATGCCTGTTTCTATTAGCGACTGTTTCTATGGGCCACTGTACGTTAGCCGTCCGCCATTTTCGAACAGTCAAAGCCGGTCGTGAACGCGCATTGTGAACATTCAAAAGAACCTTGAAGCCTGTTATTAACTGACAAACACTACATTAAAAAGTAGCCTAAACGTAGTTAAAACCCTGTAATATTGAGTTAAAACATATAGGCTATAAAAACACATACCAACACATTCACACCTGTAAAATGTTATCCCATTTCTTCTGGAATTTAAATTTTTAGAGGCTACAGTTTTTTTTTTTTAATGCAAGTGATGATTGACAGCATCTGAAGCTGTGACCTGAGCAGTACCTGGAGCAGTCGAATAGGCATCTATGTATATATATATATATATATATATATATATATATATATATATATATATATATATATATATATATATATATATATATATATATATATATATATATATATATATATATATATATATATATATATATATATATATATATATATATATATATATATATATATACATATATATATATATATATATATATACATATATATACATATATATACATATATATATATATATATACATATATATATATATATATATATATATATATATATATATATATATACATATATATATATATACATAGATGCCTCATTCGACTGCTCCAGGCACATACATACATACATACATACATACACACACACACACACATATATATATCTATATATCTATATATCTATATCTCTATATCTCTATATCTATATCTATATCTATATCTATATCTATATCTATATCTATATCTATATATATATATATATATATATATATATATATATATGGCACAGGGTAGCTAGCGCTCTGTAGAGCAGTTTGTCCCTTTAGGGCTACTGTAGAAACATGGCGGTGACTTAAGGGGATCCGCGGTGTATGTAGATAGAAATATCTATCAGTTTATTATGTAAGGTCTTTATACTCCACTGAAAACGTAGTTATGTATATTATATTGCATTTCTGTCAATAGATCCTTATAAATACTACACACTGCAGCTTTAAGTGCAAATAACAATAGATTAGTGTAAATAGCGTAGTTATTGTGTAATATGAGGATCTATTGACATAAATGCAATATACATAACTATGTTTTCAGTGGAGTATAAAGACCTGACATAATGAACCGTTTTGTTTTTATTACCTTAGAATGAGCAACTTCTATCGACATACACGCGGGTACCCTTACAGTGAAGTCGCCATTTTTTTTACAGTAGCCCTAAGCGGACAAACTTCTCTACAGAGCGAGCTACTCTCTGCTGTCTCAGATGACATCATCTTTTGTCCTGTGTCGACAACCGTAGTTTCGAAAGGGAGTGGTGAGCGGTTGCAATTCACAACCTCACCACTAGATGCTGCTAAAATTTACACACTGCACTTTTAAAATAGCAGCAAATAGCTGCTGCCTTATAAAAAAAATCTTGATTCATGACAAAGTTTTTAGTATTTCTCTAATAGTGTGCTTTTCTGTCACATTAAAGGTATGGCGGACCAGCCAGCCAGAACACAGACTACGTGTTTCGACTGGAGTGGGCCACGTACCTGTGCAGCACAGAGAAGGTCGTCATCGCCAGCTTTGACGGCAGGGGAAGCGGTTTCCAGGGCGATGAGATAATGCACGCCATCTACAAGCGGCTGGGAACGTACGAGGTGGAAGATCAAATCTCGGCCGTGAGGTGAGGCGGAGGGAACGATGTGCACACGCTCGTGATTCAGGCGGTGATGATGTAGAATCATTTAGCCTGATGTAACACTCACAGACGGATGAGAGATACGAGGCAGACGTGAGTCGAATCGGCTTCCTACAAGAGGGAACAAGCTTGTCATGGAGCATGTGTCAAATGAGGTTGATAGAGGTCAAGCACTAGTTGAGTTGACTGAAAGCAACTTGAAAAGTGACAAACTGCATTCTACCAAATGTAATCATTTTGTTTTGGAATATCGCAATAATTGCTTCTCTGTTTTTATTTTCAGAAAATTCATTGAGATGGGTTTCATTGACAAAGACAGAATTGCAATGTGGGGTTGGGTAAGTACAATGCTTTCATTAAAAATACAAACCATGGAAGAGATATGAAACTTGATACGAGGTTGACTCACGTAAAATAAACGTCTCACTAATTCTGGAACGTCTTGCTCACAGTCATATGGCGGCTATGTGACGTCCATGGTGCTGGGATCAGGAAGTGGACTGTTCAAATGTGGAATTGCTGTGGCTCCCGTTGCAAAGTGGGAGTATTATGGTATGGATTTTCAGATTTATGATATAGATTAACCACAAACAATTCAGCAAACGTAACACACCGCGTTCTTCACAGATGCCGTATATACAGAGAGATACATGCATCGCCCTGAGGAGAACTTGGAAAGATATAAAGTAAGTTCATCTGTCAGAAAACCAAGCTTGGATTGTGAACAGTGATCAATAGTTTTGGTTGATTTGTTTGTTTGCAGAATTCAACAGTGACCGACAGGGCAAAAAATTTCAAGTCAGGCCAATACATGTTGGTGCACGGCACTGCAGACGGTAAACACAATTTGATCTAAACCTGAGAATAGACAAGACAAAACAGCAATGTGAAGTTTACAGATATGCATTAAGAATCAGATGGATTGAAGGTCATTGGAGTGGTACCAATTTTGCCTCAAGGACAGCTTTTGTACCTTTTTTATCTGAGAACATTTTATTGGTTTTCTTGACGTGTTTTCTCACTGTTTTGACTACTCCAGATAACGTCCACTTTCAGCAGGCAGCTCAAATTGCCAAAGCCCTGGTGGAAAATCAAGTGGACTTTGAAGCAATGGTGAGTATTAATGAATGAAGGTGAAAAACATCAAGCTCTGAAATGTCTAAAAATGTACCTATTTTAATGTTTTTCAGTGGTACACCGATAAGGATCACGGACTATCCGGTAAAGCACGTTACCACCTCTACACACACTTGAACCATTTTCTGCAAAACTGCTTTGCTGTGAAAAAATAAATGGACATATTGATGCATTATGTAAACATGTTCCTCTTACATTGACACAAAACACTGTTGATGACAGATGCTTTACATGTTAGTCTGTATAGAGTCAATGACATTGATTTTATATTATTTTTATATTGCTTTATATGTGATTTTCATTAGCTGTTCTTGTTTTTTTTTTAATCACATTGCTGTGATGACTCACTTTATGAATGTAAAGTGATATGAATGTTGTTTATATCACAGACTTCTGTCATGTTTTATATTTCTACATTTACAAATTGATTGTGGAATCCATAGAGTTTATGTGGTTGTGTTTATGCACTGACTTCAATGTGTGATTTGAGCATGTCTGTGAGAAAACTGATCAACTGAAACATTCTGGATTTGGATGGCTTATTCTTATGACTCATGTTTCATATATCCTAAAAACTAAACAAAATTAAAAATACTTCTTTGTGAAGGAACTCTGCGTCTGGGTGCTTTTTATATCCTCCTGAGACCCAGCGGTGGAGTTTTTTTCCCTCTGTAGAGAACATTATATTTATCTATCTCTGACAATGTACATGTCATAGTTTTAAGTCTGGCTGTCCTGTAAAAAGCACATTTAGGGCTTTGCAGAGAACCCAAATGTTTGGAGGTTTAACCATGACAACTCCCTCTACTTGGTTTTTAAAAATGGCTGAATGACTCGTTTACATGGACAGCAGTAATCGAATTATTGACCTTAAAGCTACACTGTGTGATATTTTCCCCCATCTAGCAGTGAAAAGGTATATGACCATCCAGTGAATATTAGTTTCTGTTCCTCTCAATTCCGATTTAATTTTAACTCCTGCAGTGGCTGATTTAGTCTAAGATTAATATGGCTTCCAGTTCGATCAAGTGATGAGGTTACTTTAGAAAACTATTATAATTTGCAGTTATTTAATTTGTCAGTTAACATGTAGGTTATGACATCTATGTAAAATGAATAATAGTTTTACCTTTTCGTTATTTTACCATTTCATTGCTAACATCAGCGATCAGGTTCCCAGACGAATGCAAGCTAATGTTAGAAAAGTAACTTTTATCGGTGCTATCGTTATTCTGTATATTGTACGACATCACTAGCGTAAGGCAAAGTTTACATTGTAGGCTATATCAGTCTCAAGCAATCCTCCTCTTCACATTCGACACAGTGCCATCGCGTGTTAAAACGGCAAAGGCGAAGCTTGAATTTACGGGTATGTCCCTCTTTGGCTACTGTACTTTCAAGATGGAGGGGCAACATGGCGACGCATTGAACCCCTCACCCGTATGTATTTTCAATGGCATATTATACACTTACGAGAATACTTTATTACTTGAAAGAAGTAAATATACATTAATGAGCACATATTTTTGAAAGAACTAAGTGTTTTTCGCTAAGAATAAACTAAAAAAGTTACACAGTGTAGCTTTAAAGGAACATTTCACATTTTTTTGAAAATACGCTCATTTTCCAACTCCCCTAGAGTTAAACAGCTGAGCTTTACCGTTTTCGAAACCATTCAGCCAATCTCCAGATCTGGTGGTTGCACTTTTAACATAGCTTAGCATAATTAATTGATATTATTGATATTACGCAGCGCCTGAAAATAGTCCCCGGCACGCTCTCTGTGCAAGCAGGTTGTCATGTTGTTTATGTTGATGGAAGTTAGCCTAATTTCATGCGCTGCGTAACATCACTGCACCTCTGCTCTCATGGTGCGGCAGCAAAGCTCCTTGATTATTACTCAGGAATGAGAGTATAGTTCCGAGCCATATCGGTCTAGAAAACCACAATTTTTCAATTTTCCGTCAGTCTTAGTACACGATATAACTACAGAATAGTCAAGTTTTAAATAGGAAAAATACCAAAACTCTTTGGTAATTTTGAGCGAGAGGCTAACAGTCTAATCAGACTCAATTAATTATGCTAAGCTATGCTAAAAGTGCTACCGCTAGACCCGGAGATCGGCTGAATGGGTTCGAAAATTGTAAAACTCAGTTGTTTAACTCTAGGGGAATTGGAAATTGAGCCTATTTTTTTAAAAAAAGTGGAGTGTTCCTTTAATCTGAATAAGACAATATTCTGATCAAGGAGTTTACATGAGTTGCTTTTAGAATATTCCGTTCATGTTCCCATTTTACATGTTAACTTGAACATCTATAGATCGATTAATGGCACATGTCATTACATGCCCATCCCACACAGTCTGACGTTCCCTCCAGAATTTCACGTATCAACATACAGTTGGTCTTCGTTATGGTACCATATACAGTCTTGGGGGTTTCATTTTTACATTTTGCTAAAGCTTCAAGTGCAGTTAATTATTTGTCATGCTATAAGTGCAAACAGATGCCGTCGTCATCTATTTGCATGTATAACATTACAAATAATTAACAAATAATTAAATTCTCCAGCAATGGGCCTCCTCTGCCACCGCGACTAACTCGGAGGTACTGGATGACAGTACAAAGTAAGGACTGGTGAGAGAGAGTAGCTTGAACCCATGGGCTGAATCCAAAATCGCCCCCTAAACCCTCCTTAACTATTCCCTATGTTAGTCCACTAATATAGTTCACTTGACGGAATGAATGAAAACGAGTGTGTGAAGTTGGACAGCTGTTGCGCGTACATTGGCTGTACACTCGTTATTGCGGTGCATTGTGAGTGCACTCAATAACGTCCACTATGGTTTCACTACAAATGGCTGTCCCTTCAAATAATGCCTTATTTGAGGGAATGGGGGGCGATTTCGGATTTAGCTCTCGTTTGCTGTCGAAAACATTTTTGCAAATTAATTTCTTTTCCTGGTGTCTCCTATTGAGGACAGTCACATAGCATATGAATAAAACATTTTTTTTTTTTTCAAAAATGTATTATTCGATTTGTTTCTTATGCTTCAAACAATACATTAGGTCTACATTCACACCAACAAAAATCTGGTTCTCAGGAGGATATTATTATACACTACCAAAGTTTGGACTAAATTTGTTTCTTGTGAAACTCACTACATAAATCTCATACTTGTATCTCTGTTTAATTTAATTGTTTTGACAATTCTTGTGTTTCATTTCAAACATTAGACATGTAGTGTATGCATATATATCATGGTATGTGAACAGTGCCACCTGCTGGTTGTATGCCATGTGGATGTTGCACAGATAATGTCATTCAAAATTATTCTAAATTTGATATTACTAATGTTAGATATATATTAGCTAAAACCCACATACATTAAGACAAGAGACATTATGAAATAATGTGCAGTCAGCCAATCATGAGAGCAAAACCAGGACCTCGTGTGGCTATTTTTATATGGCAATACTCAATGAATAAATACAAAACATTTATTTGAGTTTCATTTATTTAATTATGCAGATCTCTGGAATAACTCATGTTGATCAATTGCATCATTTAGTGGTCAAATATAAATATTCCTGCATAATGAACATTGTCTGAAGCAGCGCTCCACTAGGAAACCTGTTTTCAACATAAAGCTGATGGTCACCGTCTCCACAAATCAAAATTTCCATTTATTTATTCTTTCCAGTTTTTTGCACCTAAACCACTGAGTGTGTGTGTGTGTGTGTGTGTGTGTGTGTGTACACTTTGAAAGCATAATCGGTGGTGCAATAAACAGATCACCAATGTTGCTGTTAGTTCTATTTAGAATCCTCAGAGGAATTAACTGTAAAATAAATAAAACAAAATTAAAAAAATAATTTAAATAGAAAAATAGAATAATAATGAAATACAAATTTAACTTATTTTAATTTAAATTAAATTAAAATACATTAATTTAATTTTTAAATAAATAAATACAATTAAATACAAATTTTAAAAATAAAATAAAAATGTAAATAAAATAAATAGAGTTAGATGTAATTGCATTGATCTCTGTGAGACTGAGGTATTACGGTAACTAACACTTGATACAATCTTAATTTAGGAAGTATTTAAAAAAGGACATGCAGCGGAAAAGCTTTAGTTTATGATAAACATTTATATTATCAATACATAGCATAAATAAATAAATGATGCAAAAAACACATAGAACAGAACTGTTCTACATATATAAAGATCATGATAGACAAAACCTAAAGGTATATAGACAAAAACTATCCTGCAGCATTTGATTTCATATTTTATCATCAAATGCAATGCCATTCAGACCTTAGTTACATCTCAAAATACTTGTAGCCCGGTACATCCGTCCTAAAAAATACAAATAGTGTAAAATTCCCTGTATTGTGAAAGGATATATCAATCTATTTCTCACAAAAAAAAAGAAGAGAGAAATCTTTGCAGAGCACAAACATCACTTCCTGGAAATCTGACTGGATGTTTCTCACCCTGAAAGAAGCTTATACTTGTGCAATTATTTGCTCATCTCTGTTTTTAACAGGACGAAATCATGTTTGGTTTTTCCCTTAAGTGACTTTTTGGCTTGTTTGACCATTTCCCAAGCCCTCTTTTTAAACAGGTTCAGTGCAAATACATTGATGCATTGAGATTAATGGATTGAAACTAATAAGAGCGCGCATGTGTGTGTGTGTGTGTGTGCGCATGTGCGTATCATGCCACCTGGGCATCACTATATAAGACTCAGAACATCAGGCTGGGACTGTGAAATCGCACTGGGAGCCAGGAAGGTGAAATCAGCGAGACAACATTAAAATCGTTGAGCATATTTCTCCGTGACAATCCCAACAAAAATCAAGGTGAGCCTGAGAACTCTTCGGCACGATATAGTCTCTTTACAGGTAGATTGCATGAACGCTTTACTCAGTATCTGTACGCTCTGCATCCTCAGGTAAGATGATGGTAAGGATCTACGCCTTCATTGGACTTTTACTTCTCATCTTGATCCAGAGCAGCCTGCAGATTCCCATACAAGACACGGAAGAAAACGCCAGGTAAGAGCAACTCAATTATTCAGAATGATTCTTTTTTAATGGCCTCTAGAGCTGGGATTTTGATGGTTCCCTTTGCAATCAAACACAACCTGGGACACATTTAACCTCAAAATAAAAAAGTAAGTCTATAATTGCTTCAATTTTTATTTTTATGACCGTTAAATGTCATAAACTTTGCAGTGAAATGTGCAATTTTACAGCTTCACATGCCAGATAAATATTCAACATTCAACAAACATTTTATGTTAAATGTGTCATAAAGGTAATGCCATAATGCAAAACATTTCTTTGTCAAAATGAATGCATTCTTTCTTTTGTGATTGTGAATGTGACCCAGGCGTGCTCTTGATGGGTTTTTCTTTTTGGAGAATGACGTATTTGCCATTGACTTTCAGCTTTATGTCTGAGGAAGCACTATTTAATGACCCAAGAGAAGTAAACAACATGAAGAGACATTCAGAAGGCACGTTCTCAAACGATTACAGTAAATACCTGGAGACCAGGAGAGCACAAGACTTCGTTCAGTGGCTCATGAACTCCAAAAGGAGCGGGTGAGTTTAGACGCTCTTGCAAAATATTAAACAACAACTTTAACTATTATCATTTTGTTTAACATGACATTTCAATCATCGAGCGAGAGAAGTTAGACATGAATACAATTATGAAATGTCATTATGAAAATAGAAAAATTTGTTTTTCACTCATTGGGATTTCAGTGAATTCGCATTTGACATGAATGCCGCATTAGAATGCTTAACAATGCTTAGTATTTAAAATAAAATGACCAAGTGGCGATCATTTAAATTAAAGTAAATTTACTCTAACATTCAAAAGTTATGTTTTTGAAAAACTCTCTCAAGCTGAATGCATTTATTTGACCAAAAATACAGTAACATTTCGAAATATTATTCCAATTTTAAAATTTTTTTTTGAATATATGTTAAAATGTAATCTCTCTGATGATGACGTTTCCTCCGTCATCATCACCGGGTGTAGAGCCAGAAGACGTGAATGAGAACTCACGCGCTGTGAGAAGATCTGTCTCTGTGCACTCATCCGAAAGCGCGCACTCGTCTCACAGCGCGCAAATATTGAGTTCTCTTTCAAGTCTTGCGCTTAAACGGACAAACTCACACAAAAAGTATGTCAACATGTCCCTCTTGATGAGTATCCTTGCAGACATAGTCTGTATATGCCTTAAGTGAACTGTATACAGTCAAGAAAGACTTAAAGGGGCAGTCGCTTTACTGCGGTCTGTACCTTTCTGCAGGCCAGTAGGCCTGTACATTATTTAATGTACACATGAGTGAGGTCAAGTTAAACATTTTTAGTTTGAATTTTATTTTATACTGTGCATTGTTGCAATGTGTTAGTAAAGTTACACAGTCATAGCCATGAATGCAATGGTCCTATTAATTGGCATAATTTCTTTCAGTTTTCGGCCAAGAATTTTGATTTTGGTGCATCCCTAATGTATATGTATGTATGTATATGTATATATATATGTATATGTATATATATCAGCTTTTCCAACTAATCATCCTTTCTCCTCCAGAGTTCCCACGAGACGCCACGCAGATGGCACATACACCAGTGATGTCAGCTCCTACCTGCAGGACCAGGCGGCAAAAGAGTTTGTGTCCTGGCTGAAAACAGGGAGAGGGCGACACGAGTGAGGATTCTCCAGTGCACTGCGAGATAAACACTACCCTGCATAACTGTGATATTCTACGATACTCTGTTTTATAATGACTAGTGCTGTCAGTTTCATCCAACCATGCAAATAAATCTTTCTTCAAATGAAGCACGTGTTCTTTTGGTTTTTGAGCGACTCAATATACAACCCAGACTACGCAAAAAAATGGATTGCACATACATTGTTTTGTGCATTCAATTGTTGTTTTTTTGGTAGTTTTTTAATACTAGAAAATTGAAGACATTTAAAAAAATCAAGACATTTAATAAACAAAATGGTCAATTTTCTGTTCTGTCTATCATGGTAATAATCTAGCATATTATTTAGTCTGTGTAGTTTAGGACATTTACTTTAGTTTTAATGATACATTTTTGCGTCTGTATTGGATTGGCACTTGATATCCAATGTAAAACCTGAGTCTAAGAGGATAACCTTCAGTTCACTTAAAAGGCAACATACGAAAAGAATCATAGACACATATACCTCACTGTCCCTTTGAGAAAACATACAACAATCAAACTTCATGAGCAGTTAAAACGCTATTTGTCAAGATGACATGCAAGCAAATGCTGCAAATCAAACACAATCCATGTGGGAAAACAACTGCAATCAAACAGAATAGCAATGTGTCAAACGGCTTCAATCATTCTGTCAGAATAACAAACAGAATGAGGCGTTCTCTGTGAAGCTTGAACTCCACTCAGGTACCTTTTCAAATGATCTTCCTCCAAAATCCCAGAGGAGAACTTACCTCAGCGCTCTAAACTGGCCCGATGTGTCACTTCTGCTTACCTTACCGTGTCTAACATGACACTGACAGAAGATGGGAGTTACCAAAGCCTTGTGGAAATGTGTCAATTATCCAGCACTGTCAGGCATCCTGGGGCCGCACGTCTCCGGTCCTTCAGCGAGGAGAAAAACGGCACTGGTGCCAGAGATGCAGTCCGTCCTGGGAGCAGGTCTCTCTCTGAGCTGTCAGCTGATGCTCCAAACCATCTGTTCAGCAAAATACACTAAATATCAAGCCAACACACTCACTCCTTTTAGAAGAGAAGAACCTAAATATACTCAATACATGTAACACTGGTTATTCATCATGACAAAATCTTGCCTGCAAGTTTAAAAACTCGTCAAGCTACGTAGGACTGAGGCACTTTGAATTACTTTTGTGATAACTATGCGTGTGTGTGTGTATGTGTGCGTGTGTGCGTGTGTGTGTGTGTGGTCCAAAATGTCCAGGACAATATCTGAAATCCTTGACCTTGTGGGGACGCTTCTTTAGTCTCCATGAGAAAAACAGCTCATAAATCATAAATATTTTTTGAAAATCTTAAAAAGTTTCTATAATGGTAAGTTTAGGGTTAGGGTTTAGGGTTATAAAATATACAGTTTGTAAAGTATATAAAAATCATGTCTTTGGAATGTCCCCATAAAACATAAAAAAAAAACATTTGTGTTGTTTATGTTTTGTATGTGTGTGTGTGTGTGTGAGAGAGAGACTGAGAAGTAAAATAGTTGTGTTTATTCATAATTTTAGCTGATATTATCTTAAAGGGTTATTTCATCCAAAAATGTTGTCATTATTTACTCGCCCTCATGTCGTTATCCAAACCTTTAAGACTTTCGTTCATCTTTGGAACACAAATGAATATATAGTGATTTCGGTCTCTCCACAGAAAGCTACATAACTACCACTTTGACGCTTCAAAAAGTTCATAAAGAGATCGCAAAACTAATCCATATGATTTGAGTGGTTTAGTCTACATTTTCTGAAGAGACTCAAATCACTTTATATAATCAGATTGAATATAGGCTTTTATTGACATATAAACATTGATCATCGAACATAAACTGAAGCTCAAACGTGCTGCGTGACACGAGAATGAACCTCATTGGTTCTCACTGAATCTCAAACGTGCTGCGTAACACGAGAATGAACCTCATTGGTTCTCACTGAAGCTCAAACGCGGCGTAACAAGAGAATGAACCTCATTGGTTCTCGCTGAAGCTCAAACGCTGCGTAACAAGAGAATGAACCTCATTGGTTCTCGAAGCTCAAACGTGCTGCGTAACACGAGAATGAACCTCATTGGTTCTCGCTGAAGCTCAAACGTGCTGCGTAACACGAGAATGAACCTCATTGGTTCTCGCTGAAGCTCAAACGTGCTGCGTAACACGAGAATGAACCGCATTGGTTCTCGTTGAAGCTCAAACATGCTGCGTAACACGAGAATGAACCTCATTGGTTCTCACTGAAGCTCAAACGTGCTGCGTGACACGAGAATGAACCTCATTGGTTCTCACTGAAGCTCAAACGTGCTGCGTGACACGAGAATGAACCTCATTGGTTCGTAACACGAGAATGAACCTCATTGGTTCTTTTACGTCAAGCAAACATGCTTCCATTTACCACAACTGATGTGTGAGATGATCAATGTTTATATGCGAATAAAAGGCTAAATTCAATCTGTTCATCATATAAAGCGATCATGACTCTTCAGAAAATTTGGACTAAACCGCTGAATTCATACTGATTCGTTTTACGAACTCTTTATGAACTTTTTGGTAGTTATGTAGCTGTCAAATGGAGGGAGAAAAAGCTCTCAGATTTTATCAAAAATATCTTTCTGTATGGTTTGGAATGACACGAGGGTGAGTAATTTATAAAATAATTTACATTTTCTAATTTACAACTTGACAACTCTATGGATTTTGATACAAGTCAAACATTTTGTCCAATAAAAATATATTGTTTTTGTGAACGACTTGCAACTCACCTTCGTAATTTAAAGTGTACAGTATAACGATTGAATCGTCTTCTCGCTCCCCACACACAACTCGTTCAGTAACGCGCAAGGTAACAGGTGGTGCTAACTTCCGCCTCATTTAGCCAATGCGGAACGCCCTCTGCAAGCCCCGCCTCCAAATACACATGCCAGCAAACACAAGCATGCGAAATGATTGACAGGTAGTGAGCCTTTCTGATTGGGTAAAAAGCGCGGTCGAATCCTGTAACAGAAAATTTTAACAGAAGGTATATTCGCTACTATATCATTATATTTTTATAGTTAGTCTTTTACATATTGCAACTGTCATATATATAGTGAATTCATAGTGATTGGGGCACTTTTTTTCCATTGAAATTATATATATAGCCTATTTTTTATTTATATTTATTTTCTCAGAGCTGTCACTGTATATCTATTCACTTTTAAAATGATAATTTATTCAGCTACTGTGTTAATGTAACATCAGCAATCATGTTCTGGTTTATATACAAATGTATGTTGATTTTTATTCACAAGAGGTCATGCCTTCTGGTACAGTATGTCAAATATCTTTAAAGTAAAAATTTTAACTTATTTTCTGAATAAATTAGCAAAATCAGTCATTTAGTGGCATGGTATGTTTAAGACACTTTTAGAGAATGACAGAGAGAAAATGTCTGTGTATTTGAGAAGATGTACTTTATTGAAGATTCATGTAAGAATAGCATTTGATTTCCAGCCATCTCGTGTGAGAAGTGGAGAGAAAGCGATAGATTATGTCAGACTGATATATGGTTTTGTCTGTACTGTTATGGATTTTTTTTCTCTCCCTGTCAATTACAGAAACATGGTATGAGATATACTTCATGCAGGGACACGTCCATATGGCAGAGCTTTTTATTTCACTGTAGAAGAAATAGCAGGAACAAAAACTTCAGAAAAATCTAATTACATCCAGTTCTCAGTTCATGAAATACAAGTGCAAATGAAGGATATGCCATATCCCTTAAAGCACACAGTTAAAAGATCCCAAAGTCACGCCACACAGACACACAGAGGATATAGTGCGATTTCAGATAATTTACACAAACATCAACACACAGTCAAAAGAACTAGATGTGGTACTCCAGTAATATAATAGGACTTTAGTCAGAATAAACTGTGAAAGTATTAGCATGATAAAACAATCACTATTGTCTTTCAAAATCAAAATGAAGCTACACTCTTTAAAAAAATGATGGGTTAAAAACAACCCAAGATGGGTGGAAAATGGACAAACCCAGCAATTGGGCTGTTTTAACCCAACTGTTGGGTTAAATGTTTGCTAAACATGCTGGGCAGTTTTATTTAACCCAATTGTTTAAAAATAACTATGAACCCAACATTTAAAAATCAGACACATAATTACTAGAGGCAACAATAATAATCAAAAGGTGAACATTTATTAATAAGCAATTTAATAAATGTTTAATTATTGTTCATTAAACTTATTAATAATGTTAATTTTTTTTAAACATATTAATAAATGTTCATTTCCAACATACTCTGGGTTCCTTTTAAGCAAGCAATTCAGTCATTTGTGAACAATAGATGAGTTAAATAAGACTACCAGCAGGTTTGGCAAACATTTCACCCAACCGCTGGGATTAAGTTACCAAAATTTTTCTTATTTTTTAGAGTGTATAATAAAACATATATAAGAGCAAAACATATGCATCAATTTATGGTTATAATATTACATTATGCATGATTCTATAGCAATATAAATGGCTGAAGTTACAGGTTTTTAAATGGAAATAGATCATTGTATGCGCAACTCGACATGCAACAAAATTCTAAAATCATTATTTGATGGACCCGCACTTCTAAAACTAAAACTATTGCTTTTCTTCTTATGAAAAGGGAATGCAATCTGTTTCTGAAGACGCATTTACAGTACAGCATAATCCAGGTAATGCATTCAATTGCTTAAGAGATAATACAGACAATCATTGTGAGGGGACAGTTTACTGATATGACTAAAGATGTCTTTCCATCATCATTATTAGCATGAAAACACATCTACACTTTGGCATTGTGAGTATCAACATACAGCCTTTCAAAATAGAGGTATGAACTCTTGACAAGTCAGATGGAAATAATATTTACACAAGCAGCATTCTTAGTACAAATAATTGCAAAAAATATTATTCGCTAAAATTAATATTCTATGATAAAGATTTAATTTACCATTGCGTAAATGCAAAGATAGCAGAATACAGCAATTGTATGATACTTGCAGGTATATCAAG